>JAJJWX010000848.1:0-157052 GCA_023529315.1 Papaver bracteatum | reverse complement strand
AATCTCAAATGTGCTTAATCGAAAACTATAGTAATACGACTTTTGTCTCAATATAGGAGATAGAGTAGAAATAGACTTTCCAAGTGATAGATGAGTTTCAGTCTCCACATACCTTTTGTTGATAAAGTTACACAAGCTCTCCTTAGTAGTTCATCTTCTTCAATTGATGAACGTCATGAAGTCTAATGCTCAACTACACAATCTATCCTAGTCCGAGACATTACTATAAGTATACTAGAAATCAAGACATATAGTTTTGATCACTAATATTGACAAACAAGCTTGAGATAGCAACGCTTGCGAGTTCGACCGAGCAGTACTCTAACAATCTCCCCCTTTGTCAATTTTAGTGACAAAACTATCGATACATATGGATTATAAAATGGGTTTTGTTATCTTGTGTACCCATGCACAAGATAAGAGCCAATCATTGGCATTGGAAATGATAAAAAATTATGAGAGATGTTGTATTTTGCATTGGAGAAGGTAAAGTTTGCACTTCTATAAAGAAAAATTCAAAAAACTCATGAACATTTTCTTTCTCCAATGCAAAACATACCATCTCTCATAATTTTTTATTGTTTTTTATCATTTTCAATGCCAATGATTGGCTCTTATCTTATGCATGGGTGTACAAGATAACAAAACCCTTAGAAAATAAATAAACTTTGTAGCTTCTCATCCAAATGCTTGATCTCCTTGGTTCTTCAATATTACTAGAAATCTTCGTCATTTCCAAGTACTCCAATGATTCCAAATGTGTTCAACTCAGCATCATCTTTGTTGAAGATTCATAGCTATAACAATGAGAACACATTTGTTCTCTATCATTGTTATACAGTGTCATAATATTATTATACAACATCAAAGTCCAATTGTATCATAACTTTGTCAACAATACTATGGTGATATGTATCACTCCCCCTTAATCAATACTTCATCTCAATATGAAAACCACCCCCCCCCCCCTTACATAACGATCTGTAAACCACATGTATTTGTAGTGTGAACTACACATTAATTCTCCCCCTTTTTGTCAATATAAATTGGCAAAGGTACGAAAACTAGTGGGATCCTCATGAAATTTTCGTAGAGATACTTCATGACCAAAAGAGACAACATACCAACTTGTTTAGATGCCATCTAATAGACACATTTTTGTGTCTGAATTGTCCTCAGTGTCTCTATTGTTAGTGTTTGATTCTGTACTTATTATGGTGTTTTTATGTTTGTATTGGTGTTTTTGGAGGGATACACTTGTGTGGAAAAAGTTCCTAAAAAAGTGTTTTTTGGACCCCCGGAGAAAAGTACTAAAGGCACCCTCAATTTGGATAAGGGCACCCCTTGGGAACCTAGTGTTAAAGGCACCCGTGTAGTGGATTAAGGGCGACTCCCTTCTTCATCGTTTGAAATCTTTTTTTGGCGGGAAGAAATTCTTTTAAACCTGCGAAATCTTTTGGCAGTGATTAGGGAGATATTCTCGTGGGGATTCTCTAAGATTTGGTTTGGTGATAACCTGTTACGAGTAAACAGGGGAGGTAATTGAAGATTTCACGTAATAAAAGGGGATTTATTCTCCAAACGAAGAAAACAGGGCAAGCATATTACGTCGAGTTATTATCGGGATTATATGTGTTGTAACTGAGGATTTCACGAGGTATAAGGAGTTTTGACCCCATCTATAACGTGTTAGAAACAAGTTTGGACGATGTTCACTCTCAACATATGCGTAGGAGGAGGGAAAAACACAATTATTCCCGTGCTGCTGCAGATAAGGAAAGGGGATAATTTGGAGTTACTGCTACAATATTTTGATCCCTGTAAGCTATAAATAGGTGATGTAGAGTCAAACAGGGGGTACATAGAGTTTGGGATAGTTTAGAGCAACAATAGAGTGAGAATCGAGAGTTACAGAGAATATTTTTTCTGCTCCTGTGGAAGACGAAGAACACGAAGAACAGGCAGCCAAAAACCGTCATTCTTCAACAGTGTAAACGACAGAGCTTGTAGGGTCGTAGTGTTACAGAGTCAGTGACGCATATTTGCTATCTTTCTTTGTAACAGTGTTTTGCAACAATTATAAACGTTGCAAACACCCGATTTTCATCATTTTCTCTCCATTTCATCTTTGTAAACAATTTTTGATCATGAATCTATATTTTGAGAAAGTTTACACAATGATGGGCTAAACCCAATCCTTGGGACGATGGAGGAAGCTCTCTTGCCAATGAAAAAGTGGTAATTCTTAATTGTTTAATTTGTGCAATTTTCATTATGATTATTTGCCTAGATTGAAAATATATTTTATGATTTTTGTTAAACAATTGTATTTTCTATTGATGGAATATGCTTAGCCTAGGGTTTTGATATCCCATGCTTTGGATTAACATTTGTTGTTTCTAAAATATCTACTTTTGCAATAGTTGAGAATCAAATTGAACGTGTGAAATTGCATGATTGTTATTAGTATCACTTTGGAATTGGTAAATAGCGGAATCCTAGCCCCAGTCTCTCCATAATTCTCACGACACTTTTTAATTTTGAGTTTGTTATATTTTTTGCTCTAAAATCAAGTCTAAAAATCTGCTTTCACAAGTCTCAACGAACCTTTTTACTACAACATCATTGAAAATACTATCAATTTTTGGCGCCGTCGACACGGACTTGTCTTTAGGCTAGAGTTTTTAGATTTATTTATTTTTAGTTTTAGTTTTATTTTATTTGTTCTACTTTACGTTTTTGGGTTTTTGTCTTTGCATTACAGATTTGGAATTTGGAGCAAAAGAAAAATTTGCCAAAGATTTTGGTGAATACTTAAAGATTTGGAGTCAAATACAAAGCGAAAAGAGCGAGAAAAAAAAAGAGAGTTTCTTTATTTTTTATTTTTTTTAGATTGTATTAGGATATCTTATATTCTTGTAATTTTCTTTTTCTTTTGCACTTTATTTTTGGACTTTGGACTTTAAACTTTGGGACATTATTTTTATTTTTAAACCCTAATGAAGGGTAAAATTAAATATAAATTGTTTGCAGAGAAGGACGGCGATTACGATATTGCCTTGGCGCCTCGAGTTCATACATGACATAGGATTTGTGGCCCGAGTCGACTACAACGGTTCATCCCCCGTCTGGTACGGGAGGTAAGTTTGTCGAAACACTCGCGAATCCCCTGTCAGCGAGTTACTGTATTCCTTCATTTGCATATATGTCGAGGAACTGAATACGGCTGTTTTAATTTCCTAGTAAAGGAAAGGACTGGCCATACAAGATAAGGGTTCGGATTTCATAACCATTCTCTTCTTTCCCGCCTTAGGAAAACGATACTAAACGCGAAACTAATATTAAAATTTTGACTAGAACGAGACCGATAGGGTAACGAGCTTAATTGGAAAGTCATTCGAAAAATATTGGTTACTCTTTTAAGCATACTTCGAAGTTCATGATGGTTTATGTGAGTTGAATGCGTGACTGCGCCGCCTTGTAATGCGGTGAGGCCTTGGGAATCAAAGCTCCACACAGCTTTCCTCGCCTCTATTCAACTTACTTAAACACGGATTGATTCCAGAGGGGTTTTCAAATTGTAACGAATTCCCTTTCGAAGGATTAGAAGTTGGTCTAGAAACAATCTAAGTGGAGCCATCATGCTTTTTGTTTGCTAGAAATCAGTAGGTTTGCTGTGGTGGAGTCAACCTTATTTGTGTTTTCATAGAACTTCCTTTCATTTTAGGATTTTTTTTATTTTTTTTCTAGTGTATGCCCGAGGTTATTAGAGAGCGGGCTTGGAAAAGAGACAATCTAGGTCGTTTGATTAGTGAAAAACCTAGTAATTCTTCTTGTGGAAGCGGGGAGCTCAAAGACTCTTCTTTTGAGAGCCCCGTTTTTGAAAACTTCAGTTTTGAGAATCTGTCTCTTCTTGAGGAAAGTACCCCTAGTACTTCAGTTGTGCCAGCAATGGCCACTTTGAAAGCTTTTTTAAACCCAACTAGGACCTCCCGTCCGTCATGTATCAAGTTAGCTGAAACCGAGGCAAATTATGAATTTAAACCTGGGACCCTACAGATGCTCCCAATATTTTTAGGGAAAGAAAGTGAAAACCCCTATTTTCATATTAGGGAATTCGAGGAAGTTTGTTGTACTCTGAAAATTAAAAACCTAGATGATGATGCATTGAAACTTAGGTTATTCCCCTTTTCCCTGAAATATAAAGCCAAAGCTTGGCTATATATTTTGCCTTCTGAGTCAATTGAAACTTATGACCAACTCACATCTGCCTTTTTACAGAAGTTTTTCCCTAGGCATAAAACATCGTCTATTAGGACGCAGATCTGTACTTTTTCTCAACAAGAGGGAGAATCTCTATATAGGTATTTGGAAAGGTTCAATGACTTAATATCTCAATGTCCTCACCATGGTTTAGAGATGGTTAGGCTAGTTCAAATCCTTTATGAGGGTTTAGATTATTCGACAACAACCATGGTTGAGTCTTTATGCATTGGTGGGTTTGAGAATAAAACTGTTGATGAGGCGATGGAATTTTTGAATGAAATCGCCGAAAATACCTACACCTCGACTCCCCATCATCAGAATAGATTCTTCAATCAAGAACTCTCAGACGTGCTCTCAAGTTCATCACTCGAACTCGCAAAAGAAGAGGAACAAGAGAACAAGAATAAGAAGAACGAAGAATAAAGAAGAAGAAGAAAAGAGAAAGAGAGCGAGTTTATCCTATCGGTTTGGTATTGACATGACCACACCAAATTCCACGACACTCGTTAAAAATAAGGGCAGCCGCACAGCTAAGCTACGAGGTTACTATTTTGCCCTTCATACTTATCCGTTGATATATTCTTCATCCGGTACCCAATTGACACGTTCGAGTAGTTCATTGTGCGTAACTTTTCTAGACCTAACCAATGGTACTAATTTAGTATCTAAATAGTTGTTAGATTAATTTCTATTAATTAAAATCTATATTAACTAATCGAGTCATTAGCGGGTAAATCGTCTCTTGATCATCGCTAGACCAGTCAAATAGCGTTGACGAACTTGAGGGTCCTCACATTCTCCCCACCTTGTATCATTTTTGTCCTCGAAAATCGAATCACCCTTCTGATCTTCAAAACTTCCCACCTTAAAGAATACTCACATTTCTTGTCTAAGCGCAAACAACATAAAACATTGCACAAACCTATATGGCTCTACAACTAAAATATAAAATTTGTAGCTCTAGATTCAACTATGTTGATTTTAAGTTCTATCAAATATGGAAGTCCAAGTTTCTTACAATAATTTCTATCTTATAAAATACTTGTCTCTAATTATAAGGGAGATTCCTACGAATCTTTCTAATTGCCTTTATAATTATCGGTTTTCTAAAAGATCTAAATCATACTAAACGTCTATGATCGGTCACCTCTGAATGCAGTTGCATTGTCAAGGTTGGCCAGTCCCAACAATGCCTTCCTACGAACAGAGAGAACACAACCTTCACTTTTCTCCAGTGCTAGATTAATCTATCAAGATTAATTAAGTTCTAACTTATTATGACTAATTCATCTCTAAATTTACTTTATAAATTATACAGCATTTTAAACAATTTAATCATCAAAATTTAATTAAATTTATTTTTAATTATTGTTATAATCTTATATATAAATTCCATTTCAGATAACAAGAACATTAATAATTTATACAAAACTTTTGGTTGGTAGCCTACCAACAAGCTGGGCTCCAACCCCTCTTTGCATTGCAATACCTAATCTATAAAAAATAAAACTACCTAAGCCGCTACTAGCATCATTGCTCACTAAACAATTACGTAGACGTTTGAAAAAAACAAGAGTGTCCTCACCAAGTTCTCCTAAAGTAGATAAAGCCAGAACACCCAAGCCATACCCATGTGTGACACACTTGTTCAAATATTTGGCACGTTTACGAGAAACTACGCCAGAGATGGCCTTTCCAGGAGCAAAGAAGCGGACACCATCACCAGTAAACGGAGAGACACATGTGACATCCATACAAACATCTTTCCCATTTTCCCAGTTAAGAGCAAGTATATCAGCAGGCTTAAGGTCTTTCCCATCATCCGCCTGGAGACCAAGAGAAACCTCTTTGCACGCCGGTACATTGGATTTGTAACAAATGTCGAAGACAGTATCACGAACAACGTCATGGCGGAATTTATACCCAACATCCTTAGCACAATGAAGTGCATGATCACCAAAGATTTCCATAGTTTTGCTACAGCTTGGACATGGACTATTCACAACAAACAAAGGAATACCGAGACGATAACAAAGCACATCCCTAAATTGTCTAGGCCCGAGGCATTGGTTAAGACCACTAATAGGTACCGCCAAAAGATAGTCTTGTGCGTGCTTGACACGGTTGCATTGCCATAAGATGGAGTCTCTTTCAGATAAATAAAATTGGTCTGGGATTTGCTTCTTAACTACATCAAAATAAACTACTGCCAGGGATTTGCTTCTTAACTGCTTCTTATTGTTGTTATTATTATTATTTATTTATTTTATCAATATAAGTAATTCGAATTCGATTTCATGTCAATTTATATATCCGATATTTTAAGTCTAGTGTACTACCATGTATAAATTTTACAATTATTTTATACGATAAATTTATTACTAGCTTGCTGACTCAAATAATATTATTAACTGTATTATTATTCTCATTATTCTTAAGTTGATAGTATGGTTGATACATTAAGCCTTAATCTTTTTAAATATAATTCTACATCCTCATAAAGATTGATATAATAGATTTTTATTCATTCAGATTGAATTTGTATATTATATCTTGTTAAATATTGCCGTTGGTAATTTAATATAATTTAAATTTGAGTCTATACAAAATTTATAATATATCATCATAGTCTTTAGGTTTTGCTAATAATGTAAAGTATCCTATTAATGTACAAATTTATTTTCTTTTAATTCCAATATTACACTAAGCATCAGAATACTATTATTACTATTTCATGTATATTTGTTTCATTTTAGAGATCCACTAGATCATTTGTTAGATTAAAGACAATTTGTGATTAGTTTAATTTACAAAACTTAATCGTAGATAAGCGTAAGTAATTTTCCATAGTTATTTAATTATAATTATTATTTTTATCGTTATATATCTTTTTTTTATAGTATAAAATTTAATTATTATATTATTAAGAATCAAAATCAATATTACAAGAGATGGTGGGTAACCTAGCAACAAGCTGGGCACCAACACCTTTCTGAATAACGATACCTAGCCTATGAAAAAGAGAATTGCCTATCTTAAAATTAGAAAATTCGTACAAAGCTCACCAAAGGTGGAGAAGGCCAACACACCAAACCCATATCCGAGTGAAGTGCAAACATCTAAGTATTTCTTGTTCTTACGAGTGGTTGCTGCAGAGATGGCATGACCAGGTATGAAGCTACGAGTTTGAGCACTAGTGAAAGGAGAGACCCCTGTGACATCAAGACAAACATCTCTACCATCTTCCCAATTATAAACCATGATATCTGCTGGTCGAAATTCCTTATTCTTGATGATGCCCAAAGAAACCTCCTTCCTAGCTATAATGCCGGCTCTATAGCACATATCTGCCAGAATATCTTTTACTAAATCATGTCTGAATTTAAGCCCAACCTTGCTAGCACAGTGAATAACGTGATCACCAAAGATATCCATAAGTTTGCTGCAACAAGAACATTCACTATCTTCCGCAAAAAGGGGTATATCCAAACGGTATTGTAAGACGGAGCTAAACTGCCTGATCAAGACCTGGGATAGGTATCGCCTTAAGGAAATCCATAACGTGTTCGGATCTATTGCATTGCCAAACAGAAGTCTCACGTGCAGATAAAGAGAAGCTAGAGGGTACCTTTTCCCGGATTGCACCAAAGTAGATAGCTGCCAAAATTTTATGTAACTTTCAAGATTCATCAATTGTGTTAATCTCATTATTTTTCTATTGGATTATGTACGTGTTCATACTTTTTAGATTAATTATTATCAAATCCTAAAGTATTGGTGTACCCTATAATTTTTTACTTTATTACAATTACAAACAATCAACAAATCAATTGATCAGATAAATCTTTTAATTATGATAGCTTTTAGTGATTAAGATTTATCTCACAAACCCAACCCAGTTCTAAACTAATCTAGTTCACTAACTGACACTGGTTATTTCTGTCATTTCCCATATAAGATCTAATAATGAGCTCTGATACCAACTTTGTAGCGCCACCTAAGCTAGCAACTAACTAAACCAAGAATTTAATTAAATAAAGAGGCACTAACGAATCTAAATCAAACACTTAAGCATTCAAAAAAGAAAAATCTACTACAACTTAACCCAAAACTAGCCCCACTCTGAAATATACATATATATATATAAAATCTCCTCTCAAATGATACATATACAATAGTGATTTGGTTTACAAAGAATATGCAACATAATAAATATAGCAGAAGTTAATCATCTAGCGAACTCAACACTTGAAGCTTTTGCTGCGCTACTCTGATCTGTTTCTGAAACTGAAAGTGGGAATAATTAACATTTAACTTCTAAGTGATCATATGCAAGATTTGGAAAACATTACAAGTTTTCTGAAGCATTAAACAGTGACCAAGTCACAGAAATAAACAAACATGTATATGGTCAAACTCCTTCTTCAAACAATGTATAATATTGAAGCCCACTTCCACTCCGATTAGTAATATTGAAGCCCACTTCCACTTCGATTACATAAAAGCACTAGATATAAATGCGAAGGAGCATATCCTATATACCTCAAGTGGAAATTCTTATTTCCTATAACAATTCAAGCAAACATTACAAATACTTTCCAATTCATGGAAAGATTAACAGAATCAACAGAATTATCGGAATACAATTTAAACAAAGTATGGAATGTATGAATAGACAATGCATGAGTTTGTTAATCATAAACTTTTATAAAAACAATAATAATGATTACAAAAGAGTCAAATGCATTCCCACACCTTTTTTTATGACAAGCCACGCCTACCTCGAGATCCAAGATCCACTGGTTCATTATTTGAATTGATCGTTGTTAAGAGTCTAACTGTTAATCATACAAGCACTCTAAGAGTTTAGCCAAAAGGTTCACACAAGAATCATACAATTCTATCTAATGGTTCTAAGCCCATTATGGTATCTTATTCTTTATCTTTAACATAACTAAGAGTTTACTAATCCAATTAGGTTGATTCTATAGTCCGTAGCTAAGTCTTATGAATATCTACAACCTTGTGGAAGGATTCAAAAGCTAATTCAGAAAATAAGGGGTCCAAACATCAAACTAGGAAACTCATCCTAAATATAAGCCCACTTAACAAGCCTATTATTAAACTAAGGTCCAGTCCACTAGTCAACTAACGGTCTCTAACGGTCAAACTGACGGTCACATGTCAACTAACAGTCAACGTCTAAGTCCAGGTCAAGGTCAAAGTCAACTGTTTACTGGTCTGGTCACTGAGTCAAACGGATTCAACTCGACTCAGTCAGATTAACTGAGTTAGCTAAGGTCAAATCAGTCAGACATCTGACTGGGAAATCAACACAAAGCCTACACCTTTGAAACTTCAATTCCTAAAACATAACCTTCTTCTTTATCATTTAAACTTCAATTCAAATATAGTAAACAAACTTCAAATTCTAATTACAAACAAGGATTATGCCTACCTGCACTTGCAGTAGTTCCAAGCTTTCACAGCAATCACTATTTACAACTCTACAAACCCATTCTCAACATTACAATGCCACTTACTTCAACTTCAACTGCAATTCCAACTCAAACTTCATGCAGTTCCATATAATATACACACACTGCCTGCACCAGTAACTATAGCCCAATTCTTCACATTCACTACCAAATCCAACCTGGATTCAGCTCAACCCCTATTAAGACTCTAACTACCAATATTTGATTCACCTTCCACACCATAGGTTCAATATCTCATCTTGAACAACATACATCCACCTTGAACTCCCAATACTAACATCTCTTGAATTCTAACCTCATTCCAGTTCAATACCACCAAAAATCTACATACATTTAACTGTTCATATAATCCTCTAAACATCATTAACATAACACACTCAATCCTGCAACTCAATTACATAATCTCAACTGCATGAGCTACAGAATCACTACCTTTAGTAGTTCAATCATAATCCAATTTCTTATTCAACTCCAACAATTCCACTAGCTTCAATAGCAGCACCACCATCTTCCTAAACTTCCCCCAACACAGCAACAACACCACCACCCTCATGAATTGCCTATTCATATTCATCACATGTACTACTAATCAATTACATGCACAATTCCACTTCCATTACAGAAAAGACCACCACCATCAAAAAATCCAATTCCAGTAACCATTTCAGTTTCAGATAATCATCACTTCATACTAAATCCAATAAAACAGATTGAAATAGGAGAAACCCTTAATTACCTGGATTGACACCACCACCAACTAGTTATTGTACTCTTATTTTCTCGATGTCAGACTCCTACTTTTCATCACCATCTTCTATTCTCATAAGACTCCAATTCAATTCCAAAATCTCAACACTGAAACCCTAATTCATAGATCCATCAATTCCCCGATTACACCTTAATCCTAACTGTAACTTAACTCAACCCAATCCATACCCATCTCTAATCTCACTTCTGAACATCAATTTTATCTTCTAAACCTCTTTTGAGTATTTTCTTATGAAACCCTAATTCCTCAAACCATCTCCAAACAACTTTAGAACTTCAATTAAACTTCGACTCGCTCATTCTTCATCTAACAGCAACCCAAATCACTCATCAATTTTCTTCTTCACGATCTTTTCCTAAAACCCATCCTTAATCTCATCTTAATCATCACCAACTCGAAACCCCAATTCATAATAACAGAAAACCCAAACTTGATTCTCTGAATAATCTTTTCTTCTTCATCAACAACGACCTCGACTCCTCCATCATCAGAATAGATTCATCAATCAAAAACTCTCAGACGTGCTCTCAAATTCATCACTCGAACTCGCAGAAGAAGAGGAAAAGGAGAAGATGAAAGAGAAGAAGAAAAAGAAGAACGATGAAGAAAGAAGAAGAAAAGAGAAAGAGATCGAGTTTATCCTCTAGGTTTGGTATTCACACGACCACACCAAATTCCACGACACTCGTTGAAAATAAGGGCAGATACACAGCTAAGCTACGAAGTTACTATTTTGCCCTTCATACTTATCTGTTGATATATTCTTCATCCGGTATCCAATTCACACGTTCGAGTAGTTCATTGTGCGTAACTTTTCGAGACCTAACCAATGGTACTAAGTTCTTATCTAAATCGTTGTTAGATTAATTTCTATTAATTAAAATCTATATTAACTAATCGAGTCATTAGCGGGTAAATCGTCTCTTGATAATCGCTAGACCAGTCAAATAGCGTTGACGAACTTGAGGGTCCTTACATTCTCCCCACCTTGTATCATTTTCTTCCTCAAAATCGAATCACCCTTCTGATCTTCAAAACTCCCCACCTTAAAGAATACTCACATTTCTTGTCTAAGCGCAAACAACATAAAACATTGCACAAACCTCTATATGGCTCTACAACTAAAATCTAAAATTTGTAGCTCTAGATTCAAGTATGTTGATTTTAAGTTCTATCAAATACGGAAGTCTAAGTTTCTTACAATAATTTCTATCTTATAAAATACTTGTCTCTAATTATAAGGGAGATTCCTACGAATCTTTCTAATTTCCTTTATAATTATAGGTTTTCTAAAAGATCTAAATCATACTAAACATCTATGATCGGTCACCTCTGAATGCAGTTGCCCTGTCAAGGTTGGCCAGTCCCAACAATGCCTTCCTACGAACAGAGAGAACACAACCTTCACTATTCTCCAGTGCTAGATTAATCTATCAAGATTAATTAAGTTCTAACTTATTATGACTAATTCATCTCTAAATTTACTTTATAAGCATTTTAAACAATTTAATCATCAAAATTTATTTTATTTTATTTTTAATTATTGTTATTATTATTATCATTTATTTATTTTATCAATATAAGTGATTCAAATTTGATTTCATGTCAATTTATAATATCCTATATTTTAAGTCTAGTGTACTACCATGTATAAATTTTACAATTTTATATACGATAAATTTGTTACTAGCTTTCTGACTCAAATAATATTATTAACTGTGTTATTATTCTCATTATTCTTAAGTTGATAGTCTGGTTGATACATTAAGCCTTAATCTTTTTAAATATAATTCTACATCCTCATAAAGATTGATATAATAGATTTTTATTCATTCAGATTGAATTCGTATATTATATCTTGTTAAATATTGGCATTGGTAATTTAATATAATTTAAATTTGAGTCTATACAATATTTATAATATATCATCATAGTCTTTAGGTTTTGCTAATAATGTAAAGTATCCTATTAATATACAAATTTATTTTCTTTTAATTCCAATATAATACTAAGCATCAGAATACTATTATTACTATTTCATGTATATTTGTTTCATTTTAGAGATCCACAAGATCATTTGTTAGATTAAAGACAATTTGTGATTAGTTTAATTTACAAAACTTAATCGTAGATAAACGTAAGTAATTTTCCATAGTTATTTAATCATAATTATTATTTCTATCGTTATATATCTTTAGTGATATTTTAGTTAAGTTTAAGTTCAATATAATACTGATTAAGAAATGCTAACATTACTTATCAAAATTATCACTTTTATTATGATATATGATTACTATTATAATATTTTTATTATTAACATTGATGGTTGAACTATTATTCACTACTCTTTCAATTATTATTAAGTTCCAAGAATATTATTAACATTTATGAGATTATAAATTGTTGATTTCTATGTATAAGTCAAGGTATTCAATAAATTTTATGTAACTTTCAAGATTCATCAATTGTGTTAATCTCATTATTTTTCTATTGGATTATGTACGTGTTCATACTTTTTAGGTTAATTATTATCAAATCCTAAAGTATTGGTGTACCCTACAATTTTTACTTTATTTTACAATTACAAACAATCAACAAACAAATCAATTGATCAGATAAATCTTTTAATTATTGATAGCTTTTAGTGATTAAGATTTATCTCACAAACCCAGCCCAGTTCTAAACTAATCTAGTTCACTAACTGACACTGGTTATTTCTATCATTTCCCATATAAGATCTAATAATGAGCTCTGATACCAACTTTGTAGCGCCCGCTAAGCTAGCAGCTGACTAAACCAAGAATTTAATTAAATAAAGAGGCACTAACGAATCTAAATCAAACACTTAAGCATTCAAATAAGAAAAATCTACTACAACTTAACCCAAAACTAGCCCCGCTCTGAAATATACATATATATAAATTCTCCTCTCAAATGATACATATACAATAGTGATTTGGTTTACAAAGAAAATGCAACATAATAAACATAGCAGAAGTTAATCATCTAGCGAACTCAACACTTGAAGCTTTTGCTGCGCTACTCTGATCTGTCTCTGAAACTGAAAGTGGGAATAATTAACATTTAATTTCTAAGTGATCATATGCAAGATTTGGAAAACATTACATGTTTTCCGAAGCATTAAACAGTGACCAAGTCACTGAAATAAACAAACATGTATATGGACAAACTCCTTCTTCAAACAATGTATAATATTGAAGCCCACTTCCACTCCGATTACATAAAAGCACTAGATATAAATGCGAAGGAGCATATCCTATATACCACAAGTGTAAATCCTTATTTCCCATAACAATTCAAGCAAACATTACAAATACTTTCCAATTCATGGAAAGATTAACAGAATCAACAGAATTATCGGAATACAATTTAAACAAAGCATGGAATGTACGAATAGACAATGCATGAGTTTGTTAATCATAAACTTTTATAAAAACAATAATAATGATTACAAAAGAGTCAAATGCATTCCCACACCTTTTTTTATGACAAGCCACGCCTACCTCGAGATCCAAGATCCACTGGTTCATTCTTTGAATTGATCGTTGTTAAGAGTCTAACTGTTAATCATACAAGCACTCTAAGAGTTTAGCCAAAAGGTTCACACAAGAATCATACAATTCTATCTAATGGTTCTAAGCCCATTATGGTATCTTATTCTCCATCTTTAACATAACTAAGAGTTTACTAATCCAATTAGTTTGATTCTATAGTCCGTATCTAAGTCTTATGAATATCTACAACCTTGTGGAAGGATTCAAAAGCTAATTCAGAAAATAAGGGGTCCAAACATCAAACTAGGAAACTCATCCTAAATATAAGCCCACTTAACAAGCCTATTATTAAACTAAGGTCCAGTCCACTAGTCAACTAACGGTCTCTAACGGTCAAACTGACGGTCACATATCAACTAACAGTCAACGTCTAAGTCCATGTTAAGGTCAAAGTCAACGGTTTACTGGTCTGGTGACTGATTCAAACAGATTCAACTCAGGTCAACAGGGTCAACTCGACTCAGTCAGCTTAACTGAGTCAGCTAAGGTCAAATCAGTTAGACATCTGACAGGGAAATCAACACAAAGCCTACACCTTTGCAACTTCAATTCCTAAAACATAACCTTCTTCTTTATCATTTAAACTTCAATTCAAATATAGTAAACAAACTTCAAATTCTAATTACAAACCAGGATTATGCCTACCTGCACTTGCAGTAGTTCCAAGCTTTCATTGCAATCACTATTTACAACTCTACAAACCCATTCTCAATATTACAATGCCACTTACTTCAACTGCAATTCCAACTCAACCTTCATGCAATTCCATACAATATACACACACTACCTGCACCAATAACTATAGCACAATTCTTCACATTCCCTACCAAATCAAACCTGGATTCAGCTCAACCCCTATTAAGACTCTAACCACCAATATTTGATTCACCTTCCACACCAGAGGTTCAACATCTCATCTTGAACAACATACATCCACCTTGAACTCCCAATACTAACATCTCTTGAATTGTAACCTCATTCCAGTTCAATACCACCAAAAATCTGCATACATTTAACTATTCATATAATCCTCTAAACATCATTAACATAACACACTCAATCCTGCAACTCAATTATATAACCTCAACTGCATGAGCTACAGAATCACTACCTTTAGTAGTTCAATCATAATCCAATTCTTATTCAACTCCAACAATTCCACTAGCTTCAATAGCAGCACCACCATCTTCCTAAACTTCCCCCAACACAGCAACAACACCACCACCCTCATGAATTTCCTATTCATATTCATAACAGTTACTACTAATCAATTACATGCACAATACCACTTTAATTATAGAAAATACCACCACCATCAAACAATCCAATTCCAGTAACCATTTCAGTTTCAGATAATCAACACTTCATACTAAATCCAATAAAACCGATTGAAATAGGAGAAACCCTTAATTACCTGGATTGACACCACCACCAACTGGTTATTGTACTCTTCTTTTCTCGATTTCAGACTCCTACTTTTCATCACCATCTTCTATTCTCATAATACTCCAATTCAATTCCCAAATCTCAACACCGAAACCCTAATTCATAAATCCATCAATTCACCGATTACAGCTTAATCCTAACTGTAACTTAACTCAACCCAATCCATACCCATATCTAATCTCAATTCTTGAACATCAATTTTATATTCTAAACCTCTTTTGAGTATTTTCTCATGAAACCCCAATTCCTCAAATCATCTCCAAACAACTTTAGAACTTCAATTAAACTTCGGCTCGCTCGTTCTTCATCTAACAGCAACCCAAATCACTCATCAATTTTCTTCTTCATGATCTGTTCCTAAAACTCATTCTTAATCTCATCTTAATCATCACCAACCCGAAACCCAATTCATAATAATAGAAAACCCAAACTTGGTTCTCTGAATCATCTTTTGTTCTTCATCAACAACGACCTCGACCCCTCCATTATCATAATAGATTCATCAATCAATAACTCTCAGATGTGCTCTCAAGTTCATCACTCGAACTCGCAGAAGAAGAGGAACAGGAGAAGATGAAAGAGAAGAAGAATAAGAAGAACGAAGAAGAAAGAAGAAGAAAATAGAAAGAGAGCGAGTTTATCCTCTCGGTTTGGTATTGAAACGACCACACCAAATTCCACGACACTCGTTGAAAATAAGGGTAGCCACACAGCTAAGCTACGAAGTTACTATTTTGCCCTTCATACTTATCCGTTGATATATTCTTCATCTGGTATCCAATTGACACGTTCGAGTAGTTCATTGTGCGTAACTTTTCGAGACCTAACCAATGGCACTAATTTCGTATCTAAATCTTTGTTAGATTAATTTCTATTAGTTTAAATCTATATTAACTAATCGAGCCATTAGCGGGTAAATCGCCTCTTGATCATCGCTAAACCAGTCAAATAGCGTTGACGAACTTGAGGGTCCTTACATTCTCCCCACCTTGTATCATTTTCTTCCTCGAAACTTGAATCACCCTTCTGATCTTCAAAACTCCCAACCTTAAAGAATACTCACATTTCTTGTCTAAGCGCAAACAACATAAAACATTGCACAAACCTATATGGCTCTACAACTAAAATCTAAAATTTGTAGCTCTAGATTCAACTATGTTGATTTTAAGTTCTATCAAATACGGAAGTCTAAATTTCTTACAATAATTTCTATCTTATAAAATACTTGTCTCTAATTATAAGGGAGATTCCTACGAATTTTTTTAATTGCCTTTATAATTATCGGTTTTCTAAAAGATCTAAATCATACTAAATGTCTATGATCAGTCACCTCTGAATGCAGTTGCCCTGTCAAGGTTGGCCAGTCCCAACAATGCCTTCCTACGAACAGAGAGAACAAAACCTTCACTATTCTCCAGTGCTAGATTAATCTATCAAGATCAATTAAGTTCTAACTTATTATGACTAATTCATCTCTAAATTTACTTTATAAATTATGTAGCATTTTAAAAAATTTAATCATCAAAATTTATTTTATTTTTAATTATTGTTATTATTATCATTTATTTATTTTATCGATATAAGTAATTCAAATTCTATTTCAAGTCAATTTATAATATCCGATATTTTAAGTCTAGTGTACTACCATGTATAAATTTTACAATTATTATATACCATAAATTTGTTACTAGCTTGCTGACTCAAATAATATTATTAACTGTGTTATTATTCTCATTATTCTTAAGTTGATAGTCTGGTTGATACATTAAGCCTTAATCTTTTAAAATATAATTTTACATCCTCATAAAGATGGATATAATAGATTTTTATTCATTTAGATTGAATTCATATATCATATCTTGTTAAATATTGGTGTTGGTAATTTAATATAATTTAAATTTAAGTCTATACAAAATTTATAATATATCATCATAGTCTTTAGGTTTTGCTAATAATGTAAAGTATCCTATTAATGTACAAATTTATTTTCTTTTAATTCCAATATTACACTAAGCATCAGAATACTATTATTACTATTTCATGTATATTTGTTTCATTTTAGAGATCCACTAGATCATTTGTTAGATTAAAGACAATTTGTGATTAGTTTAATTTACAAAACTTAATCGTAGATAACCGTAAGTAATTTTCCATAGTTATTTAATCATAATTATTATTTCTATCGTTATATATCTTTAGTGATATTTTAGTTAAGTTTAAGTTCAATATAATACTGATTAAGAAATGTTAACATTACTTATCAAAATTATCACTTTTATTATGATTTATGATTAGTATTATAATATTTATACAGAAATACATTGGTTCAGCATAGTTCTTGAGGGACCAGTCAAACAGCGTTGACGAACTTGTGGGTCCTTACAGTAATACATTGGTTCAGCATGGTTCTTTCAGGCAATGGGTAATCTCTTGGTTCTCCGCAGGTAACAATTTAACTTTTGGTGCAGGTATAAATAGGCAAGACATTAATAAACTTTTAATGATTTCATTCTGGACTATCTAGAAGTATAGATGCGCCAAGTGTCGAAAATCTCTGTTGAGAGACTTTATGAATCACATATTCATGCAGGGCTCTGAGAGTTTGTACGCTCAGTCATAGGTTGTTCGTGAATTTCACATACGTGTCAGAAATATGCAAAATTGTGATCTCTGAGAGGGTGGACGCTCAGTTAGAGTTTGTTCGTGAATTTCACATACGTGTCTGAAGCCGTGTTAGAAATATGCAAAATTATGATTGCGATTTTACCCATTGTCAAAAATCCATTATCAACAACTATATTCTCATGTAGGTACAAATAGGCTCCACCTATTTGCCACCCCCATTTTTCCTATTTGCCATTCTCAATAATTGCCACCCCCAGTTCTCCTATTTGCCACCTCTATGCTTTTTCATTTATCCTAAATACTACCTCTTTGACTTTTTGTTTACACCCCACAAACAACCACCCCGGTAATAAATTCTAAAAGAAAAAAAAACCTGCACTTCTTCTTCTCCATCTCGTCCCCTTTTTCTTCATCTAAAATAAAAAAATTTCAGCTGATCCAAATTGGGAATGACATCTTAATGAGTTGTGAAGCACTTGTGAAAAATAATGTCAGACAGTTAAAGTCATTCGCTTAAGAAGAATCACAAGGTACTACAGTCGTCCAGTAACGATCTCGTCTTCAAGTGTATAGTCGTCCAGTTATAGACAACGATTTGTGTACACAGTCGTCCATGTTTGGACGATTGAAGTGCTTTGTGGTTGTCCAGAAACTGGAGACCAGTTCAACGAAAATTAGGAGAAGAAAAAACGCGAAAAACACAAATCAAACGAAAATAAATCAGTTACTTACCTCCATATCTTCTTCAATGGATGTATTTTCATCTAAATTAGCAAAATCTTGTTGGTTGTTCCATTCATTTAAGGTTTGGATATTTTTCCCTAGATTTTTTAATCGTAGAATCTTCCATAATAATGATTGACGGATTATTTTCCGATTAAATCGTTAATTTCTACTAGTTAAATGATAAGAGATAAAGAAATAGTAAATGGTTTATACATAATAGTGAACTAATTGTACAGAGTTCTATCTTAGGATTAATATTTTTTAATGAGTTTTCAGTGAAAATACAGATTAATGGAGAAGAAGACAAAATAGAAGTGGTGATAGTTATAGTCAAACTGTATTTGACTTGTGTAGGTGGCAAATAGTAAAAGTAGAATTGAAAAGTATAACTACTTTAGAAATTCTTATGAGGGTGGCAAATAGGAAAAGTGAGGGTGGCAAATAGGTGGAGCCGTACAAATATGATCAAGTTTCCCATAAGTAAATTGAGCGTCAAATCACATTCATAGGGTTCGTATTATTTTTGGAAATTGGTAGAATTCGATTCTTGTGGGGTTTATTATGTTTTAGCTGAATTCTTATACATAGAAAGGGAGTTTGGACAAAGGTTAACTTGCCAAAAGAAGGGGGTGGTGCAGGTATCAAAAAAATCAGAATCATGAACAGGTCTCTACTGGCAAAATGGATTTGGAGGTATGGAAATGAGGAAAAAGCTCTTTGGAGGCGGATAATTCACGGAAAGTTTGGAGGAAATGAGAAGGCTTTTCTTCCTAATAAAACTACAAAATCAGTTGGCAAGAGCCTTTGGAGTGGAATTTTGAAATGCAGAGACCATGTGGAGCAGAATATGCATATCCAAGTACGGGGTGGAGACAGATGCCTTTTTTGGAAAGATGTTTGGTTGAATGGTCAACCTATAAAAGAAATGTTTCCAAATCTTTTCAGGATCAGCGGGGTACAAGATGCTACAATAAAGGAAATGTTGACTTTAAACAGTGGGAATGGCTGGGATTTTGCTTTTTGCAGGGGTTTGAAGGAGTCAGAAATTGAGGACATTGCACATTTGTTGGATCTACTTTCTACTTTCAATGCGGGAGTGGGTCATGATTACAGAGTTTGGCAAAATGGGACAAAAAATTTCTCAGTTAAGGATTGCTATAAATCTCTGGAGGAGGATGGTTTGCTGATTTTTCCATACAAGTGTGTGTGGAATCCAAAAATACCACAAAAGGTAATTTTCTTTGTTTGGTCTCTTTGTTATTATGCTGCACCAACAATGGACGGTTTGAGGAAGTCTTTTAATGTGAATGGATGCTTATTATGTAAGAAGAGTGCTGAAACAAATAACCACCTGTTTCTACATTGTGAAAAAACAAGAGAGGTATGGAACTATTTTTTGGAAGGGTACGGCCTACAATGGGTGTTTCAAGATAATGTTAGAAATACAATCTGGGAATGGAGGAAAAAGAAAGGAAGAAATCTTAATTTGAGAAGTAAAATTTGGGACATAATCCCATTTGCAATTTGGTGGGCTGTTTGGTTGGAGAGAAATGCTAGAGTTTTCAATGGAAAGTATAACTCTATGGGAAATTTGAAGGACAGTGTCAAGACTTGCATATACAATTGGTGTGTAGGAACAAACATTTTTGAAGGAATCACTTTGAACATGGTGTTACAAAACTGGGAAGCGATTGTTCATTAGGGGTTTTTGGCTACTACTTGTTCTGTTTTTCATAAATTTTGTTTTCGTTGGTTGACAACTGCTTATAAGTTGTGGTTTGTATTGTGTACACTATCTTCATTACTTCCTTGGTGATGGAGTAGTTTTTTTTCAATAAATTTAGCCCTTTCTGAATCAAAAAAAAAAAAGGGAGTTTGGTTATAGTAATTAAAGGTGTAAATAAGAAAATCTCTAAGTATCCGCTAGAGCTCCTATAATAGCTTGCAGTGATGGGTTTTGACCCAATCAGTGATGATTAAGGTACCGACATAGAAAGTTCAAACGTGAATGAATATGAATCTTCCTCCCATAGAATCACTGATTGTTATAGATGAATCGGCCTCCCATAGAATCACTATTTGTTACTGCTATAAAAGTACCCATACAATTACATTTATGCAACAACGACAACAATGGGCTCTCGTGTGTGACTCTTATTAGATAAAGAGGTTAAAAACAACAACAATTGCATTTTGTTACTGCCGAGAAAACATCTCTATGTGTTTGAGAAAATACTTCAAAGAAGAGTTCTTAATATTGACCAAGAAAGTGAAGGATAAAATAGTAAATCAATAAATATTTAAATGATAAGTTCAATTCAAATTAGACTTAACTAAGTCAACTAAAGTCAATATCATTTCCAAGTACCAACCCCTAAATTGGACAAAAGTTAGACCAAACACTAATTTTGGACAATATGTAAATACCAAACACCAATTAACCCTAAAATCAAAAGTAAAAAACAAAACAAATCAAAGTTCTATCAAAAACTAAAACCTAAAAATAACATAAAGAAACAACCGAAGATCAAAAATCGACCAGAGATAAAATAAAACAAATCAAACTTCCACCAAAATCATTTAACCTAAAATGAAATCAAATCGTGAGAAACAAAGACAAAACCGATCTAAAAGATCAAAAAGAGCAAATATCCATAAAAAAAAAACTAAAAAAATAAGTCGAAGAAGAATTGGCTGGGTTTGGTAATGATTTTCTTTTCCCAAAAGCACTTTCAAAACCTATATATGTCAATAATTTTTAAAAAATTAGTGTTTGGTAAAAAAAATTAAAGTGTTTTTCATCCAAAGCACTTCCCAAATTCTTCAACTTTTAAAAGCTATGGAGGATGAGCTTTTAAAAGCTACAAAAGCATAAGCTTTGGTCTCACCTAATTTATTTATTTTAAACTTTTTTATCCTTATTTTATTTTATAAATGACAAAAGTTACCACTAAATTTATATACAATCTATTTTTTATTTTTTATTTCTTATATTTATTCTTTAGATATTATTGTCTTTTATTTTCAAATTATTGTATATGCCATTTCATTTAATTTGTCAAAATAAAAATATAAACAATTTTATTTATTTTATTTCTCATCAAATATCAAAAACATCTTCAGATGACAAGAAAGTTGGAATCCTAGCGACGAGCTGGGCTCCAACACCTTTTTGAATCACAATCCCTAATCTGTGGGAAACAAATATTAAATAATTACTTAATTTTAGTTTCATTTTTTGTTTGAAAATTATATATATACTAAAAAGTGGTTAAGTAAAATAATTTTTTTAACAACCATAATACTAGTGGCAATTAGTAAATTTAATTTATATATATTTCATCTTTTAATAGTAAATTTTTTTAATTATTTTTTAAATCCAATAAAATTGAATAAAACTATTCTCAGACATATGTCTTTTTTTGTCATTTGCTACAACAACAATGGTTGAATCTGATATTTTACCTAACACAGTTTGGTTGCTTTTTTTAATCAGCTTTAACTTTAATTAATATTTTACCAAACGTCTAATTGTTATTTTCTCTCAGCACAGCACATCAACGCACAACAGAAAGGTGTTTTTACAAAGGCCGCAGCGATACCAAACTAAGCCTCAATGTAAGAAAGATAAGATAAAGAATGAAAACCTTCAAAATCGAAATCGCCTCTCTCTCTTGAAAATCTAGATCTGAAAAATAAAGGAGTGACCCGTTATTATACGAGTTTTATATAAAGGATACTTTTGTCTCCAAAAAAAGTAAGTTTGGACTGAATCATTCATAAAAGGATTGACTCGTTCCTACATAGTATATTATGCAAGACTAGATAGTCTAAAGTTTGGTGATTTTGGGACTAAACTTTTTTTTCTACTTGGGGATAGGGGAATGACTCTAACATTTGGGTAGGTGACGGACTAGGTTAAGGGAATGGGTCAACTATTTTCATCTCTATTTACAGATTTAGGGTTCGGATCCATTGTCCCACTTTCGTCTCATCTTTATTTGTCCCACCATAAGCGTTTTCCAAAAAAAGAAACACGCCCTAGAAGAAGATAAAAAAAAATGTCGGAAGTGGGAAGATTACAAAAAGAACAAAAACAAAAATTCTTGATGTACCGCCTAAACAGACACCTTAAAAACTTCCCCTCTCACAAACTCTCTTGCAAGAGCCCCACAAAACTGTCCCCTACGAATTCCCAGGCCATGGAGCCCACTCATTTAATTTATCAGAAAAAGAAACACACCCTAGAAGAAGATTTTAAAAAAAATGTCAGAAGTGGGAAGATCGCAAAAAAAACAAAAGAAAAAATTCTTGTTGTATCGCCTAAACAGACACCTTAAAAACCGCCCCTCTCACAAACTCTCTTGTAAGGGCCCCACAAAACTGATCCCTGCAAATTCCCAAGCCATGGAGCCCACTCGTTTAATTTATCAAAAGTAGGTAGATATACGCCCTCTTTTGAAGGGGAAAATAAGAAGTGGGATCGGGAGGATTGGATTTGAAGCCACGCGTCTTTCGAGGGGAACTTGAGTCTGGCGCCTTAGGGAAATTCCTAAGGGAATGAACAAACCCATTTGTTTGTTGAGCCAGGTGGATGGCCAATCAGGTTTCTCCACTATGGAACAACAATGAACAAATGAACATCAAGCGCCCGAGCTAAGGACACACGCCAGCATGCGAAGGATAAACGCCAGCGTTGGAAGCAGAAGCGCTGGCGTTCGAAGTTTAAACGCCGCGCTCGAACATAGAACGCTGGCGTTTGTAGCAAAAACGCCAACGGGTAGTTTTTTTAAAATTAAAAATTCACTTTTTACCTTTATAAATTACCATCATCTTCAAACAATTCACTCACACCAAAATTCACTTCTCTTGAATTTTCTCTTCTAAAATCTATTTCAATTTTTTAGTTTATTGTTGGTAAAATGGACGAAAAGGCAATCACACTTTTTTGCGATGCAAAACTTGAAGCTGTTCTTTCTAAGATATGGAGTTTTAAAAAGATTGAAAATTGTAAGAGGGAAGTGCAAGTTTTAGAAGTTGCTCCAATGAAATGTTCCGCTAAAAGGCAAAGAAGAGATCCAGTTTTGAAAGTTAACAACAAAAAATTCAAAAACAAAGGCGAAACTGTCAAAGAGCGCGTTGATGGAAGATACATCAAATGAATATAAACAGGAGGCCAAAACTTGTACTTGATTTTTATTGAAGTTGTTTAGTACTTTTTATTATTGTCTAAGTTTATATCTTGTCTAAGTTTATTATTGGCAGTAGTATCAATGAATGAAAATATTTAGATTTTAAAATAGATTTCCACTCCAGATTAAGCGAAATTTATTACAATTTAAACTTGCAAATAACATCAAACTACATTTTAATAAACCACAACAAAAACATCAAACTACATCAAATCCAGCGACATTCTCTTTGTAGAGTTCATAGCATTCAAAATGCTTAAACTCTCTTTCGCTTTCTTCAGTAAACTTGGTCTGAGCGATGGTTTTTTGTAAAATAGATAAACAACAAGTTCAGATATTTATGATGCAGTTGATCAGTGAGGACAAAGGTAAGATACCCACCAGTTCTTCGTTGGATAATCCAGAATAGCTACAGTGAACCATCCACAAAACTTTTATATAATGTTTGACTTCCTTAGTGATGAATGCAATTCTTAGTTCTAGGCTCTTACTGTTTCTTATGGTTTCGATCCGCGATGCTACAAAATGTCCCAATACTCTTTCCCATAAATAGTCACTGGTCATTGGTCTCATCATACGATGTAACCAACGTCGAATAAGAGTAACATATTCTTTCATTGTAAAGATCGGGAGCGGTATTTGAGTGCAATACAAATGTACTTGAGATGGACCATCTTTTAGAATTCTAAAACACGCTTCGTAACTAAAAGGTTTACCGTTAGCTTCCTCCCAATTATCAAGAGTTGTTTGGATCATTTCTTCTTTAGTTACACCGATGAACTTTTCTCGATAAATTTCCATTACCAGAGCAAGAAATGGCTGGAATGCAATCCTAATAGATTGAAAACGAGCACGCAATCGACGAGCATCTTGGTTTCCTGGGTTTCCCGTCAGTGAGACGAACATTGAAAAAACGTTCTCCCAAAAAGAACCGTCTTGAAAGCCCATACTAGTGATTACCCTATGAAAAAAATATGCTTTGCATATAGTTATATCCTCTTCTTCAGTAAACTTGGACCACGATTTCTAACAGACATTTCTGCAGAGTGAGAGAGATTAAGAGTTTTCAAAAAAAAATGTGATTTTGGAGATGGAAAGAATGGAATTTATAGGTCGAGAAAGAAAATCTGTTGGAAATTTAGCCGTTGGCATTTGTAGTAAAACCGCGCGGTTTTACTACAACCGCCCGTTTGAATTACCATAGGAGTTGGCGTTTGTAGTAAAACCATGCGACTTTACTAAAACCGCACGTTTGAATTACCAACGCCTATTTTTTTTTTATAAATATAGCACTAGGTTTTATTCTCAACCAAACCAAAAAAATTATTTCTTAAGCCAACAACATCCACCATGTTTTCCAAAGGCAAATCGAAGAAAATATTATGTGTCGAAGCAAAAGAGGTTTGTCCATTATGTTCATGGATAACCAAAGTCTTATGCAATCCCCTTGGATGCATTCAAAGTGTCCACAGGAAGGTTTTTCACGCATCAGAATGGTGATTGAATCACAATCGGAAAAGCTCAGGTATTTGTAATGTCAAGATCCCAACTGTCCAGAGGAACTACATATGCTAAATGATGCTAGGAAGATTAAAAAGAAGAAGAAAAAAAAAGATTGCAACACTCTGCAAAAACTTCAAACTGAAAGCCAAATTGAAGAAGGAGTTATTACACTGCAAGCATTGTGGATATGGAGATCACGAATACAAACATTATCCACAGAGAATCAGTGGATGCTCAAAGCCCGGTTGCAAGACTGTTATTCATTTGCGGACTTCTTCTGAAGAAAACACGTATGGAAGGCATTTCTGGGAATGTCCTAGGTGTTTTTTGGTGGAGTGGGTTGATTGAAGTTGAAGGAAAAATCGATTCACTATGGTATTATGTTATTTAGTTTTCTTTTTATTTTGTGTCATTACGATCATCTAAAACCAAACATGTGGATGGCTTCACATTTGCACCATCAATATCATAAGTAATTTAAAAAAAAATCCTGGATTAAACATTGCACCATCAATCTCATAAATAAAAATATACTACATTGAACAACCACATCATACATGAGAATAAAAGAAATACATTAGATTAAAATAACTACTACATAGGCATCAATTCTTGGTGGGTGGTGGAATTCCTAGGTCGATGTAGGGATTGTATTTGTTGAGCACCCTAAGAATGTTGAAATAAGCATGGAAGTCGAAAGGACGACCGCCGTGAGATACTGCCCACATCTCTAGAGTTATGGGTTTCACTTCATGCTCGGCTTCACCGTTGAGCTTATTTTTGTGATTCTCCATTAGTAAAGCGATGAACTTCAATACATGACTACTAATTGAACTAAAACGATGCGACAATAAGTGAGAATCACGCCCATTAATGTTCCCCGTTTCAGCGGTGAACATTCTATAAACTTTCTCCCAGAAAGTCGACGTCGATTCGGCTACATTATTGAAGACAACATCTTGTGTGTGAAAAACAAAGGCTCTACAAATAGCTAAATCCTCTTGTTGAGTGAATCTAACACCACGAACTCTGAGAGGTATTTTTGTAGATGATTTGAGAGTGAAGAAATGTGTAGAATGCGTGAATTTAGAGTTGAAATGAGGAGTATTTATAGAACTCAAAAACTAGAGCCGTTAGCTCACAAGAGTTTTCAGCCATCCAGATTCAGCCGTTGACGCTTTTATGAAAAACGCTGGCGTCTGAAATAACAACGGGCGTTGGAAAGACAAGCGCCAGCGTTGGTCTCAAGCTCGCCCGTCTTTCTTTTAAGCGCGCATGTTGGTTTGTACATCCATTTTTCATGTTTGTTAAGTCCATAGTGGGAGCAAAATCAACAAACTTGAATCCATAGGAACTGCTCTTAGACCGCTCGGCCATCCTGACATCTCATGACAATTGTGGAGTATATAGAATTTTCACTCATTATCACGTACTCATCCAGCCACAGCTGCAGTATTGATACCTTATTGTCCACTCCGTTCCATCCCTCGATACTTGATTAAGAATTAGTAAGCTTCTTATTAAATACTGAGCGTTCATTACAAACCGATTTTCCATGGTAAGCAATAACAAAGATAGAACCGTACAAAATAGAATTTTTTGCGGTTAACTAAAGTGCTCTACATTTCTGATGATTTTCCTTTAAGAGTTCTTTTTTTTCCATAACAGAACATTTTCATCAGTCCTCTGTTTCTACAATAAAATTTTACAGAGGGAAAAGGTAAATACTTTTTACAAAGTACAAAATAAGATTCATTCCTGCTTAGCTTCATTGCTAGGAGTTGATTTTCTGTCGTCAAGCCAAGACATCATGCCGAGGAGTATCACGCACAACAAAGATTATGGTACCAATTAAGAGAGACGTGTGTGCAGTTTTTCAGCTTAGTCACAGCATTTCTGCTCGAAGTAAACATTAAAACAGCATTAGCATTCCATGAAATGAAACTATTTAGCAGAAGAAGAAAAAAAGAAAACATCTTCAAGTCATGAATAGTAATAGCTAACCTCTTCATTATATGCCCCAGATCACTACTTTCGGTATCTTGCCCAGAATCCCTTTCTTCTTGAAGAAGATGATTCGCTAATTTCGAGAGACCTAGTCAACTTCATACCAAGCGAGAAGTGTCTCCTTAAGAAAGGTCCCGCAAAGGAACTCCTTCTGCTGGAATAAGGTCCAGTCAATTTGGGGGCTTTTCCTTCTCTTCTCCGTTGGTTAGACACCATCGAATCCCCATCAACATCACTATCCATTACACGGTTTCTGGATATCCTGTTAAATCTTAACTTCAAGTCTGCTTCTCTTGATGCTTTTCCAGAAATCTTCACCACATGCTTCCCACCACCAATGCATATCGGGCAAGGTGGATCATACCTGTCATTCTGTGATGTCATGCTCTCTAAGCACTCGGCATGGAAAGCATGCCCGCAGATCAGGACAGCCACCACAGACAGTTCAGTACTACCCCATGATGATCTTCCTGCCAAAAGTTTGGAACAAACCCCGCATGCACGAAGATCGATAGAGGGAGAAGATAAAGGCTGGCTATCTGACCTTGCTAGTTTACCACGGCTAGAGCCTAAGGACTCGCTGTCAAAAGACCACCTCTCTCTTTGAGAAGACGCCACAAGCTCAGAAAAGGTACGCATTGACCAACCATCCGAAGACCCACCATGGGAGCCCAATGTCAAGTCATTGCTACAAGTAGAAAGGACAAAGGACTGTCTTCCCTCAGATAGTGAGTTGTTATTTGGTGACTTTAATCCCCATATTCGGCTATCAGGGACTTCTCTCAAGAGCTGGTGTCCAGGAGAACGTCGGGCTCTCCTCGACGGGGTTGAGGTTGAAGGAGGTGGATTCCTGGAAGTGCATGAAATTTCTGACTTAGGAACTGTGAAAAAGGGGGTTGAAGGTATAGAGAAGGCAAGCTTCGAAGATGACGGATCTGCAACTGTGGGTGTTTCAGTTATATCCTTCACCTACAAAGAAAACACACACAACTTTCAGTATAAAGACAAACTAAAGAAAAATTGTGCGCAATAACCCTAAATGGTTCAAACTCACCTCAGTAGAGAAACTGCTTCCCAAGGATCTCTCTGTTGCAAGCACATGGAAAGTAATCAGATGTAACACTCAAAATAGTGTAGACAGAAATCTTAACGGCCAGCAATTGATTTACTTTGGAAGTTCCTTTGATATCTTTATCTTTTAAAGGGAAAAGCTTCTTTAAGATCGAAAATACAAACAAGGGAAACTTGATAATTTCAACTATCACTTCAAATACTGAAGAAAATAGTAGTAGTAACCATGGGAAATATCACCACTAACGGGCCTTGAAGTCCTCCATCATCCATGCATTTTCCAAAAGTCTAGTTGAGTTTTAGTATTAGCGTAATATTAAACTGGCCAACAAAATTAATTAAGCAGGTAATCTCTGTTATTCATTATCACCTTGAGCTCTTAATCAGAAGCATCTAACACTAGAAAATCTCTGATAATATACAAATGGAGATTTGGATTACTTTTGTTGGTTTTTTTCTAACTGTACTTTCTGCTTTCTTCTTTTACATAGAATTGGGTAAACTCACACCACTTTGCTAGTTATTATAGACTATAATGTAGTAATGTACCCTTTGCTTCATGACAATGATGACATAATAGAAGTCATCAGCAGCAAGTAAAGGTGCAATTCAGATCCATAAGTACAAAAGGGATGAGATGTGAATGGGTGCAATTAGTTAAGTCTACTATGTGAAGCTTGGAGTACTGACTCAAACAGATCATCGTACATATCAACGCTTGGTGATTTTTGTCTCTCATTAGAAAGCTCCTTGCAAAAGACAGAATTAACAATGAAGAGGGGGAATACTCTGTAAAGCCAAATTATAAAAAATGGAGTATACTAACGAGAAGAAAAACAGGGCCTAGGGCATCACTAGACCAGCAATCTAGATACGAAGTTCTTTTAGGGGGCTAGGACGAAGACACAAATATCAACCCAATATGAGTGAGGTGATAGATAAATGGCAGTCTAACATCTACAGAGAATATACATTTAACTTAATAATAGTTGCTATAAAATAAAAAAGAAAAAAAAAAGGAATTTATAATGGCGAAGGCTTGCCTGAAGCAGGAGTAGCCAAATCCATAAGTACAAAAGGGATGAGATGTGAATGGGTGCAATTAGTTAAGTCTACTATGTGAAGCTTGGAGTACCGACTCAAACAGACCATCATACATATCAACGCTTGGTGATTTTTATCTCTCATTAGAACGCTCCTTGCAAAAGACAGAATTAACAACGAAGAGGAGGAATACCCTGTAAAGCCAAATTATAAAAAATGGAAGTATACTAAGGAGAAGAAAAACACGGCCTAGGGCACCACTAGACCAGCAATCTAGATACGAAGTTCTTTTAGGGGCTAGGACGAAGACACAAATATCAACCCAATATGAGTGAGGGTGATAGATAAATGGCAGTCTAACATCTATAGAGAATATACATTTAACTTAACAATAGATGCTATAAAATATAAAAGAAAAGAAAAGGAATTTATAATGGCGAAAGGCTTGCCTGAAGCAGGAGTAGCCAAATCCCCAATAGCTCCTTCGTGAGCTGGAGACTTTTGCCATGCTGGAGATTGTAAACTTTCCAAAGGACTTCCTCCGTCTGATATATCTTCTCTACTTACATCCATTCGGCCCTTAATCTCCAAGCAAAGATTGCCACTATGTCCATGAGAATACTGACTGTGAATACTCCCTACTTCGCCAGCCACACGCCTTCTATTATCCCAGTGAAAACTCCATGATGGGGAATACCCACCATTCCTGTGATCACTGCTCGTTCTGTTTGGTGCACTCCTTTCTTTAATAGCAACACAACATGCCGATCCCATGATTTCTCATATAAATTCAAATAAATATCTATAGTGGTATCAAAAAATCCATATACTTGCTACGTCTTGTAGCTCAGAACTCACCAAACCCAACACCTCTCAAAATCCTCACGTCCCTAATTTATGCAATACCAAAGATGCCTGGGCAAAACAAATGCAGCACATCGACAACAAAAGATTAGTACATGACAACATGAGGAAACGGTTAAGAATCTCAAATATGGGCCAAACTGGAAGCATGAATAAGACCAAGTTCAGACGATAAAACATGTTTTACACTTAAAAAAGGTTCAACTCCTGCCACTGTAATTACATAACTCTAGAAGAGTATACTAGTGTTTTCTGTTAGTTTTCTGTTAGATTTGATAATATCACCATTTAAACCCTTGGCTAATTCTTTTTAAAGAGCTTATAGATCTCATCACCGTCCTACAAATGGATTCACAAATATAAACACTACCCATAACCCCCAAACAGATCAAACAGTAAATTCTAGCATCATTTAAACCCTTTTAGAAATCTCAAAACCGGAATAATAACTGAATCCACTGGGAAACAGAAAATAATTCAACTAAAATTTCACATGATAGTTCATACTTCAACTAAGTCTTTTAATAACCCCAAATTTCATCAGCTCGATATAACATCTAATAACAACAATAAAATGAGAAATAGAAATTCATCATACCTAACATCCAATCTCATTCACTTCAAATTATAAGCTCCCAACAAGATCCCTAAAAACCACCCAAAAAAAAACAATAGTAATAATAATGATCAGAACAAAACAGATCACTAATTTACGCGTAAACAATAACAATCGTCGTATGTGTCTACCAAAAATATCTACCCAAAATTTCCCATCTCATTTCTAGGGTTTTCAACGTTTCAGTATAAAAGGAATACCAATTTATTACGAAGAATAAAAGAAAGCCCTAACTAAGTTTATTTTTTTCTTCTCCGTATGAAACTGACGTGATAGAAAAAACCGTACCTTTTCTTTCTTTCTTCTAGGGTTCGTTTAGTCTTCGAATAGAGAGAGAGAGAGAGAGAGAGAGAGGAAGGTTTTTAAACACCGTTTGGTTTTGTCTAATAGTTTCGCGGTAATATGGGTTTCGTTAAGTGTTGACGGGGTTAAGTTTCAGATTAATTTTTATACGACACTAGTATCTAACCCGTGCTACGCACCGGGATCGGTGGCATCGGCCAATCTAGCATGGCGGGGCTATACCCCGCATCCGTGAACAAATAAATCAATATTTTCTTTGAAAAATTTGTGATTATTTTTATTTTTAAAAGAGTTCGAAACTTGGATATCCATCGGGTGTCTAATTATTTGATGGTCTAAATTTGGTATCAGAAATTTATATTAAAGAAGTTGACTCCACAATTAAATTAAATTTTATTTAAGTAGCAATAGGGGTTTCTGGGATGTTGCTTATAGTTAAGTAGTCAATATTACATTTTACTATAAACACCAAACTCACCTATTACCGCAAATTGGATGAACAATTTAAGGAATTGTTTCTGAATAGTTTTAAGTTTTGGGAGTTGATTTCTATATTATAAGGGACAATGGTGTTTTTCTGTATGGACGGAAATTCACAGTTGGGACATATAAAGGACGGCCATGATGGAGACAATAATATGTGCTTTCAACTTGGATGAATATATATAGTTTAGACACATAAAGAACGGCCTAGATGCAGCCAATGATGTATTTTATACTTGGACGGATATCTATAATTTTAGAAAAGTAAAGGTTCTTTCCCTCTTCCACTCTTTTGCTCTAATTTCTTACATTTAATGTCGGCCATCCAGCCCCCTCAGTTAAAGCTGTAAAAAACGCACCAAATAAATCAATGACATGACCGTTTCATCTTGGGTATTCAATGGAGTTCAATATCCGATATACTCATACTAGCAGCATATGGTATATAAGCTCTAAATCGTTTTCCCTCACTACCATCGACTGAAGAGGTTCAATTTTTTCACTAACATAGATATAGATTCGTATCTTTTTATCTTCACTAGCAGTTCCGAATTTTTTTTGTTGTAGATTTTCATTATTTAGTGGGAATCATAGTCTTTTGATAGGAATTCACCTATTTTCAGAGAATAAGGAATAAGGTTTTTACGGATTCATGCATCTTCCGGGTATCCTGCGGAATTCACCTACATACAGACTAGGCTGGATAATCATCAGCAGAATACCTTTGACTTCACAATTAATTTTTCGCACAAAATTATTATGATGTTGTGCAAAAGGATCGTTCGAGATTATTGAATTCTATGATGGTTAGGTATGTATTCCTGGGCTTCCGGGTGGTAGTATCGGTTGGTAGAGGAATAAAATTTACAGGAAAGAAAAGTGTTGTTGAAGGATCGTTCAAGCTTAGACACTAATATGCTGCTTCGAGATTGCCGTGATTTGGAGAGTTAGAGACAAAAGAGCCAAGACAGAATGGAGATAGTCTGGTTCAGACTGGAAGGTTGACACTTATATGCTAAACATGGTATTCAGTCATGGTCAGTTCACAAACTACGTTGTAAAACTGGGATTTGTTTTCCGGTATTTTCTTTTCCCTAATTTACTCACTTCACAAGCTACATTTTAAGTTTTAACGATTTTTAGTTTCTGGATTTGGTGTAAATCATATTCCCATTTGTTTTGTTACATGATTAACCATGGTGATTGAGTATTTAGTGTTCAAATTAAGTGTAAATAAATAGGGAAGATTTGATTGAGCACATCTAAGTAGTGGCTTGCAACTTTGAGATTGCATTTGAGTGGAGGGTTCATATGCCGGCGTGTGGAAACACTGATATGAGTATTGACTGGTGATATTCGTAGTAGGAAACTGGAAGCCCAGTTTTTTCTAGAAGACGATCAGTTATTGGTTTCAGGTGAAACCCTTGGATTATTTGTAGTTTGATTGCCGACATATTATTCTTGAACATATTTTTTCGGGATATTTTTCGACATATTATTTGTACCTAATTTTGTCCAACTTTAAGTTAGGTGTCCAATGAGTCTCAGTCAAACGGTTGACTTAACAGATGACCAGTTGACCGTCAATAATTTAATTTTAATTTTAATGAATAAAAAACATACTTAACGCTGTCCTTAATTTCTCCGCCACTTCAGTTTGTTTCTCTCTCTACATTCATAACCTTTGTTCTCTGTAACTGCACCCTTCTCCCTTCTTTCCATTCATCATCTTTAATTCTTATTTTCTTCCAACTGATTCAAAGAAAGAAAAACAAATAATCCCTCCTTACAAATTAACATTGGATCCTCATAAAAATTGGTGTTTCCATCGTCCTTTAGTTTAGAAATTTTTAGGCAAGATGAAATTAATTTTAGTTGAATCTAATGATTCAAAAATAATAATAAAAAGAACCAGAGAAATCAGTCATCGTTCCATCTTCTATCCTTTACATAAGAAGATGTTACCTAATTTTTCTCCATTAATGATCACCACAAAAGACAAATCATCTAACTAGCTAATTCTCATTTGGACTAAACGATTTTCCGAATTAGTATTTCTTCAGAAAATCATTACTTCTTCAGAAATTTCACACGGTAAGCCAAGAAAATTAAGATATTTTTTTCCAATACCTACAAAATCAAGATTTCTTACTACTAACTCACTTCTTAAAACAGTAATTTCCAAACGCTCAAACTACCACCAACACTGTTTTTGCTTTTGATAAGACATAAGAGAATAGGAATACACAGATGTGATTATGGATGGAGAGGTTAATTCTTATTTTTTTAATTTAAAATTATGTTTTTGAAGTTAAAGGATCAATAAAGCATCAAAAACATGTTCTTCAATAATTTCTGTTGATCTTTGTCGGTTAGATCTTCTTCAAGTGTTAGAACCACCTCCACCAACAAACCCGTAAAAACCATCAATAATCGAACCTAATCCCTTTTTTGAGAAATGGGTTCAAGAAATTATTCATCAATTTTAATCTTTTTCTTCTGTACTTGATACGTGATTGGGGAAGAACCGGAAGATGTAGATCGTAGACTGTAGAGAGAGGAGCACAGACACTGAAAACCCACCGATCCGTTCAAATTTGGTGAAGAATTGGTACTTTTTTCCTGATCTCAGAAGTAAAGAAGAATTTGAAGGTCGATGGAGAAGGAGAATTCGCTCATCCTGCCAGCTTCATACCGAATAATACCAACTGGGTAAAGTTAGTAAATAAAACGAAAGTCTAATTTTCGTTGGTCATTTCACAATTTTAACTGTGAATTCGATGGTCAACATGGTCAAACACAGTCAATACGTTGACTAGGACCCACTGTGTACCTAACTCAAAGTTAGACAAAGTTAGGCACCAAACACAAAGGCATACTATTTTATGGGCACCTAAGTCAAAATATCCCTATTTTTTCACATATATTTGCGACTGTTGCATACTCCACAAGTCTAGGAACATAGTACAATGTCACAGATATCATTTTTTATTTTACGACAAAGTGTATATGTATACTTTTAACAGCGTGCCAATTCATCGTATACACATCCGCCATGCTAATATGGAGGAAAAGTTTTTTAGAAATGGTCCATGAAACAATTTCAGGCCACTTCTTTAGCATGAAATTTTTGGGGGCCCCAAAAAATAATTAGGGCCCTGACCAATTTATACCCACACCAAAATTCATAGGGGGTTCCAAAACTAGATGAAAGTACTATTTTACCCTCTGTAAAAAAAATTCCTGAGACCCGCATGAAAAGTCGTTAGGTAGTGTAGTTTGTCTATGACGATTCTTAACAGTCGTTAAAGTCTCAAAAACGACTCCAAAAATCGGTAGTATTTCCAAGTTGTTTCTTAACGACTCTAAAGTGTCGTTAATGTTTATAAAAGAGTCGTTATCTTCTTCAAAGAATCATTAATGGCGGAAATACATTAAAAAAGTTAGCGACTCTTTTATACCCATTAACGACAGTTTAGAATCGTCAAGAAACAACTTCTAAATAAGACCGACCCTTGGGGTCGTTTTTGAAAACTTTAACGACAGTTAGAGTCGTTATTAATTAACATAGAGTCGACACTTAATCTAACTACACTAATTAACTTAACTAATTATTAACACTAATCATTTAGGGATAGTTTAGGTATTTTAAAAAAAATGTTATAAGGGATAACCACCAATTGCTATTTCATGACCTTTTTTGTCATGTAGTGTGAGGCCCTTAATTATTTTTTGGGGCCCCTGAAAAATTCGTGTTCTTTAGGCCATCGAGACCACAAAATAAATTGATTGACAAGCTCCCGTTTTTGTATTTGTGGAAGTTATCAATTACTTCGCTATTCAATTGGGTTTAAAATCACAAAAATGAAGTTACAATATCAGACATGCAACCAGTTTAAAATCACAAAAATCAAGTGTATGAAAACTTTAAAAGAGAGCTCAATCACAAAAATCAAGTGTATGAAAACTTTAAAGGAGAGCTCCCTTGGTTTTGTGGAGCATTTGTTTTATCTCAATAAAATTACACCTATTTAGGCAAATGACTTGAAATAAACGATGAGAATAGAATAAGATGAGTGGAATAAGAGCGCCATCAGCTATAAGTTTTTTTGGTCCATGGGAAGGTGGTGGAAAAAAATGATTAAACTTGGTATACACTGCCCGAGTGCCAGATGCAATTTAAAAGAAAAGCAAATATGCGAACTTTTGAATGACATCCATAATGCTAAAATTTTAAAATTATAGCCAGCGCTATATTGGTGGATAACACAAATCATAAAGAGCAAACTGAAATGCACTCGAGCTGGCGTGAGGCTAACACAGAGGGATCCTCAACTTGGAGTTTAGGTTCCGATCTCAAATAAAATGAAATGGAGAAAGAAGGAAAATGTTTATATAAATTCCAAATTTATGGCTCAAATACTGGAATATTAAAGATGGTTTCAAAATACAACATGAACACGTGTCTTACATGAAGCTCATGTTAATCTGAACAGACTGGAAATTTTAAACAAATCCAATACCGAAAATGATTTATATCCCGCGGGTTATCTCATAAAGAGTAGGGTGGGATCCAACTAAACCCACCCTGCTAAATTACCAAGTTTTATCATGCGGATATGTACCAGTTCCGATCCAAAACCAATAAGTATACAAAAGCGGACCATATTAGCCTCCTTGGCAAAAAGGGAAGGACCCACCTACTTTTATGTATCAGTCTGTTTTGGAACCTCGGTTGTGTTTATATCGAGTGATAGCAAACTCATATTCAACATTGCCGAAAGGCATTGAAAATGGTATAGTAGAAAGTGTGCATAGTAATAGTAGATGTCTCTGATGCTCAGTAAAAGAGCTAACTGGTTACGGGATTGGAGAATGGAAATCAACAAGGAAAGTTCAGGGGAATACTGAAGACAAATGGGATGAAAATATTAACTTGTTGGAACAAAATGGTTATGCCTGGAGTGTCAACACCGACAAGGAATGGTTAAGTGGAAGATGTTTTATTACAATCTGTGTTACTAGTCTACTGAGCAACTACAAGCAATCTCTTGAGAAGTTACACAAGAAGTGGACTGTTATATGCCATTATGCCTGCACTGTTACTCTTTCTTTCTTTGGTTTAGTTTTTAGTACTAAGGAGTTAAATAAGAGGAACTACTGTATAGCGCCTGTTTGTTCTGCTAGTTCTCATTCTCGTACCTCCTGCCTTAGCTGTCTAGCTTATGTTTCCTCTGTTGGTGTAGTCTCTAGAGCTGTCATTATAAATAAAATTTGCTACTTTCTGAGCTTGTTCCATAGTGCCTACACTTTTGACTATCGTTTCAATCTCTTGGCTGCCACAGACGATTCTGGGGGGTTTCGAACTCTTTCCATCCTTTGTTCTTCTCTTTCTGGTTTAGTGTTTGTGCTTTACACTTTACCCTTCTACTCTAAGTTTGGCCGGGGACATATTCTCTTCTCCTGCTTTTATTTCTGGATTTCGGCAGATTTTTCATCTACGGACGGGGGAAAATTAGTGACTCTCCTCAAGATTAGTTCTCTCTCTTCTCATAGGAAAGGGTCTCTGGCTTTTTTGGAAATCATAAAAGTTCCGATAAACTCTTCTATCTCCCTGAGTGGGGTTAATTGGTTAGTTAGGAATTCGGTGAAGTGGATCTTCTTTTGGCCCAATAGGGGATTTAGGGTGGTTACTGGGGTTACTAGAGCGAGCTGTGAGAGGTGGGATTTGACTGGTTGGGCCTGTCGATACAGAATTTCTAAGGAAATGGTTGTTTCCTTGGCCTGGAATGGCCAAGGCATAGCCAAAAAACTTACCCGTGACACTTTGGTAGACTTGGTTTTCTCCAACTCCGTCGATATAGTGTTCCTCTCTGAAACTAAGGCTAAGGATAGCTCTGTCATAGCCTTGTTTAGAAGATGTCAGTTACAAAACTGGTGGTTAGTCCCACCGATTGGGAGTGCGGGTGGTTTAGCTCTGGGCTGGACAGAAAATGTTTCCCTGGAAGTTGTGCATAGTAACAAGAATATGATAAATACCATCATAATGGATGAGAGCTCTAAAAAGGAAATGTTGTACACCTTCTTCTATGGTAGTCCTTATCATGGTTCAAAGGTTGAGCCCTGTAAGTTCATTACAAAAGTGGCTTGCAGGGCGGCTTCTATGCCATGGGTTCTTTTGGGGGACCTTAATGTCATTTTTCATCCGTCGGAGAAGATCGGAGGAAGGGAAGGGCAAAACTCTGAAGTTAAAGAAGTGTTGGCTCTAGCGAATGAAACAGGTATAATGGACTTTGGTTTTGAGGGAACCAATCAGTTCACATGGTCTAATCAAAGAACTGAGGGGCATATAGAGCAAAGATTATACAGAGCTCTAGCCAATGCTGTCTGGATGACGAACTACCCAAATTCTTTTCTAACTCATCTTCCGCCAATTGGGTCTGACCACAGCCCCATTATTCTGAGAATAAACAGGGAATCTATGTCTGGTTTTAAGCCATTCAGATTCCCTGCGATGTGGTTTGAAGATGCATCTTGTCTAGCCCTGATACGAGAATGCTGGGAAAGATTCATTCCAGGTTCTCCAGGTTATAGGGTGGTATCTAAGCTTAAAAATCTAAAGAGGGACCTAAAAGAGTGGAACAAGGGAGTTTTTGGTAATATTACCAAAAGAATCAGAGAGACGAAGGATGAGCTAGATAAATGCTACCAAAATTCGAATCATGATAATTCGACTAGGCAAATTTGGAAGAAACTAGTTTTGGAATTGGATAAATGGAATAATATAGAGGAACAATTTTGGAAGGAGAAATCGAGAGACAATGATTTGAAATTAGGGGATAGAAACACGGCCTACTTTCATTTAAAAACAACAATTTGTTATAGAAGGAACAAAATTTCAAAACTAAAGGACGCTTCGGGAGAGTGGAAAACGAAACTTTCGGAAGTTGCAAAAATCCTAAAATTTCACTTCGAGGAAATAGCATCTTCGGCGGGAAATAGTACAATGGAAAAGGAGACGGAAATATTGGATTTAATCCCCGGTTGGGTATCAGAGGAAATTAATACTAAATTGGTAGCTACCCCAAATGACCAGGAAATAAAAGATGTAATCTTTGCTATGCCGCCGTCTAAATATCCGGGACCTGATGGATACCCGGCGATATTCTTCCAGAAAAGCTGGGACATAGTGGGACCAGAAATTATTTCCCTGGTAAAGAACTTCTTCGAAACTCGCTTCCTGCTGAAGGAAATTAATCAAACATTCCTCACTCTTATTCCAAAAAAAGAAAATCCTACCATCCCGGCGGATTTCAGACCAATAAGCTTGTGTAACACGGTGTACAAAATAATCTCAAAATTTTTGGTCAACAGACTAAAACCACACCTAAATACCATCATTTCTCCAAGCCAGGCTGCGTTTGTTCCAGGCAGACAGATAGCGGATAATATTTTAATAGCACATGAAATTACTCAGGCTATGAGGAAACGGAAAAAAGGGAAGGTGGGATACCAAGGGTTAAAAATAGATATGAGCAAAGCTTTCGATAGGGTTGAGTGGGATTATTTAATCAAAATCTTTAGAAAAATGGGATTCTCGGAAAAGTGGTGTGATCTGGTTTACCAATGTATTAGTACCACGGCCATATCGGTCCTTCTGAATGGAACTCCGGGTAAAGTATTATACCCTTCTCGTGGTCTTCGATAAGGAGACCCTTTGTCTCCCTACCTGTTCTTAATTTGTATGGAAGTCCTATCCCGTATGCTTCAGAATTCCGAATCAAAAAAACAGATAACTGGAATAAAGATTGCAAGAAACAGCCCTTCAATAAACTATCTTTTGTTTGCGGATGATATCTTGATATTCACTAAGGCGGACATGAGGCAATCTAGGAACCTTATGAATTTGCTTAAGGATTTTGGAGAATTTTCTGGTCAACTCATAAATCTTGATAAATCGGGAATCTTCCATACCCCGAACCTGGCTCCTAGACTGAGTAGAGCCCTTAACAGAACCCTTAGGATGAAAAAGATGAACCTGAAAGACAACTATCTGGGAGCGCCGCTTTTCTTCCAAAAGCCGAGACATATAAACTTTGTGAACCTGATTGCTAAGTTCAAAGTGAGGTTAAAGGGTTGGAAAAATGTTAATCTGAATCAGGCGGGTAGGTCGGTTTTGGTCAAATCTACGTTGAAATCTATGCCTATTTACCAAATGACATGCTTTCCGATACCGATTAAAACTTTAAACTCCCTAACTAGTATTCAAAGGGACTTCTGGTGGGGAAAAAAAGAAGAGAATAGGGGGTGCTACATCAAGGCCTGGGGTTTTATGACAAAAAAGAAGAAACATGGGGGATTGGGATTTAAGAAACTGAGATTGGTTAACGAAGCTATGCAAACCAAACTGGCATGGAGAATGATTTCGGAACCGGAGGCACTATGGGTGAAAATCTACAAGTCGATATATTTCAACAACAACAGTCCGTTGAGAGGAGGAACAAAGAAATATGGATCAGTAGCGTGGGGTGGAATTCGAAAAGGGCTGGAAAATGTAAAGCAATTAGGAATCTAGGATCTTCCGTTGACGTCGGAAACTAATATCTAGGAGGTAAAGTGGATACCCGGGATGGATGGATTAATCCAATCAGAATCTGAGAGGATTGAAGAACTGGGTATAAACCGGATAAGGCATTTGTGGGATTTCAATAGGATGGACTGGAACAATACTCTCTTAGTGCAATTGTTTGAAACAGATACTGTCCATAATATCAAGTGTGTTAGACCTAGGTTGGATGGTCAAGACATCTATAGGTGGAGCCTTACCAAAAATGGAAAGTGCTCTACTAGTTCGGCGTACGATCATCTTGATAAAGTAGATGTAACAACGAATGTGTCAAATCCTCTAAACAAAATTTGGAATATCCAAACTACCCCTAAGATTAAGCTTTTCCTGTGGAGATGCTCTACTGAGTGTCTTCCGGTCAGAGATATCCTGGCAAATAGAATGGACCTGGAGACAGTTAATTGTCCGATGTGTGATTCTGCTAGGGAGACGGCCACCCATCTGTTGATGGATTGCTCCTATTCTAGGGCGGTTTGGTTCGGGCTGAGTAGGGCCTACAGGATAGATAACAGTCAAAATCTTATAGAGTGGATCAAAATATGGTTTAAAAATCCAGGAGATTGGGAGGAGGAAATGATAGACTGGGTAGCAGTGTGTGGCATTGTTACTTGGAATATATGGAAGGCAAGGTGTGACACTGTTTTTTCGGACAACAAATTATCAGTGAACGACTTGATCAGCAAAATAGATAACGAAATAACGGTTCAAAGTAAGGTGTTTACGAAGACGAAGAAGCAAAAGGACAGACTTCAACAACCAGAGGACAATAAAACATGGATTCCGCCACCAAGGGAAATGATCAAAGTTAACTATGATGCGTCGTACAAAGAAGGGGAGATGGCGGTAGGATTGGGATTCTGCGATAGAGACTGCATGGGAAAGTTAGGGACGGCTAGCTCTGTTTCAACGGTGGCAAACTAGGTTCTGATGGCGGAATGTCTGGCAGCAAGGGAAGCGACTATGTGGGATATTCGGAAAGGGCGGACAAATATAATTCTGAGAAGGAGACAACCAAGACATTGAAGAATACATGAAGGGGGGCAATGTTAATATGGACTGGCAGTGTAGTAACCTCCTGGAGGAACTCAAGGAAATGACAAAGGCTTTCTCAAAATTTGTAGTGTCACACATAAAAAGAACATGGAATCAGGTTGCGGACGAGTTGGCAAAGGAAGGAAGAAAAGGCATGACGATATCTTACACAGAATCAAGCATACCGCGGAAGTTGATCGACTTATTATGCGCTGATTTAAGCTGTATTTCTGATAACTCAATTGTAAACAGTTCCGCAGGGAACAACAACTCTTAAGTTCTCTTTCTTTTTGACTATAAAAAAAAAATAAAAAAATATAATACATAAGGTCTACAATTTCATTTATTAATATTACCTTTTCCATAGAAAAAGAAAGAAAGAAAGTGTGCATAGTGAACTATATAACAAAATGCACTTTATCAATTTCATCTACAAAGCCATTACAATAAGGGTCCGTTTGGCACACAAGATCTAACAATGCAATGTGATTCCAATTACACGTAGTAGAAAGTCACTGTATTGGAACTACCTGCGATTGAATGTTTAGTGTTTGGCTGGGTTAGGGTAGAGAAAGCAAAGGGTTCAGAAAGAGAGGTAATCTTGCTTAATTGAAGATGCAGTAACAAGTTAAAGACATATATATTGATCTCCAATATTTCTCATACAATGCAATAAAGGTTTCTGTTTGCGTTCTAAACAATCTTCAAAAACTTATTTGACATCGGATCGAAACTGAAATCTCTGTTCACAAAAAGAAAAAAATCTGATATCCATTACATCCATCACACCTCTAATTTGCTAGATCTATATTAACTTCAGTGTTTGTATCTCATGGAAATTGGAGATGAAAAAATCAAGAAGAACAGATGTTGCAGAGAAAGAAGAAGATGAATAAAAGGGGAAAATTGAAATAGTCAACATAAGTCTAGGTGTAGTTCGAGGGTGTAGTTGAAGGCTGAAAAGGGCAACATCCAATTACATCCTAAAAAGGACGGTATTCAATGTAGCCGATTGGGAGTAGTTCGAACTACCAGGTAGTTCCTATGTTGTCCGTTTGGGACGAGCCAAACATGCTTATACTGAATGCAGCCCCTTGACCACACCTTTCACTGCACTACCTGCTTCTATTACACCGTGCCAAACGGATCCTAAATAGGAGGAATGGGAATGCCAATAACATTGGGCAATATATATAAATGATACAATTTCGTACTTATTAATAAAAATGACAATGTCACTTTTTTTTTTTTTTTGGGTAATAGTCATTCCCTACAAAAAAAAAAAAAAAAAACTACTCGGGCCTCACAAAAGGGGGAAGGCCCTCCCAAAGCTATCCTCCCACAAAACAATTCCCAAAAAAGGAAAGAGGATTGTCTAAACATTACCATTACTGACAGCGTACTTGGATAAGTTATCATCCCCATAATTAGCCTCTCTATATGCGTGATTAAAGTAGATAGCATCAAAAAGGGTACTTAAAAAAATAATCATGCATGAGATTAGTAAAGGCTTTCCCTATTTGCCACCTACACTTTACCTATTTGACACACTCATAAATTGCCACCCTCATTTATCCTATTTGACAACCATATGAATGTTAAAATATTCTAAATGCCACCTATTGACTTTTTGTTTCAACCCAACAATAAAACCACCGCAACAATTTAAAAAAAACAACCACATACCATCCACCATCTATACATACCATCCACCATCTACTTCTTCTTCTCCGAAAGGTTATAGTGCAAGACTAGTACCGCTTATTTAAAAAGGATTTGTGGAATTGCACTGGAAGTTTCTCTTGATACTGAGCCATATACAGGGAAAATCTCAACACTACATAGGAATAACAAGTTCTCAATTGTAGAGGACTTGATTTACATCGAAATGAAAGAAGACGACAAAATGATGTAAGATCAGTTTCTATGTAATAAAGTGTGCTTTGTTTTTTTAAAAATATCCTTTGGTTAATTAGTACTCCAAATGTTCTAATACACAGCGTACATATTCTCACTCCAAACGTCTTTGCATCTTCCACAGAAAATGTTACTTCGACAATAAGTCCAAGACGCTTATGAATATATTCAGTGGACAATGCCAAGAAATTCCAAAAGCCTTATGACTAGGTGCAGGTAATTAGTCGTCCAGGTTCCACCATCTGTTGCTTTGCAAAGTCTCCCGTATCTGGACGACTAGAGTACTTTGTGGTCGTCCGGAAATCGGTGACCAGTTCAACCAAAAAATAAAAAAAACCCGAAAAAAAATACTTATCAAACGAAAATGGATCACTTACTTGCCCCCAAACCTTCCCCACGCAATGTCTTTTGAAGTAAATTAGCATAAGTTTGTTGGATATTCTATTCATCAAAGGCTTAGATATTTTGCCCTAAATTTTCAATCGTAAAATCTTCCATAATTATGATTTACGGATTATTTGTCGATTAAACCGTAGATTTCATACAAATTAAATGATAAGATTTAAAAAAATAATAAATTTAAATATAATAGTATACTAATTGAACATAATTCTAATCTAGGGGTGATACTTGATATTATTTTAATGGTTTTTAAAATAACAGAAAAGAAGAAAAATTAGAGTGGTGATAGTTATAGTCAAACTTAATTTGATTTTTGTAGGTGGTTATTAGGAAAAAGTAGAATTGGAAAGTAGAGTAACTTTAGAAATTTTAATGGGAGTGGCAAATAGGAAAAGTGAGGGTGGAAAATAGGTACAGTCTTAGTAAAATACCAAGGGACCGTACACTGGTACCGTTTAGTTATCTTATCATGTAATGAATTAAATTTGGTATGATAAACCTAAATTCATGTATTAATTTTATGAACAGATATTAAAATAACTGAAAAGAAATTAACTCCATAAATTTGGATTTAAAGTAATTAAATATTATATGTCTATAATTATTTGTAATTGAACATAACAACATGTTTTTTTTTCCTCCAACCTTTTTTCAATTAAAAAATTGTCCTATCCTACGACTTTATCTTTAAAAGTTTTGTAAGATATATATATATATATATATATCACGTGCAATTCGTGGAATGCAATTTTCAAAAGAAAATAAAAAGAAATGTGAAGAAGTGTTCATGCAGTGTTACTGCATAGATAGCTTTATTTATGTCAAGATTTAGAAGTCGATCAATATATATAGCAGTAGTATGTTGAATCCAATTTTGCGTAACACCTTGTCAGCTAGCATTAGATGTTTGTTGGTGGTGTTTGAACTATTACTTAAGCTTAGTTCCATGATACAACTTAATAACCCTTATCCAAGATGGGCACTGGTACATAGGAAAGAACGCCATGGTAGCACTGTTGATTATAAGAGATTGCATCAATTTAGTTTAAATTGCCACTGTTAGTTTTTGGTTTTAAAAAATTTAAACAATATACTGCTGGAGAATATAATATGTTTCAAAAGCAGTCATGTTATTTATACCCTCTATTAGTAAGTAAATACTCCATTGCCTTCTTCATCTATCTCGACCAACATTGGCACATCATTGTCGTTTTTTATAAGATCATTCGTCGTTTTTTATAAGATCATACTTTCTTTTTATGTGTCTGGAATTATTCCCTGTCGGGAGTTTACTTCCCATTTTTTTAAATAAATATGCTTTCTCCAAAGTGAGATGTGACTTCACTTCCCCACACCCATCCATAAAGAGCTTCAATTAGTAATGTAAGTTATTAAGTATCATTTAATAAATTAATGATTGCAATCAAATTAATTCAAAGTTACTACGACTGAATCTGTTATCTAACGATTGAAACTAACATCCTTGGTACACTTAAGTTAGTCACACTTAAGTTGACTCAATTATTTCCTTTTTTCCTTGAATCCAATTTAAGCCTCTATATGATAATGCTCGGTAGTAGAACTATTAGTGACACATTAATCATAGGTAATACCACCAGCAATGTTACCATATTGCTACGACAAAACTGCCAAAAATATAACTCTAAACCAATAGGCAAGGTGGTAATTAAACACCTTACCTAAAGTCATCAATTAGTTCAAAACCAAAGTCTATTTTTAACCAGAAGGTTTTCACTGAAATAAAATTTCCCATTTAAAATCTTGTCGTTCTACAACTTTCTTACGACACACTAGATAGTAACCCGTGCTTCGCACCGGCAAAATTGTCTGGTCGAGCTTGGGTTCAAAATTAATTCGTTAAGTATGAGCTAATGGCCCAATATTAGTCAAGTTGGGTGAATTAGTGTTCGGTGAAATATGCAAAACAATAACCTTACATAAAAACAATTTCACGCTCAAATATATATACAATGTATTTTTAAGATAAATGAATGAGTCAACGGAATTTTCAAAAAGCTACAGTTAAGAATTTGGAATGTTAATTTAGTTCCATACTAATTGATAAACTTTACTTAAAATTATTGCAAAACATAGTTAGTAGATACGTCAACAGGTACCAAGATTCAGTTAAGAAAAAAGACCAAAGAAGTAAAAGAATTTATAGATTAGATGGCCGCTCCATTTCAATTAATCGTATCAAAGAATATTAATCTCTCTACAATTTAAAGTTCAATTTTTTTTATAAGAAATATAACCTAATTGATATATTAAGGTAGTAACTCCATTCCAATTGACAATCGTAGTCTTCACATCAAAGCATATCAATCTCTCTATAGTTCAGAGAAGAGGACTTTACATTCGGGCGAAGAAAACATGGAATATGTACAAAGACGGTAACATCATCAGCAAAACTAACCCCAATATGCTCGCTGGTGCCGGTGGATAGAGGGCATTGTAAGTTCTGGTAGTCACAGGTTGTTCAAGCTTGGCGCCTCTAGTTAGTTTTATCTCCAGATTTTTCAACAAATTGAAGAACAAAAACAGTGTTTGTATTTGCATGTTATATTTTCTGCTTAAAAATTTCAACTATAAAAATAAAAATAAGACTTGAGTAATACTGTTCCTAGCATTTTGTATGTCCTATTCTATGTTGGCATCTCATCACTCTCACCAAAAAAACCAATCATTAGTTAGGGTTCTCCAATATCTAATCAGAAGTAAAAAAAATAATATGCAATTAAAGATGCACGGAGTCTACATAAAAAAATCTAATGAGAAACTGAGGTAACTTACCTTTCCATTGATCTCCTTGACGGGAAACTTCCTAGGCGAGCAACTGCACATTCCATGGCCATATTGGTCCCCTTCGCGAAGTCATATGGGAACCATTCTACATAGTTCGATATTTTTGAACCTTCTTATCCAACCACCCAATTCCCATTGAACAAATAATTAGTCTCAGATTAGCAAATGATAAATATTCAAAGAGAGAATAAGGAATCCATAACAAAAAAAAAAAAAAAAAAACTCAATTTAAACAAATATTTTAGAAGTGCTTCAAGGCTATGGTGGTTTACCATAAGCAACGGAGAGACAAATGGGCCTTTTAGGAGGATAATCTTGTAATGGGTTTAGGATAATTCACAACTGCACCCTATTTTCGGTTCCTTGACGTAGTCGTAGTACTCTATAGGTTTCAATTCGGTGCCACCTCTATAAAAAAGTAAAATAAAAAACTTGATCACAGTGGAGTATGACTAGTCAAAGAGAGGATCAACGTTGCTTAAACTGTGCAAGGTTGTGTCATAGATGGATACCGAATGCAAGTCCTTTGCATAGGAAAAAATTTAAGGATGGGAAGAGAGATGGAAATGGTAGGATTTTGTTCTTATTGGTGTTCTTCATTTAAGGTTTTAGTAAAACTGTCAATCCATTTCTTTGACTTCTCAAATCCAAAATTTGGGCTTTGATTAAGTTACATTACAAACCACACAATGTACCACTATACAACACATACACAGGACTGAAAACGGATTTAAGAAACAAAAAAAAGACATTAAGAATTTGAATTCCACATGACCTTTATGTCTAGTTCAAAATAAAAAGACATCGACCTTACCATACAATTTGAATTCCACATGAACTCAGAAATAAGCACCATAATAGATTACAGCTTCCCTTTACCTTCGCATTATTCTGTAACTCACCAAAACAAATTGTAAGAATGTTTAAACCCAAAAATTCCACTCAATCACCAGTCCATCAATTTCACCAAAATTAACACAATTCCAAACACTTTCAAGTTCAGTAAATTTGAAAGATCAAAACCCATCTTGCCGCTTAAAATATGTTTATCAGGATATTACTCAATTGCAAAACCGACCTACCTTCCGAAAATCAAGCACAAATCCTCTATATATACGCTACTAATCCTCCCAATTATAATACCAAATTTTCAAAACTCAATCAAACAAAAATTCGGAAATCCCCAGTATGTGAGAGAAGAGAAAAATAAAGAGAAATAGTACCTGAGGTCCTGAGCAGAAATTTCACATCGAAGGATATGAACTGCAACTAATTTGTGTTGGGTTTCTTCACCAACTACTATTTTCAGACTCAGCCGTATCAGAATTACCATCTAATAGAATTACATGCCTTTGTTCAGGAGCTCTAAAAAAATTTAAGTAAGGCATTTTATCAAACACGTTATCACTTCAGAAAGAAAAGCTGACATTCCTCGATGCCATTGAGAACGTTCAAATCTCCTAATCTCTGCAAAACAACAACACAAACAAAAACCCAAACATTAACCAAACTATCTGATACAAATAAATCTTAGAAATAACTGCAGAGAAGTTCATAGCAAAAATCGGCAGTACTACGTTGTGGTTCAATTCCCTCCTTCAAGTTTTATGGAAAAATAGAAGTGGAGGTAGTTTTTGGATAGATATGTGATAAAGATGAACTGGAGTGGGGAAGTGGGGGCGGTTGTATGGGTGGGTTTTCTACCCGTAGAGGTGAAAATGTGGTGTAAAGATTAGTATTTTTTTCTCCTACGGGGCCAGAATCAATGGGAGAACTCCATTTTATAATACTCACACCAAAATTGTCCATATCATCTTTTTGTGGGGCCAGAATTAAGGGGAATTGAGTATTGAGTTTCAATTATCATCTTGTTAGATTTATCTATCTATCAATGAGGGCAAAATCAATAAGTTGATTATTGACATCATTCAATTCACCTCCCTAGCTCATAAAAAAAAAAAAACTATTTTTTGCCATCTTCCTTTATTGGATAGGAAGAATGACCCTCATGTGTATATACAACATTAAATTTACGCATTCTTAACCTGAAAAGGGACATATAACTTTTATTAACTAAGCTTTTTGGTAATTCAAAGAAGTAATGTATTAAAAATTCAAATACCCTACATTACTTACCATTCAACTAAGGCTCGCAAGTCAAGAGGACAACCATTACAGGTGTATGGATGTACCAGAAAGCATTAAGGGTCTGTTTGGGAGCTTGGAAACGGGATAACATATCCTGGAAATGTTTACCTTAATTTAATTTATGATAACCTTGTTAATGGTTAGTTTTAATGGTGTTTGTCTAAAATTCTATCATATCTTGGGCTAGGTTAAATTGTGTTTGTTTGATTACAGAAATAGGTTAATATAAATAATTATTTCTTAGACAATTATTTATTTTAAAGGAAAATAACCGTCTAACCCAAGTGAGGATACAAGTATCCCAGGTATTTGAAAGAATACCTTAACCTCACTTTTTTAGCTTCCTAAAATCAAGGAAGGTTTGGTAATCCTTATCCAGGATTGGAATTGCAGTGAGACAAACACATTTTAACAGTTTTTTACTGGATAACCCATCCTAGGATGGGATATCCAGGATACCAAACACGACCTAAGTATATCAGTTGTACATTGAAGAGAATATTATATTCCGATGCCAGGGAGAAATAAATGGTTGCTTTTACAGCATTACGTACATCGTAGTATTACCCGAAGATCAATACAAAAATGTTGTTTTAACTCCAGATCTCTGCACTTAACAACATTTCCACTCTGGGATAACTATGGGTAAACCAAGCTCCTTTTTCATTGTAGGAAAATCTACTTTCGATGAAAATGACATAATTCAATCTTGTTGTAATAAGAGATTCTCAAGCTATGCAGGTAGCATTACGTACTGCATAAAGCATTTGCAAAGTCGCATAAGAAAGTCTTAAAACATGTCCGTCTATGAAGCCCGGTAATAATTATATACACATAAATCCCCGCATCATTCTGGAATTGTAATGTTCAATAATGAAATATAAAAGCCGGTAAATAGTTTGATTCTTATTGGCTGATAGTCGAGAGATACTTCAATCTCCTGAACTCGTGGGCGTCATGGAATAAATTTACCAGTACTAAGAAGGGTTGCCGCTTGGGAAGTCCACAATTTCCTTAGTAAAGGGCGGGAACAATACAAAGCTGAGAGACTTCTTGGGAAGTCCTCTTTGCCAACGTCTACTTTCCACATCTACGGCGCTCTTTGTGGTATTCAGACTTACTTATATTCCAAAAATAACACATTAACAAACCGAGACATGTTCTTTCTTGGGCTATTTATCATTTCTAAACCAACCATTTATTGAATAAAACTCTAAACTTAATCACATTTTGTACCCTAATTCATGTATGTCACAAATAATCTCATACAACCTAAGACATCAATGAGAGTGACAACATTAGGATCAACACTAATAATATCAACTACGTTGTTAATCTCATCTTCCATAGTTTTGTTCCCCCATATATTCCATAGAGTATCATCCGACCTATCCCAGTATTTGATATTTGGTCGTTTGATTCTTAATAAAAAAATTAACATAAAAAAAAACAAACAAACAAAATAAAAATAATAAAAATAAAATCCAATTGATCAATGGATACAAAAACAATAACTCAGAATGCAAATTTACATGAAGAAATCTAAAGATTATGTTGAAACAACGACCAAGAAATGTTGTTATTATTATTTATAGAGTAACAAACTTCGTGATTCCCCAAAAATGGAAGGTTTTGAAAACTCCAAATTCCACTGCTACCGCCACCATGATGAGTTATATAACTGAATTGGGCTAGGATATATGTGTCTAATCACATAGGACTATGGTTACAACAAAGCTTAAACATATAAATGCTAACTAAATTCGGCCACACATCCCATCTTCCCCTGGTATTGCACTTGGTAACTTGCAGCAGCAGCATTATCGAAACTGAGTTAATCCAAATTAAAGTAAATTACCAATACTCAATGATACGCCTTTTATTTTAATGCCTCGGAAAGTATCGAAAACATGTTTTGTACAAAGCACATTGAACCAATTCAATAAAATACATCAAAAATAAATACTTTAAAAAGCTTCAACAATAATGCAACACAGTATTGATAAATTAAAAAAAAATCCATAAATCAAAAGAAATCCAAGTTAGAGCAAATTCTGCCTAATGTTAGAGCAAATCAACACAGTATTAACCATCCTTTCATAATTTTACTGTAATTTCATATCGACATGTGTAAGCCGAGTTCACCGAACCAATTAAAGATTTTGAATTTTTTTATATATAGCTAAAACAATCCTCTCAAGACTAAACACTGTATTCGAGACAAAAAAAGGAGAGAAAAAAACCCTAAACATATAAATAAAAGAAAATAAGAAAAGAACCTTTTACTGTATAATTTTCCATTAGGAACGAATATAAGACTTTACTCCTGACTTTATTCTCATATATGCTACGCATCGGGTTTGTCGAGGATTGTCGATTTGGTGGGGTGGGGCTTCTCCTCGTACCCGTTTCCAAATACAGTAGAACCTCTTCAAAAAAAAATCCTGATTAATAACCAAATAATGGATATAATAGTTTAGTAATCAAAATTCTTGATATTAAAAGGACTTTTTAGTAATGGGTATAATAGTTTGACACATTTTAATAATCTAATAATGTTATGCGCATAGTTTATAAAAACAAAGCACATTGAACCAATTCAATCAAATACATCAAAAATAAATACTTTAAAAAGCTCTTACAACAATGCAACACAGTATTGATAAATTAAAATAAATCCATAAATCAAAATAAATCCAAGTTAGAACAAATTCTGCCTAATGTTAAACATAGGTCATTTAACCCCCCTTTCATAATTTTACTGTAATTTTATATCAACATGTGTAAGCCAAGTTCACCCAAACAATTAAAGCTTTTTAATTTGTTTATATATAGCTAAAACATTCCTCTCAAGATTAAACACTGTATCCGAGACAAAAAAGAGAAGAAAAAAACCCCTAAATATATAAATAAAAGAAAATAAGAAAAGAACATTTTACCTGTATAATTATCCATTAAGAGTGAAAATAAGACTTTATTCCTGACTTTATTCTCATATATGCTATGCATCGGGTTTGTTGAGGATTGTCGATTTGGTGGGGTGGGTCTTCACCCCGCACCCGTTTCCCAAATGCAGTAGAATCTCTTTAAAAAAATCTTGATTAATAACCAAATAATGGATATAATAGTTTAGTAATCAAAATTCTTGATATTAAAAAGACTATTTTAGTAATGGATATAATAGTTTGATACATTTCGGTAATCATATAATGTTATGCGCATAGTTTAAAAAAACTTGCACATGGCTGAATTAAAAAATTTAGTTACCTACCAAAAACATTTAGTTTCACAAATGCATAAATATCAATTCTAAATTTGTCCATTCTGCGCTTTTGACAACAACTAAAATCATAAATTATATTTCTTTTTCATATACTTCTAAAGCTTCAATTCCTTTCCTTTTCTTCATGTTTTTTTTTTCCCAACATTTTTTTCTTCTTTATATTTGTAAGACAAAAGAAAAACAATTACAGTCATGACAGGTTTGTACACCTAATTGTTGCATTCAAGTATAGCACTTATAGCAAAATCCTGGTCCTCATGGTCCAAAAAGATAAATAACCAGTTAAGATTAAGAAATAATTAAGAAACACTCCAATTATATTTCAGTATATTTAAAGTTCACAACTTGGTAAGAAAATCATACTACTATTCACTATAAACAAAGAATAAAAACTAAGGTACTCAGGTTAAGATAAATAATAAACATAAATCATAAACACAAAATTTCAATTTCATTGTACTGTCGATAATACGATCCATGAAACATAGACCGTCAGTCTCTCGCTTGGTCTTTTTCATAAAAGATTTCGTGTCCATGGATGTAATGTCCATATGTCTCCAGTTTTGTTATGATAAGTCATGCTCCCAACGGGGGTGCCTTCTCACTATTTGAAGGTCAGGATGGATCTTTTTCTAAGTATTCTCTTTCAGAAGATTACAACAGATAAACATAGAAGTTTTAATAAGCTGGGGTTGATGAGTTATAAAGAATGTGATTCATTCTAAAGGAACTATGTAATCAGTCCAGGAAGCTCCATGGAAGTGCTTTGTTTTTAAAGGTTTCACTATGCATGTGTTTGCAATGACACATTTCATATGTTAACAGGGGTTACATGTAGGCTTTGATTATGAATCTGTCGTGTTGTATAAGTATTTTAGCACTACCTCTTTATAGTCGAAATGATCGTTCCAAAAAAGTTAATATTATAGAGAATCATGGAAACACCTCATATGACATCAATATACCCTCAAGAAAGTAATGAACAAAAAACAGAAATCTGAATATCTAATGAGTTGACTGCTAGCTAGAAACTTGGTTGATCTCTCCATGACAACATAGGTAAAATACTGAGAAGAAGAAATGTTCATACACACCAAACCTCATTGTGGAAAGAAAAACTTCCAATATGATTAAATTTATATAAGAATTATAAAAACAACTTACAAACGCACGAAACACATGAAATATTCAATGCCTTTGCTGGCTTGCAGCTCTTAACAGATATTTCAAGAAGACCGAAACACATGAAAAAATTACCACTTGCTCTCAAGGAAAAAAATGCAGGTAAACCAATTCCAGCAACACCACAATTACGGGGAAAAAAACATATACGTACTTCTAAGCTCCAAAATCCGACATTGAGCGATCTTAAAATAATTCGTAATATAAGGATAATTTGGCTAGGGCCATTATTTTCAGATTTCCCTCCCCAACCATTGGAAAACGTGCGATCTTGTACGCTGCACCATTCCACTAATATTTCCCCGCGCCCACCATTACTACATGCTAGGCTTATACTTTTACTATATATAAAATAAAAATGATTAGGACATCGATTGCATGGAAATGGTTCAACTTCCCATTTGGATACAAAAAGGAAGTGAATTAGTTCAACTTTCAGTAACATTTTGGTACAAAATGAAAATGATGCACACTTAATAACAACGACCGAAGCAGGATTCTAAGCCTAGGTGGGCTAAAATAACACTATGGGCTAAACATTAAATTCCTAGGGGGATTTTTTTCCCCAAAAAATTACACATGAAAAATTGGTTTTTGGGTGAGTTTTTAAGATTTGGGGGTGGATGGAGCACCCCTAAGCCACCCCCAGTACCGTCCCTGCTTAACAACTTAAACAACAACCATAAGGTTCTGTTCTTATAACTTGCGGCTCACCAGGATCGACTCGTTATCCTTCCACTGCCGAGAGAGGGAGGTGTTCGTTGCTCTATGAAACCATCCTGACGCAGTTCCCTACATTATAGTGATCACACAGCCCAGGACTTCGCCCGGACAATGCGACCAACTCCCAACTTGGAGTGGGCGTGATGGTATCTCTGAACAGCAGCACCATGCATTAATATCACTACAGTAGCCGTGTTGTGTTTAGAATTTTGGGATTTTTCAGTGTAAAGCAATTTGAATCCTATTTTATAATCAGTTTCAAAACAAACATACAGTGTTGATTATATAGTAAAAATCAAATTCTTTTCGATCCAGCTGGAGATGTACCTGACAAACATAGATAAATATAAACGAACAATCGACACTTTGGCTTCTACTCCGACGGATATGCTATAAAGAAGTGATACGACCATCCATACATTTCCTTATTTTGTAATTGCTGAAACAAAAACATAATGAAAGAATAAGGAAGAGAATGTTCAAAATAAAATTAGCACAAAGAAATGTATATAAAAATAGGAGATTCGAAATAACCTAAAAATATAAAGGATAATAAATAGATGTAGGCTTACTTTTCAACCCAATAGACAACCATAGGCCCGTTTTTTTCAAGTTTACAAAACTAGGCCTCCATCCATGTTTCCATCAAAATCCGTTAGTTTTGTCAATTTCTCGGTCAATTCGGTCAATTTCTCTTCTAATGAGATGAGATAATGCCACACAGTTTACCCTTATACCCTTATACACGTGTAAGGCTAACATTATTGGGCCGACCGACCGGAGGGCCCAAAGGGCCCGTAGGGAGGGAGTCCCTTCTATGGCCACTTTTTTGTCAATTGAAACCTAACGAAATTTTACAATTTGAAAAAAAGATTTGATGATTCCGTCCGGTTTTTTACGGACGAAAATAGCCCCATAAATTAAACACTTCTTTTTACAGTCCTCGTCTCTGTTTGTACTGGAAAACAAAACTCACCGCCGTCATCATCGTTACTACCGGCTATTACACTTTTCAGTTTTGTCCTACCAATACAGCCACCGTATCCATCGCCACAACCACCACCTTCGCCGCCGTCATCCAAAAACTCAGCCAGCATCTCTTCCGATCACCCTTACCTCACCTTCTTCAGTCCCGGAAATATCATCATCATCATACACCCCAGCAAGGAAGCACCACCACCACCACCACCACCACCATTACATCCGCACATTCAGGTTCATCTTCTTCAATTATCACCACCACCGGCTTCTTCCTCCACCTCCATCAATTCCGGCAACACCATTAGAAACCGTAACGAATACCATCACCACCAAATTTTAAAAACCGCCCATCTCTTCTTTGGTTTTCTTTTCATCAGCACAACCACCACCACCAAGACCAAATTTCATGAAAATTAATTTTATAAGAAATTCGAGATTAAATGCATCGAAGGCAAAGAAAAATCACAAATTAAAAGCCTCCACCTCCACCAGCACCAGCAGCTCTATATGATGGGGGAGTGTAATCTATCAGTAACCAAATATGTTCCAATTTGGTCTTCAAGTTTTTGTCAATTCGTAAAATTCAGATCATTGTTTTTCAAATTCCTTAAGATTTATTCCTTTCAATGATTAATTGCTACCTCTACCATCAAATTACAACAAAATCGAAAATCAATTTCATAATCCAAATTGCAGCAATAACATCAGACATTGCCCTAAGTGATAACTCGACGTGTGAGAAAGATAGTTCTAATTCTTTTTGGGGAGTTCTGGAGGTAAGAACCAATATTTTTCACATTATGTATTTATTTGTCATTTTCCTATGGAAAAGTTATTAACCTCCTGAATGTTATTATTTTCAGTATTGGTGGTATACATATTTTCGTGTTTCGGAACCTTGTCTTAAGAATTATACGAATGTATTTCCGATCATACGGAAGTATGATTCTGAGAATTGGGAAGCTGTACAGATTGAAGATGGTCAACATGCTGCTATTGTTCATAAGATTAAACAGTTGAGTAGAACAAGCCATAACCTTATCTCACAAGCATATGAAGCAGTACCTGAGTTCCAAGAAGAACTAGGTCAGACAATGGTAGAGTTAAGCCTTAGAAGGATGGTGTTATACAGCCCTATTTCTGAGAAGGGGGTTTGATATTATGGTGAAAGACAGCTTCTTCTGTTGCAAGGGAGATCAGTGATAGCTGTCAACCCTTATTTGCGTTCAGATGTTTCAGCAGACGAGTACTTTAAATTGATAAGGGAAGGTCATCGTTGGCAAGAAGCTGATGAATTGATCCAGGAGCCGATTGACAGAAATCAGTACCTAGCTTGGTTTAAAACTATTTTCAAGCCAAATATTTCCATGCAACCGCAAAGTTTGGGTCGGATGGATTTCCCAGCTTTAGGTAGGTTGCCACTTGACAATGAATTTCTTCCTTACCAACCTCCACCAGAGACGGGTGACGTATTTGCATATCCTTATCAAAGTTCATCATCATACATGCCTCCATTTTCTTGGGAAGTAAATACTATATCCAGCACATTTGGAGAGATTGTTACTTATCCAATTGTTTCTAGTGCACTTACTCGGAGTTATCCATACCTTGGGGTCAATGCTACAGAGTTGGAGTATCAGAACCGATGTAACGATTATGATGCTCTTATTAAGGAAATGCAGAGAATTCACTTGGAACAGATACAAAGTATGAGGGAAAGCATGATGTTTGACATGAGTCCCATTGTTCGAGCTGGTAGGGGATTGAGTCCCAGTGTTGGAGCTGGTAGAGGATTGATTCCCAGTGTTGGAACTGGTAGAGGAATGAGTCCAAGTGGAAGTCAGCAAAGTAATCGAAGTCAGCAAAGTAATCGAAGTCAGCAAAGTGGTCGAAGTCAGCAAAGTCGTCGCAGTCAGCAAAGCGGTGAAAGAAGTGAATGAGTGAGACGTCGTCATATGGAGGAGGTACCAGAAAGTTCAACCCCAAACATGGTGTTAGAAAGTCAAGCAGTACATGGTGTTGAAGAAAACATTGGCATGGATACAACTCCTACACGTATGTTTAGTCATTTGTAGCCTGACATACTGACTCTAGGTGGTGGTGTGAAGATGGAAGTAGTTAGGCAAACGAATCTGTATACCCCAATTGCCTCAACCTCATCAGCATTTCAACCATTCCAGCAACACTATCAACCACACCCATTCCAAGATTTGTATAATGTTCCCATATCCCGTACTCCCATTGCTTATCAAGGTTATGGTGATTCTGATGAGACTCAACCACCAAGTGAGTCTCAAACCGGCACTTTAACTAGTTTGTTGAACAAATCTATGGATCCAGAAAATGCAGGCAATTGGATCTTTGGTCCGGGAGGTCCCGAAGAAAATGAACAAGGAAACAGACGAGGAAAGGAGTAGTTAAAATGTTAAAATGAGTAGTTAATTTTGTATTTTTCTTTTAAATGAGTAATTAAAATGTTTTCTTTTAGTTGAAATGTGAAATGTAATTTTGTTTTTTTAGATTAATGGAAACTATCTTTTAAATTTTGTACTAGGATTCCCTCACTCAAATTCGATTTTGTCACACGAATAGTAAATACGGTCACTGCTCTATGCCTTACTAAGAAGTCATACCACAACTATCAGTGAGTATGCGAATTAGACCACTTTTGTCTGAGTGGGTATGTGGAAATACGCTATCATGATCCACTTCGGTTATGCACTATGCACGATGAAATGAATTTGAAGTTGGGTTGGAATTATAGCCATTAGATGAAGATCTAATGAGCGATTATCATCTTAGCGAGCGATAGCTTGACTGTCGCTGGCGACTCTAAGACCATCGAGCGATTACAAGACCATCGAGCGACCAAGACTCTATCGCTCGCTGGAAACTCTGTCGTGTATGCCTATATGCCAAAAATAACATATTGGCATATGAGTTTGGAAGTTTGGCATACCCATAGTGGGTGCATATATGCCAAATATCATGTTTTGGCATGTGCATAAGAAGAGGCCTTAACAATGAAACTCGATGATTTGAGGGATAAAAAGTCTTTTTTATAGCACTCTAACAGTGACAGTTGGCAGATAACGTCTGTTTAGCGTTTTTTCAACAAAAAATAACGGTCAAAAATGGCCTAGATTTGTAACCCTAAAAAAAACAGGCCTATGTTTGTTTTTCACCCAAATATAGATAGTGAAAACTACAGGGAGACCCATTCTTAGGATCTTTTCCACTGTGAAACCCACCCCCAGAAATCTGAAGGCGCGCACCCATTTTCTAAGATAAAATTATTGTCAAACCCAAATTTTATAAAATTCAGTTTCGTTTTTTTTTTCTTCTTCTTCAATTCCTTTTCTTCTTCCTCTCCACTCTCCCGTGAATTCCCGACGAGTTGTGGTCGATTAAGAAGAGTGGGTATTGGTTATCACTCAAGTTCATTCAGATTTTGTGATGAATTGATGGAAGAATTGAAGAAGAAAATTAGGGATGAATCTGAGATGGAGACGATGATGCTACGGAAATTGAATCTTGTCAGGGTTTACTGTGAGATTGAGTAATTGGTTCACAGAGATGAGGAAAGGGTTTGATGTGGTTATGTTGGTCGAAGAAATTAGGTTTTTGTTCTGTGATTATGAGAGAATAATGATGTTACAGACAATAAGGAAGAACGGGTTTGTATCAATTCGTGAAGGAAGTAAAGATTGAAGAGGGTTTTGATGGAATTTGGGGAAGATGGGATAATGTTATTCCAAGCAGTGGTGATTATCTATTGCTTCCCAAGAGAATTTGGGGAAGATGAGAAAATAGAGCGAGGATGAGTTTTCTGCCAATTATTCACAGTGATTGAATGGAGGAGATCAGGACATGGATTTCCAATATGTAGAAGGAAATGAAAAATGGGTACTCGATTTTGGGGAGTTTGGTTTTGTTTTGAGTTCTTTATTGCTGCCCAAGAGAAGCCAGTGAACAACACAAGCTTTCTGCCGTGAAAACAAGCCACTGTTGTAGATTTATGGGAATGAATGGATCAAGTGATTCAGAGTTCTTATATAGAGTCTTGAATAAATGTATGGGATTGTGTTGAATGTGAATTATGTGCAGGGAAGGAGATTGAAAGGTTTTAGAAATCAAAAGAGGTTTCATCTCTGAAGCATCAACAGACTACACACCAGGTGCTTGTAAAAGAGCTTGAACCAGTTCTGCTGCAAGCTTTTGTCACTCTACCAGTGCCTAAGCCAAGTTCTACTTGACCGAACATAACTGAAATAGCCAACCTAGAACGATGGTAAGCGATGCCATCCACTGGTACATGATAAACTGAACACAACATACAAAGTGGTGCTTTTGCGATTACTTACCCATATGTTTTCCTTTATGGATGACAGTGCAATGAATTTTGTGTAATGACAGTGCAATTTTTTTTTTCATACACCTAGAATAATAACTGCATAACATGTTATGCAGTCGTGAAAATTAATGTATAACCTATTATGCATCTATAAAATTTGTTGCATAACATGTTATGCATTCAAAAATATGACTGCATAATGCGTTATGCATTGAGAAAATTGTTGCATAATCTTTTATGCATAGAGAAAATAGATGCATAACCTGATATGCATCCGTAAATATGGATGCATACTGCATTATGCATCAATTTTTTATATGTACGCGCTAAAATCAACCAAAAAATGGTAATATAACTTGTTATAGATGCATAATTTTGTTATCCAAATGCATAATGTGTTATGCAGTGGAGAAAATGGTTGCATAATTCGCTATGCGTCTGCAGAATGTGTTATGCATCGTTTTTGGTGACTGCATAATGGTTATGTAACAAGTTTTCGAAATTTTTCCCTAAAATGAGGATCACCTCCGATTTTTTCGTGAAAAACAAAAATTTGATATTCTTGTTTGTACTCGTTGCGTATCTCTTTTAAAAATATTTCCAATGATATAAAATTTGTAAAATTCTAAGGCGCGGATTTTTAGATATGTTATGTCCAAGTTACGCTTCCAATTATACCCCTGAAAAATTAGGCTGCATAACGAGTTATGCCTGAAAAGATAGTATGCATAATGAGTTATGTATTGATTCATATAATAATTTCATATAATTATGGGTGTCACCGTACCAAAAATTAATTGTGGGCTTGACAATGAGAATATTTTTTTTTGGGTCTCCCCCTAATTTCCCCAATATATTAATAATGAGTAAAATAAAATATTCATATTCCAAATAAAACACCCAAGGTTGAGGGTTTCAAAATCTCACCGGCTGAATAGTTTTGAATATTTCTTTTGAACCCGGAAGATTAACTCCAATAAACCACGTAATCTCCTACGTATGACACTGAATAATGGGAAACCAATTGATTTTAACGCACCAGAAAAAAGGAAGTAAATATGTCAGAAAGAGCAGTGCAAGGTTCCACCCATGTGTAGTGATCTACACTACAAACAACTAAATTAGGGGTTCAATCTTACATGATATACACTGTAGAGATTAGGATAAAACCTCAAAGAGGCAGAGATAACTCTTAACAAAAATCTTCACTAGTTTTCATTAGGTTTACAGAGACGAATAAAAGAGAAGAGTGTTTTGGTCACACAAGCCAAACACACACACACACAGAAGTTCTACTAAGGACACTCAATACAAGGATAAGGGCACCCCCACCAAGTAGCTAAGTCAGACAAGGCTATGACAATACCCACCTCTACAACATATCCTTGTCCTCAAGGATGAACTTAGGGAAAGAAGATCTGATGAAAGCCGTGTCTTCCCAAGTAGCATCCCATTAAGCAGTGTGAGACCATTGGACCTGCACCTGTGGAACATATTGGCGGCCCTTGAGAAGAACACGAGTACTCAAAACTTTAACCGGCTTGACTTTAAACAATCCCTCTTTGTCAAAGGTGGGAAGTACTGTCTGTGGAAGAATTCCTTGGCGAATTTTCTTCTTTAATTGTGAGACGTGGAAAACTGGATGAATCCGCGAATAAACAGGTAACTCAAGTCGATAAGTAACCGTACCAACTCTTTCTAGTACCTTGTAAGGACCAAGAACTTGGCTGCTAGTTTGAGATTCTTGCGTAGCTGAACTGATGACTGCATATATGGCTGAAGACGTAAATATACCCAATCGACCACTACGAAAGATCTCTCAACCCTGCCCTTGTCAGCTTGCTCATTCGATGTTGAGCATTAAGAGGATTCTGGCGCAAAACATCTGTCATAATGGATCGATGGTGTAAATAATCCTCTACTAAGGAATTGTGAATGGTCCCAGCAAAGTGTAGTCCAAATTATGGTGGAGGATAGCCGTAAAGAGTCTGAAAAGGTGTTAGCTTGAGGCTGGTGTGGTTAGAGGCATTAAACCACCATTCCGCGAGAGATAACCATGATACCCACTTGACAGGCCTGTAACTACACATGCAACGCAGATAGGATTCTAAACAAGCATTAACACGATCTGTTTGTCTATCCGTCTGCGGGTGATAAGCCGTGCTCAAATGTAGAGAAGTACCCACTGCCTGGAATAATGCCTGCCAAAAGCCACTCCAAAATACTGTATCTATAACAGAAACAATGGTTTCAGGGATGCCATGTAGTTTAAGTATGGTGTTGATAAAAACTTTGGCTACTGTTTGAGCTGTGTAAGGGTGACTTAACGCTATAAAGTGAGAGTATTTTGTGAAACAATCAACAATTACCAGAATTACGTCTCTGCCCTCAGACTTTGGCAAACCATATATGAAATCCATGCTAAGGTGCTTCCATGCCTGATCAGGTACAGACAATGGTTGTAGCAAACCAGCAGGTAGTTGATGTTCCACTTTATGTTGTTGGAAGATGTCGCAGTTGAAGACGAATTCAATCAAGTCTTTCTTCAGGCTAGGCCAATGGAAGAATGACTTAGCTCTTTGATAACTGGATTAAATTCCGGAGTATTCTCTAATGGCTGAGGAATGAACAGATGCAAGAATATTTTGTCGAACTGCACTACTGGTGCCAATATATATCCTTCCCTGAAATTTCAGAATACTTAGTGTAAGTATAACCCTCGTCATTTTGAGGAGAAACAAGGAGCTTTGGAATCCAAGCTGAGGCAAGTGGGTCAGCCACATATCTAGTAATCACTTCTTCAAGCCATTTTGGTTGAGCCGCAGATAAGGAAGAACAACTAGCACGAGACAGAGCATCAGCTACGCGATTCTCCGAGCTTTTCTTGTAGCACAAGGTGAAGTTGTATTCCAAAAGCTTAGTGAGCCATTTATGCTGGAGTAAGGTGTGTAACTGCTGATCCATGAAGAACTTTAGGCTTTGATGATCTGTAAAAATCTTGAAATGGGAACCCAATAAGTAAGTTCTCCATTTAGTGACGGCAAAGACGATGGCCAATAACTCTTTTTCGTAAGTGGAAAGAGCTGTATATCTGATGCCCAATCCCTTGCTGTGGAAAGCAATATGCCTACCATCTTTCATTAACACTTCCCCAACACCTGTATCACTAGCATCTGTTTCCACCACAAACTCCTTACTAAAATATGGTAAAACCAACACTGGAGTAGAGGTGACCACTTTTTTGAGTAACTCAAAAGATGATTATGCAGCCGCATTCCAAGATAAATTACCCTTTTTAAGCAATGCTATAAGTGGTTGAAAAATAAGTCCATAGTTCTTTTCAAATTTACGACAATAACCTGTCAGCCCTAGAAACCCACGGAGACCCCTGGTGGTAGCTGGTCTAGGCCAGTTCACCATACAATCAATTTTGGCTGGGTCAGCTGAGACACTTTTGTTGCTGATTATATGACCTAGATACTCTATTTGAGATTGACCAAATGAACATTTACTACGCTTAACAAACATGGAATGACTATGTAGGATATAAAGTGTAATATGTAAATGCTGACAATGTGAAGCCATGTCTTTGCTATAGATTAGTATGTCATTGAAGAAGACGAGGATAAATTTTCGAAGGTATGGGCGAAAAATATAATTCATGAGTGATTGAAAAGTTGCTGGGGCATTAGTGAGCCCAAAAGGAATCACTCTAAACTCATAATGCTCATGGTGTGTACGAAATGCAATCTAAGTATATCCTAATCTGGTGATACCCAACAAGAAGATCTAGTTTGGTGAATATAGTAGTACCAGATAATTCAGTAAGCAATTCATCAATAACTGGTATAGTGTACTTATCTTTTGTTGTGATTGTATTAAGCTTACGATAGTCGACAAAGAATCTTTATCCTCCGTCCTTCTTCTTGACTAGGATGACTGGTAATGAAAAATGGCTACGGCTGGGCTGTATGATTTCTGCTTGTAACATTTCTTGGACTAGGTTCTCAATCACCTCTTTCTGCAGATATGGCACTCTATAAGGCCGCATGTTTGGTGGAGTAGCATTGGGAAGTAAGTTGATGTGGTGATTATGAGCTCTCTCTGGTGGCAGTGTCGTAGGTGTCTGAAAAATGGCAGGGAACTGCTCCAGCACTGCATCAATTGGCGCTTCTATGACTTCTGGAGTAGTGTTGGCTTGGAGAGAAAAGAATTGTCCAATGAGACCTTGGGTGCCTTTTTGCAGTAGTCTTTTCAGCATGGAGCCTGACATTTGGGACAAAGTAGCTTCTTCTTGTTTTCCTATAAATTCGATCTCCTTACCTTGGTGCTGAAATTTAATAATGAGTTTCTTGAAATCAAATATCATAGGGATGAGTTCACGCATCCAGTCCACACCAAGCACCATATCATAACCCCCCAACTCTAGAATGAGCAAGTCATGAGAGAATGTATGGACTTGCATACTCCAAGTGAACTCAGGACAGTTTGCTTGGCTAAGCAATTTATTACCATCAACTACTGCCACTTGTAGGGACTGTATAGAACTTATCAAAATTCCACTCCTACGTGCAGCTTTGGGGTCCAAGAAGCTGTGAGTACTACCATTGTTTACTAAGATGGTGAGTTCTTGTTTCTTGACCAATCCCTTGATTTTAATGGTTGTATGGGAAATTTATCCAGCCAGGGCATGTACATATATCTCCATTTCTTCCTCCATTTCCACAATAGTTGGAGTAGACCCTTCTCTTTCCTCTACAGATTGTGGTACATCTTCATCATCTGCCACAATCATATACAATTGTTGTTTATTGCCTTTATGACCTCTAGTGTAAGATTCATCACAGTCATAACATAGTCCTTTCTCCCTCTTTGCGCGCATTTCAGCATAAGTGAGTTTCTTCACTGACTGCAATTTAGGATTTGTTGTTGGACTGGTAACAATTGGTGTAGTGACCAATTGAGTGAAATTAAGAGGCTTGTTGGAGGTGGGTAATGTCTTTCCTCCATAGAAAAACTTGCCTGAATTTCTTGGTTGAGCTTTAGCTTCTTTCTCAATGATGCACTCATGTCTTCTAGATACAAAAATAGTTTGTTGCAAAGTAGTAGGGGTGAACATTTGTACTACCATTCTGATATCTTCTTTAGCCCACTAATAAAACTATGAATGAAGTAATCTTCAGTCAGTGAAGAATTCTTTGCTAACATTAAAGCTTTCAGTTCTTCAAAATTTTCTTGATATTCTAAAACTGAATGTGTTTGATCTAGTTTATTGAACTCGCCTACAACATTATCATGGCCTAATTATTGAAACCTAGTGCAAACATCAATAATGAAATCCTCCCAATACAAAATACCCTTACCTATTTGGTAGTCTTGGAACCAAACATCTGCTTTGCATTCCAAGTACAGGGTTTCCATATGCACCTTTTGTTCATCATTCATGTGATGTAGAAAGAAGTATTTCTTGCATTTTCTGACCCACGCTCTAGGGTTAGTGCCATCAAAATGTGGGAAATCGATTTTAGGTCTGTAATTGGAAAACTGACCTTCCCCCATTTAAGTAGTTTGAATAATTCGTTGATGATGATGACCCTGTTGGTAATTTTGAAAGTTGTTACTAGACGAAGGATCTAGTACTTCACCCTCTTCACCACCATGATTATACTCTTGAGAAAAAACTGGATTATCGAAAAGCAATTGGAACTTCTTGTCCATAGCAGATTGAAGAAGTTGAAATTGATTTTCCATAACGGTTTTCAGTATTTTGACATCTCCCTTTACAGATTGGAGTGATTGAGCTTCATCCCACAATTCCTTTAATTCTTGAGTGAATCGCTTCTGTGTTTCATCCAACTTACTCAATCTAGTACCTTCCTCCATTTGTGTTCCAAGGTAAGACCTAATCTGATTCCACTTGTAGTGATCTACACTACAAACAGTTAAATTAGGGGTTCAATCTTACAGGATCTACACTGTAGAGATTGGGATAAAACCTCAAAGAGGCAGAGATAACTCTTAACAAAAATCTTCACTAGTTTTCATTAGGTTTATAGAGACGAATAAAAGAGAAGAATGTTTTGGTCACACAAGCCAAACACACACACACATACAGAAGTTCTACTAAAGACACTCAATACAAGGATAAGGGCACCCACACCAAGTAGTTAAGTCAGACAAGGCTATGGCACCATGAACTCTGGAGTGGGAATGTCTAAAAGACTAAAATTTCCTTGATCTTCTCAAAGTAGTAAAGAACAATACATTAAAATAAATACTAGCAATGTCTACCTATACATGTATATACCAAAGTTCAGAGTCTGTCACGTAAAAGGCTCACTTCCAAGCACATCGATTTGATCTTTTGTGCACGTTTCAATCACACCTACAAATTAAAATAAAAAAACAAAGACCGTAGACCGTAGACATAAAAAAATCAGAAAACCATAAAACGAAAATAACCAACTTGATTTCCGCCAAAGATAGAATTACTTTCTTCTCACCTACCGTTTTTTTTCTTGATCGGTTCTCTTCTTTTTGTTTTTTTGATCGGTTCTCTTCTCACCTACAAAACCAAAATGAAGATAAATCACTAATCATTAATACTTATTACCATTGTTTCCGATTTTCCACCTATTGGTTACCTTGACATCTAAACATCATCAATGATAGTTATAGCATTCATGTACCGTTTATATATAGCTCCGTAACTTGGTTTCTAAGAAAATTATTTGATTTTTTCTGTAAATTTGGCAAGAGTTTCGGGCATTCAACCTCTTTTTCTGGCAGTTCTTAGATTTGTTAACAAAAATATATTTAGTCTCTATAAATATGCAAAATAACCTATTCATAAAATTAAATCAGATTTTTCATATATAATTTGCCAAATGGATCCGTGCAACTACCATATATATGAAATCATGCTATGAATATCCAACAAAATAAATCGGGTGTTATGCACCATGAATTGAATTTCACACTTTAAATAAACACAATCAACTAAACTATTTTTAGTATAAATCATGATAAAATATATTCATTTTTTCTTCTTCTAAATATATTACACGGCACTAAAATATGTTGGCCCTCTTTTATTCATTCCATCTTATGACCCGTATTTTATTAAATTCATGTAAATGCGGTGTAAGAATTTTTTGATATGGAACTTCTTGCATTTTTTCTAAAATGAGAATGTTTCGATATTTACCCTAAAGATCTTCTAAGATTTCTTTTCCATTAATTGCTCATGAAAGAATCTCATAAAACCCTTTTTTTCTCTTCTTTGGTGTGTAAATCTCATAAAAAAACTTATCTATGTTGATTTTCCTCTTACGTGGAAATTCTCTCTTTTTTTTCCCACAAAAAAAATCGTTCGGGCCCTCCTCAAAAGATATTTGTAGATTTTTCGGCTAATCCGAAGGTCCAGGTTTCATATTCTATTAAAAATTAACGGCCACGAAATGTAAGGGGGCTAACTTTGATTTCGGCCAATCGGGAGCGAGGGTTTCGTTGACCGGCCAATCGGGAGGGGAGGTTTTTGCAACTCTCGACGTGGTGTGAGAGATGTGATTAGGTGTTTAGTTTTTTTTTTTTTTTTCTGCATCATATATTCTATTAATTGAAAAACAAGAAGCCCAAAAATTGGAGATTACAAGAGAATTTTTAGAAAATAAAAAGAGCCAACTGTATGGCCCAGACCAGAAAGAGAAAAAAAACCAACTTCATAGGCCCATTAAAGAATTCAACAGCAAAGAATCAGAAAATGAACTCCAGGCTGCTTAAGGACTCAATTAACAGATTCTATAGTATTAAACATTTGGTTGTTCTACGTTGGCTAAGAATTTTGGTCTCCCCTCATATATGTGTTTTTGTCCTGCTGTCAATCTTGCTCCTCTTTTTGCAGCTGTGTCAGCAGCAAAGTTTGTTTCTCTATAGTTGTGGCAGAATTTGATGTCTTGAATCTGTTTTACATCTTTATACAACCTCATCATCACAAACCATGGCATACAATTGTTTTCAAATTATGATATGACTGTTTTAGAATTAGAAGTTAGAATAATATTCTTCATTTTCCATTCAACAGCTAACTCTACTGCATTGATTATTGCATAAACTTCTGCTATATAATTTGTAGCAATACCAACTCCACCAGATATCACCCCTAACACTTGTCTTAAATGATCTCTTATTACTATTCCAAAACCAGCAAACCTAGGGTTGCCAATTGATGCTCCATCACAACAGAACATAACCAATGCAAGAAGGACACCAAAAACAAATCTTAATATTTTGATATTTGATATTTCTTGGCTCAAGTTTGAAGTACTGGATTACCTGATTATCAATGTCAGAATTCCATTTGTAGCTTTTCATTCCGAGGCTTCCTTCATATACTGTTTTCTTGATTCTTCCCTTAAAACCTTGCAGATTTGGTTTTATTTGGTCAAACCATAAGTTATTTTTCTTGAACCATAGGTCTCTCAGTATTACACAAGTTGTTGTAATCCAACATTCTTTAATAAAGGGACTATTAGTCCTAGCACAGCTCCAAGCATCTTCAAAGGAATGAGGTTCTTTAAAGTTGAACACAAGACATATCCACTGCCAAATATGTTTACTGAATTTACAATTCCATAGCAAATGCTGCATATTATCTTGTTCTTCTTCATAGATATAACATCTGGAAGCAAGTTCAAATCCTCTTTCCACCATTACAGAGTCATCAACATAAACACCTTGGACAAGTTTCCATATATTGCTTGCTATAGCTGGATGTAAATAAGAATTCCAAATCTTGTTGTAGCATTGCAAAGACTGTTCTTTGTTTCTTATTAAATTGATTCCAGAGGCAGTAGTGAATTTTCCTTTGATTTCTCCTTTCCATATTAAACAATCATCACCAACTCCAATTTCAGGCAGATTGTAATGAGCCAGCATTTATTTTAGATCTTCAGGCATATTCCATTTCCTTCTAGCATTAAGTCTGAAACCTTAAGATTGATATTCTGTTTAACATACTCAGTGAAACCAACTTCTTGGATAATGGGAGCATTGTTTAGCCATGGATCAAACCAGCAAGAATTTTTTTCTCCATCCCCTATACACCACCTTATGTTTTCTTTCAAATCATTCCAAGCCCTTTTTAGTCCTGGCCAAATAGATGAAAGTTTCCATGTGCTCTTCCACTGGTGTAGATTATCTTGATATTTGGATTTAATGAAAAGAGCCCATTCAGCTTCTGAGTTAAGTATTCTACAAAAAAAATTCATAAGCAGAGCTCTATTGAGAACTTTTAATCTTTGCAATCCAAGGCCTCCTTCACTGTAAGGAGAACATACTTTCTTCCAAGAGAGAGTCTTCTATTTTCTTATATCACCATCTCCAGACCGCAAGAAATTTCTGATGATCTTTTCACAAATTTTTATCACTGATTTTGACCACTTATAGATTGCCATACTGTAAATAGGAATACTACATAGAACTGACTTAATTAAGACAATTCTATCATTAAATGAAAGTAATTTTCCTTTCTAACTAGCCAATTTATTTTGTATTAACTCTACCATAGGCCAAACTATTGCAATTTTTACTCTGCCAGCATGTAAAATTATTCCCAAATACTTGTTAGGGAGAGAACTTACTTCTATTTGCATTATTTCTTTGATATGCCTTATTCTTGCTGTTGTAGTTCCATCCACAAAAAAACTTACTTTTTACTTTGTTTATCACTTGACCTGAACTGTCTTGATATTCTTCAAGTAACTTCATTAAATTTTGAATGCTCCCTTTTCCTCCATTGCAGAAGATGAACACATCATCTGCAAAAAACATGTGAGAAGGATAAATTCCTTTCTTTATGACCATTGGCTTTATTTTCCCTTCCATCACCAATTTAGTTATGTTTCTACTTAGAACATCTTCCATTAAGATAAAAATAATTGGGGATAGAGAGTCTCCTTGTCTCAACCCTCTACCCACTGAAAAAAAACCATTTGGTCCTCCATTGAGCATGACTGAAATTCTTGCTGACTCAAAGATTGTATTTATCCATTTACACCAATTATCTGAGAATCCATACTTTTTAAGAACTTGAAAGAGAAACTTCCAGCTTACAGTGTCATAAGATTGAGATATATCCAATTTAAGACCCAAGTTACCATTTCTTCTTTTCTTTTTCATTTCATTGACCATTTCTGATGCTAATAAAATTTGATCTTGTATATTTCTCCCTTTGATATATGCTGCTTGTTGAGGAGAAATCAGCTTATGCATGAGGCTTGACATTCTTGATGTAATGATTTTAGTAAATATTTTAAAGCTTACATTGCTAAGTCCAATTGGCCTATATTGCTGTGGAGATCTTGTACTTTCAACTTTTGGCAGTAGCACAAGGAAATTTGAGTTTAATCCTTTTGGGATAAATCTTCTCTTCCAACAGAATTGAACTGCATTGACCACATCATCTTGAATTATCTGCCAACATGCCCTATAAAAGCTGTCTGAAAAGCCATCTGGTCCTGGAGAGCTCTCTGGATCCATCTCAAAGATAATTTGTTTTATTTCTTCCATAGCTGGGATTGCATCCAACATTTCTTGATCTTCAGAAGTTATTAAGTTTGGAATTACATCAAGTAAAATTTCTGAGATATCCACTTCTTTGAACTTAAATTTTTCTTCAAAAAAATTCACTAGCATTTCTGCTATTTTTCTGTGATCAGTGATGATTTCATTGTTATTATCTTCCTGCTCACAAATAGAATTCCTAGCTTGTCTTACTTTGAATATGGAGTGAAAGAAGTTGGTATTTGTTGATCCTTCTTTGACCCATTTGGTTCTAGCTTTGAGTTTAAGTAATGTACTTAGCTGCACTTCTTTTGTGTTTAGTTTATTTTCAGCCCGAACCAAATTGTCCAACAATTCCTCATTCCCAGGATTATTATCAGATAGTTTCATAGATTCTTGAACTTCTTTTGTAGCTTCTTGAATTTGTACATTTACATCTCCAAAAAATTTCCAGTTCCATTCAACCAACACCTTTGTTCACTTTTTTAGCTTGCTTTGGAATACAAAGGATGGATCTCCTTCTATATTTTCAGACCAGCAATTAGTGACAACTTCAATGAAATTGGGGTGTCAATCCAGATATTTTGAAACTTTTGAGGCACATTCTTTAGTTTAAGACAGCTTACACAACCCCCTAAAAGAGGAGAGTGATCAGAAGCTATTCTCAATCCAGCTTTATAACTCCACCCTTCATATTTTTGAAGCCACAAATTGTTGATAACTTCCCTGTCAAGGTTGCATAGAATTCTTTTAGCTCCATGTTGACAATTTGACCAACTGAATTCACAACATATTTTGGAAGCCTGCTGTAATTCACATATATCAAGGCAATTATTGAAATCAAGCATATTTCTTGTTTTAGGAGCTCTCCCCCTACTTTTTTTTTTCTGCAGATAAAAAAGCATTAAAATCCCCAATTGCCATCCAAGGAAGATTAAACCCACTTATTACCTCTATTTCAGCCCATAAATTTCTTCTTTGAATTGCCCCAACATGAGCATGTACTCTAGATATCAAACTGCCTCCAATGTTGACCGTAATCATTTGAGTTGACATAGAGACAACAGTTGGTGTGGGAAAATGTTTATTCCCAAAAAGCCATATATTTCCTTTCTTATTTGGCACAGAGTTATGAATTGCCATATTCTGCATTCCTGACAAATTTAATTTATTGCAAAATGATGCATTGTAACTTATTTTAGGTTATGCTATAAACACTAGTGAAGGTTGAAATTGATTTATTAAAGACCTTAATTTCTCTTGAGCCATAGGTCTTCTCAGGCCCTTGAGGTTCCAAAATATTGTCTTCATTGTAAAGATTGGAGGTCCCTAGTACCCCCTCTTCCTTAATTTTTCCTGAAATTGTATTTGTTATTGATCTGTTGGGCTTTGATCTTACTTGGAACTTCCTTCTGTGGATTTTCTGTATTTGTTTTGGTACCTGAAGTTGAAGGTTTTTGAATTATTTTTGACCAAGTTGTTATGCGAATTCTTTCCTCAGAAATGGATCCATCTTTACCATTAATAAAGTTGATAACACTCTTGTCAACTGCATTATCCTCAACAATTTATTGGATTCTTGCAGTAGATAAATTTCCAGTCACATCATTTCTTTGAAGATCAACTTCCTCCTCAATTACTGTATTGAGAGCCTCATATCTACCAGAAAATATATTAACTGTTTTAGGACTGAAGTTTTGTTGATGTACTTCTGGTACTGGAGTAAAGAAAATATCAAATTTGACTTGCTCTTGATGTATATTTGTATTAGGTGACAGAATTCTATTTGAGTTTTGTCCTTTATCCATAGCTTTCTCAGGTGTTTTTGGCTTGGAATTAGTTGTTGCAGTCCCTTGATTCTCTTGAGTGGTGTTTGGTGTTGCTTCAGATGATGACTTCACTCTACATTCAGCTTGTAGATGACCAACAATCTTACAGTGATGGAAATTTTTTGGCAGTTTTGTATGAAGAACACTTTGCATAAAACCTCCAAACTTAGTTTTAATCCAAAGTTTATGTGGAATTTTCTTTGCTAAGTCTATTTTAACCAGAACCCTTGCATGTAAACCATTTTCAAAATTCAAAATAGCTTCATCAACTTTTAATGGTTCTCCCACAACCATACTGATTTTACACAGGCTCTGTTCATCCCAATACTCCAAACTCAGTCCAGGGTAATGAACCCACACCATGGCTGTAGATGTTCTATATAGCTCTGGCCTAAAATCTGGTATCCAATTCCGAATCCATAGTGTTTGATGATAAAATTACCATAGCCCAGATTTGATATAACTTTGATCTCTTTCATTATCAAGTTTAATGGTGAACAAACCCTTTCCCAATGGAATCATTTTACATTGACCAACTAACTTCCATTGTGATTTCAGATTTGATACAACATCAGATAATTTTAGACGAAGTAAATCCAGACGACCTATTAGAGAAAACTTCCATACAACACATCTTTCATCTGTTCCATTTACAAGATCGATTGAAGGACTGTCCTCTTAGATAGAAATCATACTCGCATCTTTTAATGTGTTTGTTGATGATAAGAGGGAATTAGCGGGATATTCTTGCGATCAAGGTATCCTAGGGCTTTTGATAAAAGTTGAGATTAAAATATGAATTTTAATTATTATGACAAGAATATGTTTGTGAATGAAGACGAATCCTTAACCAATATCTCTTCTATTTGATTTGTTTGCTTATTTATTTGTTTGCTTTTATATTTGTTTACTTTATAAAAAATCATAAAATCCCCTGTGTTACTTTTAGGAAACCAAAACAAACGACAACCTAGACCTCTCTATGGGAACGGTCCTTTCTTGCCCTTGCTATATTTATATTTTGAGTAGTAAGAAAGTGTAATTTATTTTTGACGCCTACGACATCGATCAAATTTTGGCGCCGTTGCCGGGGAGGCAACGGTTGTCACTTGTTTTTGGCTTCTCAATTTTGTTTTTAGTTTTGTTTCTTATTTTTGTTTTTCTCATTTTTCTGATTTTTAACATAGTTTTGAGAACTCTTGTTTCAGGTACCAATGGACGTAGCATATTGGAACAATGGGTACGGTTTTCGACCTCAACACTATGACAACTATCACCCTTATGGGGAGTACAGTCAAAACCAATCCTTTGGTTATGGTCAATACTCCACGTACCCTTTTAGTTGTTCTCATACATTCCAACCTTATTATGGTGGTTATGTAAGTGTGCAACCACAAAAAGGGGAGACTAGTTGTACTCCTATTCATATTTCTTCGAGTTTGGTAGATGAGATGCAACAATTTATGGCCATCATGGAGTCAGTTTGTAGACAACCAAGCATGAAACCAGTTTCATTGACCGAAAGTTCTCATAGCATGTTTGGCCCAATTTCTGATCGTAGTTATGATCATTCACCCATTCAAAGGGAAGATAATTGGCCTAGCAATACTGAGGTAAGTGATTCTACTTTTTCCTTGTCTAACGAGCTTTTCCAACAAATGGAACGCTATTTTCAAAATTCGGATGGATCACTCCGAGAGCTTAAAAAAGGTGTTTCCAATTTAAGACAAGGGATTGAAGAATGCAAAGAGGACATGCAAAATTATGCGAAAGACCAATCTTTGGGAAGTGGTAGCCAATCTTATGTTAACTATGATAATGACGATGACTATGAAAGTACATCGCTTGAACCAATTTATGGTGACATCCCCGAGGAATGTACAATAGAGTCTTTTGGCGATCAAGGTAAAGTTGAAAAGGAATATGATGACACTAGTGTAGCTTACTCAAGCATTGATCTTTATAATGATCATGAACCTATTCAAAAGGTAGAGCTTGAGGATGATGCAATGAGTGTTCTAAAGAAATTCCTTATGGACAGACTTGAATCCGCAGTGGAGTATGTTCCTTACAACAAAGAGGAGTATGTTGAGAATGAAACTGATATGACCTATATTGTGGAAGACCCAATTGAGCTTGCAAATGATTGTAATGAAGATGTTTATGTCGAGACTTTGGTTAAGGCAGAAACGGACGAAGAATGGTTGTAAGGTTTGATAGAGGACCGTGATATACAAAAGGTGAATAATTCACTTGAGTTTTTCAAGGATGAAGAGGATTCCGTGCTACAAGAGATTGTTCGAGGTTTGTCTAACCCTTTGCATATTTACTCTTCTCATTTACCTCTTATTGGCTTGAATATATGTGCTTCGAGAGTATTGTTGAACGACTTTGTTTCTCGATATCCGCCATTAGAAACATTAGATTCTCATACTATGCATATTTTGGAACAATAATCCGTGGAAGTACCCGACTTCTATATTTTTTATGCACTTCCAAGTGTGGACAAGAATAAATGTGGGGGAAGCTTTTATCGGTTAATAGCTTCATTTATGTTTTATATTACTAATATTTGTGTGAAACTAGTGTTTGCAAAACAGGTGTTATGGGTGGATCCCCAACTTTTCCGATTATTGGTGTATGGGGAATTAAACTTGCATGTCGGGCTGACGACTTTAAACGAAGCGCTAAATGGGAGGTAACCCGCTGGTTTTGTGTATCTATCTCTATCTTTTTATTTCTCAAGTCTTTTATCTTTATTTTCTTATTTTTCTTATTTTGGATATTTGCATATCAAAACTCCAATTTTTAGAGATTTTTGAACAATTTAGAATAAACACTAGCCTTTCTAAGTAGATGGAATTTTTTCTTAACGATGAGGTGTATATATTGGCTGAGTTGGGATTAGATGCCAACTAAATAGCTTGTTTAGTGTTTATCCTCTATTGTTCCGAAATAGCTACGAGTTGGAGTAATGAGTTTTTATTATTCATTTTATTTTCATATTGTGTATATATATATCATGTTATGGATTTCCCACCTTGACTTTCTTTGGATGATTCAATTTACATTGATGACAATGTAAAGTTTAATTATGGGGGAGTGTTCTCATATAGAGTTTTTAGCCTTGTTAGTTTTCCATTTTGTTCATATAAATTTTTTTTGCTTTATACACTCTGAAACCTAGAAACATATGCCTTTAGGATGACATTATCAATCTAAATGGATGGAACCATCTTGGATGGAGGAGTTGAGGAACCCATTAACTAAAAATACAGAATTATTAAAGTGTTAGAAATTATATGATAGTTGTTACCATATCTCGGAATATCACCATATCACGTTCTATTTTTTATTTTTCCATATTTATCTATTGTTATCTAAGTGATTTGGTGGGTCACTAACATCGAATTGTTATTACTGCTAGGATGAAATAGAGTGATTGAGTTGCTAAAAAAGAAAAGAAAAAAAAGAGACCGACCAATTAGACCAATCGGAATAAAAATGACACTTGGATATCAATATGTGTGGGTTCTCCCTGTCTCCGTCGCCTAAACAAGCGTGGAACGCAGGATCCAAGGGAATTACCATGTAATCTACTGACAAGAAGCATGCGATTTGATCCAAAAGATCCAATCATGCTGTCTTAAAAAAAAGTGAAAAAGTGAAAAAGAAAAAGAAAAAAAATATTATTATTGTGTTGAATAAAGTCGACTCCTGGTTCCCTTGTATATGCCGGTTGAGTTGATGTAGAATTAAGATTGTTGACCATAGGTTCCCTTGTATATGCCAGTGTGTTGACACTAGAATTCAGACCAGCAACTCAATCCAATATGATGCATAGGTTCATCTTGGCGGTGACCTTCAGACAGATACGGGAAACACCGATCACTTGTTAACATTCACAAACATCTACCTCTATGTCCATCTTCTTAATCTTTTCATTGTGATTGTGGTTAGTCAGATTCCGAGTATTGTGGTTTGTTCAACTTTCTGAGTAGAGCTTAATTTACATATATGTTAATTTGGATTTGCATCAGGGTACCTCCTCCAATAGCCATTTTGGATTCGTTCATAGATTTGTCACAGGTAGCTGGAGTTGGAAATATAGGTTTTGTAGGCAGACCTCTTGTAAACATTCACGAGACTATAACTCGTCCACTAGGGACACCTAGGGGTTTAAAGGATTGTTATTTATGCTAAGAGTAACCGTAGCCTCGACGTCACGGAGTTGTATGTATGTTTTAGAATTAATGTTGTTTGATTTGCTCGAGGACTAGCAAAGTCTAAGTGTGGGGGAATTTGATAGGTGTGATAAACACCTACACCTACATCTATATATATATATATTGTTTATGCTTTGTTTGCGAGTTTTCTTGTGAATTATGTATCTTATGTGTGAATTTGAGTTATTAGGTGCTTTGGAGTCATTCAGAGTGAAAGAAGAAGAAAACATTCAATTGGAGCTAAATGGAGCTAGAAGGTCAATTCATAGGCGAGTCATGGAGCCGGATGAGATTGCGCAAGGAGATGAAGAATGAACTACCAGTGCTACACAACTGATAGTTGAGCAAGAAAGCAGAATAGGCTGTCAGTTCTCTAGAACCGAAAAGCCATATACAAAGTAGTTAGCCCTTATCAAGGAGTACAGGGTACCAATATCAATTTTAATCATTACATCCCTTAAACCTAGAGATTTCTCCTCATTATTGTGTCTGTCTGAAATTGAGAGACTGGAAGAAATAGAGGCGCAGTCGAGAGATCTCTGAAGAGATTCAAAGTCAAGGTTCGAATGAGTCATGATCGATGGGGGTTTTAAGTTCGATTCATCTACTGGTAAAAGCTTACACATGTGATGATTTAAGATTTCAGTTTAGGGTTTGTTTTTGAATCCGTTTAGATGGAAGAAATGTTGAGGATGGCAACTGATTTCAAGAAGGGTTTTATATAAATTGTGGAGATGATTTTGATTGATTCAGGAGGAGAAATTGGTCGATCAAAAATAGGTTTGAGTTGAATTTGTGTATGACAAAAGGAATGGATCGAATTACTGGTGTTCTGTGACAAGTTTGAAGAAGTTGTAAGTTAGGGTTGGATTTAGGAATTGAAGATTCTTTGAGATGATGAAATTCTGGGTTTAAATGAATATCTTGCAGAGATGTCAAAATTGGAAGATGGGAATGACTCTGATTTGCATCTGGTGAAATGGGGGTCAAGGTTAAATTAGCTGAGGCCGTGGTGGTTAGTGATGGAAATCAAGGGTTTGAGGTATTCTGGCAACAAGAGAAACCAATGGGGTTCGAATTGATGTTGTTGATTTGTGTTGGTTTCTGAAGATGAATGAGAGAAGATTGTGTTGGTTACTTTGAGTTACAACTGAAGATTAATGGGTTTTGTTGGATATGTTTTGAATCTCAGTTCAGAAAGAACAAGAAGGAAGAAGCTGAAATGGCTAGGCAGTGCGAGTCTAATCACTGGAACTAATGGAAAGTGTTGTGATGGGATGGTTGCAGCTGGTGTAGCAGGAGGTGGAGTTTCAGCTGGAGTTATAGACTTGAACTGCAAAAGGGAAGTGAGGCGAGGCTGTGAAGATCAAGGAATTGGAGACCGAGATTACAGGGTCATGGTGGTTGATTTAAGGAACAATTGGTAGTATGAGGTTGAGTAGAAGATGAATCTGTTTCTTTCAAGGGGGTTCTGGTAGTCTGAGAAATTATAGGGAATTGAACAAGCTTTATGTTGATATGGAGCTGAAATGGAGTAGTTATTGGTGGTGGTAAAATGGTTTGTTGGATTGCAATGTCTAGGCAGAGAGGAATTCGAGTCAAGGAGAAGAACAAGAAGCTGTTGCCGTTAGTTAGCATATGAATCTCAGGTTGTTGTTAGCTTAATGGTATATGGGGTTTGCAGATTGAGACCGTGGTTGTATGCAATGGACTGATACTGGTGCTCGTAGTTGTGTGAAGCTGACATTACAAGTTAGATGATGCAGTTAATTGGCCGTGGTATGATGAATGACGATGAAGGTTTATGCCAGTGATTGAGCTGCTACGAATACAGTGAGATGAAGACTGATGCTGAGAACTGGGTATTAGAGCGTTCTGTGATTATGGAGTTCATTCTGGTGTTGTTGCTTCAGGTGCTGCAATGGAATTGAAGCTGTCTTGTGATGTTTGAGAAGCTGTTGCAGTTGTAGCTGGTCAAATGGGTTTTTGTTGAATGTGTCATTGCTACAGGGAAGTGGGATGCCGAGACTGTTTCTGTTGGTTGATAGAAGATGGAGCTAATATTGGTTTGCTGCACTGGTGCGTATTGTTTTGCAGTGGCTAGTATGGTGCATGAGCAACAGAGATGAACTGAAGCTGAAGTTGTTTTTACAGCTGAGATGTTCTTCAGTTGGACGTAGTTCGGGAGAGCAAAGAATGAGCTGGTACTGAGTTCGAAATGTCTGTGGATACTGCCGTTTGTTGAAGGTTATGGAGATGAGGTATGGTGGTAGCTGTTGCATCAGTTGCAGTTGAGAATGGTTTATGGAGGAACTCATTGGCAGAGCTTGAAGTTGTGGACACAAGGGTTTGCAGGCTAGGTTGTAGGAATTGTATGGAGCCGTTGAACTGAAATAAATCATGGGTTCTGTGTTTGGATGGATGCAATGGAACTGCGATGCATGTGTCGAATCTTTGTTGGTCTAGGCTTGTGTAGCAGTGAATGATGAGATGTGTTGTGGATTACTCGGTGTTGCAGCTGAATCGAAGACTTGTTGTGAATGGAGCTGAAGCTGAAGATGAATTGAGAATTTAGATGTATGCTAGATATTTTACAGGCAAAGACTGAAAATGGCCTGGAAACACTCAAACTACAGCCATGACTCGATTGGATTCCGATTCATACGAGTTCACTCAGCGATTCAGATGAGCTTACTAAGTAACGGAGACGTTAACTTGACTGTTAAAAATGACGGCGACTACAGAAGACCGTCAGTTTGACGTAGGTGGCCGGCGGTAACTTTCTTCGCCGGATTCCGGCCAAAACCCCAGTTATCCGGCGAGCACTTTTGGGACAGATTTTCTACATGGGTTTTCTCATACATGGGTTTGAGGACTTCTATCTGTTGGACCTTTGAAGGTTAGACCTAATTTTGGAACAAGAAGAGCTATAAAAGAGAAGACTTTTCTCAAAACCAAATAATCTTATCTTCTACTTTTGTTTTAGGGTTTAGAAACATGATAGGTTTTCTCTTCCTTCTTGTGATGAACTCCATGAATATGAGTACCTAGTTTTTATTATTGGTTATGGATTAGTTGGATTTTATAAAGCATGCTTCTTGGTCAATAAATTTGTTTTGTCTCATAATTATCGATTTTGATTCACTAGAAATATCGCATGTATGATTGATTGTTAGTTTCGTCAATTTGCAAATTGGTAGAACTCGTAATCATATCTATTGCTAGTTTAGGGTTTATTATACGTAAACGTGATACACCTTGAATACAAGTAGCATAATTGTGAATACTGCTTGTAGTGATACATACTAGTAGTCAGAAGTGAGTCATAACCTTTGTTAAATCGGATTAGTGCTTTTACACGTTCGATTGCTTTGATTTGCCTGATTTCATAGAACTTAATGCATCTAGGGAATTAAACTTGATTAGTGCTTTTACACGTTAGGTTGTTCTCTTAGATAGAACTCATACTCGCATCTTTTAATGTGTTTGTTGATGATAAGAGGGAATTATCGGGATATTCTTGCGATCAAGGTATCCTAGGGCTTTTGATAAAATTTGAGATTAAAATATCAATTCTAATTATTATGACAAGAATATTTGTGAATGAAGATGAATCCTTAACCAATATCTCTTCTATTTGATTTGTTTGCTTATTTCTTTCTTTACTTTTATATTTGTTTACTTTATAAAAATCAGAAAATCCCCTGTGTTACTTTTAGGAAACCAAAACAAATGACAACCTAGACCTCTCTGTGGGAACGATCCTTTCTTGCCCTTGCTATATTTATATTTTGAATAGTAAGAAAGTGTAATTTATTTTTGACGCCTACGACAGCGATCAAATTTTGGCGCCGTTGCCGGGGATGCAACGGCTGTCACTTGTTTTTGGATTCTCAATTTTATTTTTAGTTTTGTTTCTTATTTTTGTTTTTCTTATTTTTTCTGATTTTTAACATAGTTTTGAGAACTCTTGTTTCAGGTACCAATGGACGGAGCATATTGGAACAATGGATACGGTTTTCGACCTCAACACTATGACAACTATCACCCTTATGGGGAGTACAATAAAAACCAATCCTTTGGTTATAGTCAATACTCCACGTACCCTTTTAGTTGTTCTCATACATTCCAACCTTCTTATGGTGGTTATGTAAGTGAGCAACCACAAATAGGGGAGACTAGTTGTACTCCTATTCATATATCTTCGAGTTTGGTAGATGAGATGCAATAATTTATGGCCAGCATGGAGTCAGTTTGTAGACAACCAAGCATGGAACCAGTTTCATTGACCGAAAGTGCTCATAGTATGTTTGGCCCAATTTCTGATCATAGTTATGATCATTCACCCATTCAAAGGGAAGATAATTGCCCTAGCAATACCGAGGTAAGTGATTCTACTTTTTCCTTGTCTAACGAGCTTTTCCAACAAATGGAACGCTATTTTCAAAATTTGGATGGATCACTCCAAGAGCTTAAAAAAGGTGTTTCCAATTTAAGACAAGGGATTGAAGAATGCAAAGAGGACATGCAAAATTATGCGAAAGACCAATCTTTGGGAAGTGGTAGCCAATCTTATGTTAACTATGATAGTGACGATGACTATGAAAGTACATCGCTTGAACCAATTTATGGTGACATCCCCGAGGAATGTACAATGGATTCTTTTGGCGATCAAGGTGAAGTTGAAAAGGAATATGATGACACTAGTGTAGCTTACTCAAGCATTGATCTTTATAACGATCAAGAACCTATTCAAAAGGTAGAGCTTGAGGATGATGCAATGAGTGTTCTAAAGAAATTCCTTATGGACATACCTGAATCCGCAGTGGAGTATGTGCCTTACAACAAAGATGAGTATGTTGAGAATGAAACTGATATGACCTATATTGTGGAAGACCCAATTGAGCTTGCAAATGATTGTAATGAAGATGTTTATGTCGAGACTTTGGTTAAGGCAGAAACGGACGAAGAATGGTTGCAAGGTTTGATAGAGGACCATGATAGACAAGAGGTGAATAATTCACTTGGGTTTTTCAAGTATGAAGAGGATTCCGTGCTACAAGAGATTGTGCGAGGTTTGTCTAACCCTTTGCATATTTATTCTTCTCCTTTACCTCTTATTGGTTTGAATGTATGTGCTTCGAGAGTATTGTTGAACGACTTTGTTTCTCGATATCCGCCATTAGAAACATTAGATTCTCATACTATGCAGATTTTGGAACAAGAATCCGTGGAAGTACCCGACTTCTATATTCTTTATGCACTTCGAATTGTGGACAAGAATAAATATGGGGGAAGCTTTTATCGGTTAATAGATTCATTTATGTTTTATATTACTAATATTTGTGTGAAGCTAGTGTTTGCAAAATAGGTGTTATGGGTGGATCCCCAGCATGATTGGATGACCCAGATCGATTCCATAATCCCCAAGCAGGTATGGAATATCCGCTGCCGAACTAATGCAGGCCCCGCATGGTCGGCCACCCCTTGGCCTAGCTTGCCAAAGCGTCCAAACCAAAGAAGTATGGACGAAAACCTTAAATTAGGGTTTGCGGCACATTACATGTGTCGCAAAACAGTCTCAACCATCCATCTTCGCAGGTATAGATGGAGGGTGCAGATGTAGATTCAAAGGGCACGGAGTATGTCAACACAATCACTGTGGGCCCACCTACATACCTGACCAATCGGTCAGGACCAACCATGGTTGGTCATTCCAAATCGTGCGCCTGAATGGAGCATAACGCACGACCTTGAAACCCAAAATTAGGGTTTTGAATCACGAGCGTCCATTTTCTCCGACACGAATGGAGGGTCCGAGATTAGATCAAAACAAATAATCTTATCTTCTACTTTTGTTTTAGGGTTTAGAAACATGATAGGTTTTCTCTTCCTTCTTTTGATGAACTCCATGAATATGAGTACCTAGTTTTTATTATTGGTTGTGGATTAGTTGGATTTTACAAAGCATGTTTCTTGGTCAATAAATTAGTTTTGTCTCATAATTATCGATTTTGATTCACTAGAAATATCGCATGTATGATTGATTGTTAGTTTCGTCAACTTGTAAATTGGTAGAACTCGCAATCATATCTATTGCTAGTTTAGGGTTTATTATACGTAAACGTGATACACCTTGAATACAAGTAGCATAATTGTGAATATTGCTTGTAGTGATACATCCTAGTAGTCACAAGTGAGTCATAACCTTTGTTAAATCGGATTAGTGCTTTTACACGTTCGATTGCTTTGATTTGCCTGATTTCATAGAACTTAATGCATCTAGGGAATTAAACTTGATTAGTGCTTTTACACGTTAGGTTGTTCTCTTAGATAGAACTCATACTCGCATCTTTTAATGTGTTTGTTGATGATAAGAGAGAATTAGCGGGATATTCTTGCGATCAAGGTATCCTAGGGCTTTTGATAAAATTTGAGATTAAAATATCAATTCTAATTATTATGACAAGAATATGTTTGTGAATGAAGATGAATCCTTAACCAATATCTCTTCTATTTGATTTGTTTGCTTATGTCTTTCTTTGCTTTTATATTTGTTTACTTTATAAAAATCATAAAATCCCCTGTGTTACTTTTAGGAAACCAAAACAAACGACAACCTAGACCTCTCTGTGGGAACGATCCTTTCTTGCCCTTGCTATATTTATATTTTGAATAGTAAGAAAGTGTAATTTATTTTTGACGCCTACGATAGCGATCACCAGCGCTCCATGTTCAGTTTTTTTGCAACAATCCGCCATCAACAAATTTGTGCTTAGGCTATGCCCACACCATGCTAATGGCATGGCAACATAGTAGCGCCACCATGACAAGGGTACGCATGGTTTGGCTGGGCCTCACCGCCGCAACCACTCCAGATCTGGGGACTGACATTCGAACGATCACTCTCAAGACACAACATCACTAGCCGTAAATACCATGGAAGCCCTAAAGGAAGAAAGAGAAACGCAGGCTGAATAGGCGGAACATGATGGAATCACGGCCGGGAAATCGGCCTCAAACGAAACGCCTCATCAAAACCTAAATGAAAGCTAGGCGGGATAGAAGGGTATGATATTTTAATGTTCGAAAGGGGAAAGAATTTCCTATTGGTATCGAATAAGAAGCAATCGGGCTAGCAGATAGTGATGTCACAACATTTAAATTAAACAAGTATTTACTAGGCACATTTACTGAAACCTTTAATGTGTCTCTAAATAATTACCGGGGTATCTTTTTCAAATTAGGGTTACGACAAGACAAACCATAATTCCCACGTGTTCCAATGGCAAATCATGCCAGCCACACCAACTACGCCAAAGCATGCCAACCATGCTAGCCGCACCTCTGTGCCAATGGCAAATCATGCCAGCTACACCGACCACACCAAAGCATGACAACCATGCTATCCGCACCTCTGTTCCAATGGAAAATCATGCCAGCCACACCGACCGCGCCAAAGAATGCCAACCATGCTAGCCGCACCTTTGTGCCAATGGAAAATCATGCCAGCCACACAGACCGCGCCAAAGCATGCCACCCATGCTATCCGCACCTCTGTGCCAATGGAAAATCTTGCCAGCCACACCGAACGCGCCAAAGCATGCCAACCATGCTAGCCGCACCTCTGTGTCAATGGAAAATCAAGCTAGCCACACACACACCGCCAAATCTTGCCAACCATGCTAGCCGCACCTCTGTGCCAATGGAAAATCATGCCAGCCATACCGACCGCGCCAAAGCATGCCAACCATGCTAGCCGCACCTCTGTGCCAATGGAAAATCATGACAGCCACACCGACCGTGCCAAAGCATGTCAACCATGCTTCCTGCACCTCTGTGCCAATGGCAAATCATGTCATCCACATCAACCGCGCCAAAGCATGCCAGCCATGCTCGCCGCACCTCCGTGCCAAAGGAAAATCATGTCAGCCACACCTACTGTGCCATGCCAAATGCACCTCGCCATGGCCCCATGTCGTGCCACCATACTGGCCTTCACTACGCGGCTATCAAAAACGAAGGCGTGCAACAATCAACGGTTTCCATTCAATCCCAGAAGCAAATCCTGGCCGTCTAAGGTTACCAAATGACCTTTGCCACAAAACACTAGCTTGGTAATGCACCTAACCCAATATAGCCACGCCATGCGCCTATGGCAAGCCCTTGGCCCCACACGCCAAGCCAAAACCGCACCTAGCCCAAGCTAGTCACGCCATGCGCCTATGGAAAACCCTTGGCCCCACATGCCAAGCCAAAACCGCACCTAGCCCAAGCTAGCCGCGCCATGCCAAACACATTTTTCCTTGGCCCTAGCCATGCTTGTCACATCATGCCAAGCCAAACTCCCTTGCCTTGGCCCTAGCCACGCTATGTGCCCATGGCAAACCCTTGGCCCACATGCCAAGCCAAGCCAAACCAAACCTAGCCAAGCTAGCCGCGCCATGCCAAACGCACTTTTCCTTGGCCCTAGCCATGCTAGTCACATCATGCCAAGCCAAACGACCTTGCCTTGGCCCTAGCCACGCCATACGCCCATGGAAAACCCTTGGCCCCACATGCCAAGCCAAAATCACACCTAACCAAAGCTAGCCACGCCCAAGGAGAACCCTTGGCTCCACATGCCAATCCTAACCATACCCTAGCCGTGCCAACCTGTTGGCCTTACCTAAGCGGCCACCAAAACGAAGGCGTGCAATAATTAACGGTTACCCTTCAATCTCAGGAGAAAATCCTAGCCATCCAAGGTTACCAGACGACACATGGTAACATTTGGCCTGAAAACCTAAGTTTTGCCACGCCAAACCTTGCCATGCCAACATCATGCCAACCTAGCCGCCCCACCACGTTGGCCCTCACTACGCGGCTACCAAAACGAAGGCATGTAACGATCAACGATTTCCCCTCCTCTCAAGATGCAAAATCTCGACCGGCGAAGGTCACCAGGATATCAAGTTTCCCGAGCTTGACTTGCCAAGCCACAACAACGTGCAACATGTTTCCCAAAAACATTCGAGATATCAACACAAACTGTGGGATCCTCTTTGGGTATTGGTTTGGCGGTTTACAACGTGCGGCGTACACTACGCCCGTCATAAGGGTGAGGCGGTTAGTAAATACAGGAAGTTATGTGTGAAATGTTCATGGGACATAAAGCACATGCGTTAACAATTTTATGGGACATCAATTCCATAACGTTAGCAGTTTCATGAAAACCAGTTTTATGCGTTAACCACTTTATGGAACATCAATTTCATGCATACGGTTACCACCTCCTCCCATTTACTTCCCCACTCCTTAATGAGACCAGGGTACGTTTTTACTCCGACTTGTATAAATAGGTCTTACCTATTTCCATTGAACATCAAGTTCGTACGGGAGATACAACACTCAGAAATACTTACTTGCTAGCTCACCTTATTAGCTCTCTTACTTTTATGATAACAAGTCGTAGTAACCCAACTACTCTTCCAAAATCAACTATTCTGGTCTCACCACTTTCCTAGCTTCCCTCCCCAAAACCAACCCATTCTCCTACACTTTGTGACCGAAGCAAGTCTGGAACGACCATTTATTGGTTTAGGCCGGACTTGTACAGATTGATCTCTCGAATCTAAAAGTAATCCCTTGCACTACATTGTTTAGGGTTTAAATTGTTTCTCACATGCACACCTGCAATTACCGAAATCAGCAGAAACCATTTTCACCTACAAACAATTGGCGACCACAGCGGGAGGTTCGATCTTTCGGTTACAATGTCAATTTTCGACCGTCAATCCCGTTCTTCGACCCAGACGCCAAGATGGTAAAGGAAGACGATCCACTCTGACTCAGTTACCCGACGACTCGATTATCAGTCATGACACGACAAGGGATGAATGGGGACTTCCCAGAGGTTAAAAGAAAAACGATCCGCCCGAGGGTCAACGGCTCAGTTAATCAGACATCTCGGTAATGACTGGAGACTTCCCACGACTGTGTTTCTCGTAAAGCTTGGTCCTACACTCGGAAGGTTTACTTTTCATCAGAAGACCTAAGAAACCGAGTAAGTCTTACATAGACAAAATACATTGTTTGATTTTTCAAGTTTCACAAGAATGATAAGACCGATAACCATGTTATTTTTCATCCCATGTCATCTACCAACACATAGTTCCATGGTTCTCCTAGGATGTCCGTGTCACTTTCAATCATAACCAAAGTAATCAATTCTTAACCTATTTATTCCAAAAAGAATAACCCAAAATCGTCCAGGTAATATTTATCTATCAACCCAAGAGGTCCAGGAAATCAAAAACCATAAACCAGGCGCTTTGTTTGCCTTTTAAAAAATAGTCACCTACCCGTACGTGCCTACTTTGCACAACAATGATTACCTGTCACTATTAACAGACGTTACTATGGTGACATTCGAAGAATTGTTTATGATGAAGTACTTCCACAAGTTTATGAAAGGCATACTCATGGCTACGGTTTACACCAGTTCAGAAGAAAAATATTTCTACATATTTATGGAAGGCATACTTATGGCTATGGTTTACATCAATACAAGAAAACAAGAAGACAAATTGAAAGAGAAACGCTGGAGTACATAGCTAGAATATGCTTGCCCACTTTATCACTACTGCGCTACCACTAACACCAGGACGTGATAACAAAGATACGAGAGGAAACTGGGACCACAAGAACAAGTCCGCGTCGTGAAAAGCCAGCACTGTGCCAAGCCAACAGTCTGCGCCATACCAAATCCAATGCCAGACGCGTAAGCCAGATGCGCTTACCAGACGGGCTTACCAGACAAGCTTACCAGACGCGTCTACCAGATGCGCTTACCAGACACGCTTACCAGACAGGGCTTACCAGACGCGCCTACCAGACACGCTTTCCAGACGTGCATGCGAGACACACATGCCGCATGCGCATGCCAGCTACAATACCACACCATGCGCTAACTGCTTGCATACTTCCAACACTAACATCTTGCGCCATTATAGAGCCATCCTCTCCGCAACCAGCCAAAGAAACGCCATGGCTCCAACACTCCGTGATCAAAACAGTGCCATCTCTGCACGATACACTTATGATCACCAGAACCAGAACCGCTTCCGCCACCCCAACGTTTCTTCAAGCATGACAGCTCCAACCGTGACCAGAGACGCTACTCCACCATCAGGGCAAGATATTGGAAGATCTGGAAGAAGCCGACCTCCTTTTACCACTGTTGATTTGATGAAAAGACAACATGCACTTCAGCAAGACGTGCATTTATATATGAAGAGGCTCGCGTTACTCTTGAACACCCAGTAGATGGGGATCAACAATCCAATTTCATCACACGTAAAGATCAGGAAAGACTTATCCATAATTGAAAGCAAAGGAAATTAACAACCCTCCTGAGTTCATGGAAACCCTTCTCCCGTCAAGACCCTCACGATGGGAACTTCGCCCACAAAGTCGTACAATCTATGATGAGGCAGTTATGTGAGATTCTATATTTCTCCAAGGCGTAGCGTCAAGACATATTTGCACCCCTCAACCGCACTGTATCAGGAAAGCAGGCGTTTCCATCCAGGGAAGCCGTTCCCAAACCCCAACCTCTCCTAAAATGCACGATCAATAGATGGAACTGGGGACTCCTAACCTCTGTTCTCTTGAGGGATGTCGAGTTTGACAGAACGTGACGCGGCCTCCGACTTCAACATGGTAACCGTCAAGGCTCTGAGAGTTGCAAGACGTTGTTTCAACGTTCTCTCAAGAAGTGGCTCCGCATCAACATTCTCCATCAGCGGCTTCGCTTCAACGTTCGCTTCAACGCCACTCCTTCCTGCAAAGGGTCGTGCTGCCACACTCCCCATGTGATCATGATCGCAGCCATCCAATCTTCATAGTCATGGCCACCCTTTAGTTCATCCCGCCAAAATTCGTGACCATGGACAGGTTTGCTCGCTTACGCATCCAGCCCATCCTTTTACTTCCATGGGTGCCCATACAATTCTAGCCAACCTACTTTGTTACCGCAACAATATAGTATCTTCTGGTTACATCTACTACCAAGAACTGTTGTTGCTCATTTGTTGATACCAGTCAGAGCTTCACCACAGCAACAATTACTACAAAGGTAACCCATACTCCTCCATGTTATGAGTTCCACGTGGAAGAAGTAACAAAATCAGTAGTACAAACACATGATGGTGATGTCTTTATCATGGTCAACCCACTGACCATATAAGATGGATACATGTAAACCATACTTGGGGACTGAGGGTATACACGGAACCCCTTCACTGTCAAAGCTCAGAAGACATAGTTAACCAAAAAGGTCATAGCCACAACAAGGTCATATACTCTTCAAGGGTGCAGCGCAAGAATATCATCACCTCTCTGTCTAGAAGACGCCTTCAACACTTTACGAGGCCGCATAGGATCCCAACCCTACACTACCCATAATATTTCATCATGTAATTTCTGAGCATTCCAGTGTCACATCAAGAAGAGTACGTTAGGCTTATATCAAATCCCGTGGACGGGGATTCAAGGAAATGTAATGAAAGTAGGTTACGCATGGGGACTACCAGCATGAGACGCTTTCACTCCCCTTAACCAAGTTATTAGTGATTTCAACATCATTACTGATGGTTATTTTCAATGATGTTGTAGTAGTAGGTTCGTTGAGACTTGTGAAAGCAGATTTTTAGACTTAATTTTTAAAGAAAAAATATAACAAACTGAAAATAAAAGGTAATGTGAGAATTATGGAGAGACTGGGTCTAGGATTCCTCTATTTACCAATTCCAAAGTGATACTAATTACAATCATGCAATTTCACACGTTAAATTTGATTCTCAACTATTGCAAAAGTAGATTTTTTAGAAACAACAAATGTTAATCCAAAGCATGGGATATCAAAAACCCTAGGCCAAGCATATTCCATCAATAGAAAATAAAATTGTTTAACAAAAATCATAAAATCTATTTTCAATCTAGGCAATTAATCAAAATTGCAAAAATTAAATAATTAAGAATTACCACTTTTTCATTGGCAAGATAGCTTCCTCCGTCACCCCAGAGGATGGGTCTAGCACATCATGTTGGAAACACGCTCAAAAATCATTATTAATTCTCAAAGGAGTTGTAAAAATGATGGAATGAAGAGAAAATGATGAAAACCGGGTGTTTGCAACGTTTATATTTGTTGCAAAACACTGTTACAAAGAGCGATAAGTGATTACTGTAGCTTTACGACTCACGACTAACTGTCGTAGTTTCTATACCATGAACGACTGCCTCTGGTGGTCGTTTGTTCTTTGAGTTTTCTTCTCAACAGCAGCAGCAGAAAGATTACTGCAACTTGATTTTTCTTCACTCTGCAACTCTATGTTCTAGCCCAAACTCCCCGTAACCTTCTCCAAACTCTCAGCACCTCTTATATACCATTCAACATCGCAAATACTTGATAATAAATCCATATAATCTTCATTAATTCCGATTATTCTCTTCTCCCTGTCACATGAATAATTTCCTTTTGCTGCTCCTTCACGCATCTGCATGAAATCTGTAGACTCCCAACAACATTATACACGCTCCAAAATATGTTTAGAAAGAAGAAAACACACACAAGCCTTCCCAAAATAACTCATAAGTTTCCCGAGAATGTGATTGCCCTGTTAGTAGAAATTACGTGAATCTTTCTCTCAGATCGAATTCAACGCACTTACCAATCCTGTTTTGATATAACAAGCTGGTATATATCCAAACCAAGCGAATAATCCGACCAAATCTTGTCCAAATATGAATCCAGGGAAGTTTGCTGTGAGTACACTATGACATATTTTTTCCCGCCATTTTTGGAATTTAAACAAAGAAGGTGGAGTCACCTTAACCACTGGTGGGGTGCGAATAGCAGGTGCCCAACTGAGGTTCCCCTTATCCAAAGGGAGAGTGCCTTTAGTACTTTTCTTTCGGGGTCCAAATAACACTTTTTGAGCAACTTTTTCCACACAAGTGTAATTTTCCAAAAACACCTACACAAACATAAAAACACTAAAATTAGTAAAAAAATCGAGACTAACAATAGAGACAATGAGGACAAATCAGACACAAAAATTTGTCTATCAAATACCCCCAAACTTATTATTTGCTAGTCCCGAGCAAATCTAATATTAGAAAATAAAATGACTACACTTAGCACGTGCAGCAAGCCGTTAAACCGCTATGTGGCCCTAGTGGCAGAGTGTTGTCTCCGGAGGGTTTACCATAGGTGTACCCATAAAACCTTTACTTCAGACCCTAGCTATCTACGCAGAACCTTGGAAGGCACTAAAGAATCTCCTTGGTTGGCATACTTATTGACTACAAGAGAAAGTACCATGATGTGAAATTCCAATTAATGTACACGGGTTTGCACTCAAGCATACTAAAATTCATATAAAGTGACAGCGCTCTACTCAAATAGTTTCTGGACATCATAAACCGGAGTCAACCAATCACATGGATATATTAAGAAGATGGATGTAGAGAAAAACGTGGATGATGTTGGCTAAGGTGAACCTATCTTAATGGACTGAGATACTGGTCTGGACTAATATCAACATACTGGCATATACAAGGGAACCAGTGGTCGATAATCCTAACTCTAGGTCAACTCAGCTGGCATATACAAGGGTACCAGTGGTCGACTTTATTGTATATATTCCGGTTGATCTAGTGGTCTGGTCTGGTCTGGTCTGGTCTTTTTTTTTTTTTTTTTTTGTATCTCAGTCACTCTATTTCACCCGAGCAATGGTAAAAAGAAAAGAAAAAAAAATGATCAGGATTCTTTCGATGTTTCCATCACGAGGATATGGCGAAACTACCATGTTTTCTTTTCTAACACCTGAGCTCTGTGCTTTTATGAATAGACTCTTCTAGATGTTTCCATCTAATCAGATTGGTTCCTCAACTCCTATAACCAAAATGTTTCCATCCACTTAGATTGGTTAGTGCCGACCTTAATAAGCATAAATTTCTAGGCTCTGGGTTTATTTATTGCAACTAAAAGCTAGAAAAAAGTTTCTTCCCCACCCCCAAACTTAAATCTAACATTGTCCTAAATTTTCTAAAGATGAAATTAAAAACATGAACAAGGAGAAACTGTTACCATTTGAAGCAAAAGAGATAAGGAAAGATATTACCGTGTCGCATGAAAATTGGGTTACCTCCCAATAAGTGCTAAGTTTAAAGTCTTCAGCCAGACATCAAATACCTCAGAAACGATTATCACCTTCCAAAGTCATATACCAGTAGCCGAAATATCTATGGGTCCTCAGAACCAAATAGAGCAGACACAAATGAAAGATTACCATCTTGGATTAGAAAAATGAGCAAACGGAGCGTAGCTTGATCTAGGGATTTTATCAAGGCAACTAGATTTATCTGGGGTGTCTCTTTGGGCTCTACATAAGTGTCTAGGGAAACAGGTTCAACCAAATGACATGTCTCTAAGATCTTGGTTTCTTCATGGACAGTATCTGGAGGATCGGGTAGCAAAGTTTGAAGAAACTCAAGTAGTATCTTAGATGCACAAAGCTCGAGTCCAAAGTTAGGGAATTCAATTAGGGATACATGACGATCACTAAAGTCATCATTACCCCCAAACTTAGGGTGGACAATATCCTCAAATGGACCAAAATTTATGGGATGGATTCTAGGGTCCATAAAGTCAGCACAATAACTAGCTTCTTTGGGAGACTGGTCATCTAAACGAACAACATCATCATATAAGGGATTATCAAAGAAAATCTCTAGTATATGCTCATCAACTAAGGTGTTCGTCATGGTTACATCCTTCGAAGCACTGAAGGGTTCATCAAATAATGGATTATCAAACACAGTGCAGGTTAAAGGATCAGGAACTAACGTGCTAATCATGTTCACCTCTTCTAAATCATCAATCTCAGAAGACTTAATAACATTAAATACATTTAGCTCAGTAGTCATGTTACCAAAAGATATGTTCATAAGTCCGGTTCTAAAATTGATGACATCATTAGATGTGGCTAAGAATGGGCTACCTAATATCACCGGGATTTGAGCACTTGGGTCCTGAACAGGCTGGGTGTCTAGAACAACAAAATCCACTGGGTATATGAACCTATCAACCTCAATAAGAACAACTTCTATGACACCACAAGGCACTTTGACAGACCTATCAGCTAATTGTAGTGTCATTTTAGTTGGTTTCAACTTACCAAGACCTAGCTGGGTGTATACATGATACGGGATTAAGTTAACACTAGCTCCTAAGTCAAGTCAAGCTTTATCGACCATGTTATTACCAATCGCACAAGAAATGGTGGGGCATCCAGGGTCCTTATACTTAGGGGGTGTTTGGTTCAGAAGAATTTAACTTACTTGTCCAGCTAAAAAGGCTTTCTTATGGAAATTAAGCTTACGCTTTCGTGTACAAAGATCTTTAAGGAACTTGGCATAAGCAAGAATTTGCATAATTGCTTATAATAACATAATGTTGATGTTCACCTGCTTAAATGTTTCCATTATCTCATTGAAAATCGACTCCTTCTTTGTTGGGGCTAACAACCGTGGATATGGGGATCTAGGCACAAAGGTAGTCCTATCAGGAATTTCTTGGGACTTCTTCGGAATTATTTCAGTTTTCTCAGCTACGGGTTCCTCTTGTGGAGTAGAAGGTGGAACTACAGTATGTCCACTAGGCATGGCTACCTTATTGTCTACTATTTTACCGCTCCTAAGGGTTGTTATAGAATTCACATGATTGTACGATTTCTCTCCTTTGGTATTAGGATTAGTATGACTAGGGAACCTTCCTTCTTATCTCTCACTTATAAACTTAGCTATTTAGCCGACTTGAAGTTCTAATTTAGCAAGAGACTGGGAATTATTCTTAAAATTCTGCTTGGTTTCCTCTTGAAAATTAACTTGGCTCTTTATTAACATTTCCTGGCTTTGTGATAACATATCTTGGCTCTTTTTTAATATACCAAAAGATTCCTCTAAGCTAGTCATTATATTCTCATAAGGGTTCTGGAACTGGGCTTGACCTGAAGAATTCTTATTATAACCAAAACCTGGGGGAGGCTGAGAATTAGACTGACCTTGATTCTGTCCCTTAGACCAAGAGAAATTAGGATGGTTTCTCCAAACAGGATTGTAGGTTTCTGAGTATGGGTCAAACTTATGACTGTTTTCAAACCTAGCATTATTATAAACAACATGGGCTTGCTCTTCACTAACATGACCTTCCCAAAATGAGCTATTGGGTTCTATTCCACAACTATAGACTTGATAGGCTCTAATTATATCATTAGGTTCAACAAGGGACCTATTTTTTGACTGGCCCATTTCCAAAGCTTCTAAGATTCTAGACAAAGTAGCAAACTCAGCATCTGACCCAAATCTTGTATCGACCACATTGGTGCTACTTCTATTGACCAAGAGTCTTTTAGGGGGTTCAACACAAGACTCCCACTGTTGGGATTTTTCAGCTACATCTTCTAAGAAAGAAAATGCATCATCAACGCTTTTACTCGTGAATAAACCAGCGCACATAGACTCGACCATGGCTTTGGTCGAATAGTCTAAACCTTCATACAAAATTTCAACTAGTTTTATTTTTTCGAACCCATGGTGAGGACATTGCAACAAAAGATCATTAAATCTCTCTAAAAACCTATAAAGGGATTCTCCTTCTTGTTGCATACTGGCACTAATTTTCTGCCAAAAAGATGCGGTTCTATGCTTAGGGAAAAACTTTAAGTAGAAAACAACAGTAAGTTGGTCCCATGTTTCTATAGACCCAGATGGTAGGTTATTCAGCCAGGTCTTGGCTTTATCTTTCAAGGAAAAGGGAAACGTCTTAAGTTTCAAAACTTCATCAGTGAGGTCTTTTATTCTATCTGTCCCACAAATTTCCTCAAAGTCCCTAATGTGAAAGTAAGGGTTTTCATCATCTTTTCCTAAGAATATAGGGATCATCTGAAGAATACCAGGATTCAACTCATAAGTAGTCGTAGAGGCTGGAAATTTAATGCATGATGCCATGTTGGCCCTAATTGGGTACATGTACTCCTTCAAAGTTGTCATTTTTGGCACAATAACAATCCTAGGGGTGAATTCCTCACTAAGACTTAAATTCTCAAAACTGAAGTTTCCAAAAACAGGGCTCTCCAAAGAAGAGTCTTCAAGCTCCATGTTTATAAAAAAAGAACTTCTAGGCTCGTCACTAATCAAACGGCCATAAGTATCTCTTTTCCAAGCACGCTCTCCAATGGAATCGAGCGATTTTAACATACACTAACAAAAATTTAAAAAAAATCCTAAGGAAGGTAGGTTCTAAGAAAACACACAGTAGGCTGACTTCACCAAAGTAAACCTGAAGATTTCTAGCAAACAAAAAGCATAATGGCTCCACTTAGATTGTTTCTGGACCAGCTTCTAATCCTTCGAAAAGGAATTCGTTACAATCTGAGCATACCCCTCTAGAATTAATCCGATTTTAAGTAAGTTGAATAGAGGCGAGGGAAGCTGCGTGGAGCTTTGATACCCAAGGCCTCACCACATTACAAGGCGGTGTAGTCATGCATTCAACTTACATAAACCATCATGAACTTCGAAGTTTGCTCAAAAGAGTAACCAATATTTTTCGAACGAATTTCCTACTAAGCTCGTTACCCTATCGGTCTCGTTCTATTCCAAATTTTAAAGATTAGGTTCGCGTTTGGTATCGTTTTCCTAAGGCGGGCAAGAAGGGAACGGTAATGAAATCTGAACCCTTATCTTGTATGGCCAGTCCTTTCCCTTTACTAGGAATTTAAAACAGACATATTCAAGTCCTCAGCATATATGCAAACGAAGGAATACAATAACTCGCTGACAGGGGATTCACGAGTGTTTCGACAAACTTACCTCCCATTCCAGACGGGGGATAAACCGTTGTAGTCGACTCGGGCCACGACTCCTATGTCATGTACGAACCCGAGGGGCCGAGGTGATATCGTAATCACCGTTTTTCTCTGTAAATAGTTTAATATTTAAACTACCCTTCCGTAGGGTTTAAAAATAAAAGAATGTCCAAATGTCCAAGTCCAAAGTCCAAAGAGTAAAGTGCAAAGGAAAAATAAAATTACAAGAATAGAGAAATCCTAATACAATCTAAAAAAAAAAAACTTTTTTTGTTTTTTTATAAAAATTTTTTTTCTTCTTTCGCTCCTTTTGCTTTGACTTTTACTCCAAGTCTTTAAGTATTCACCAAAAGCTTTGGCACAATTTTATTTCGCTCCAAATTCCAAATTCTTTAAGGAAAAGACAAAAAAACAAAAAACGTAAAGAAGCACAAATAAAATAAAAAAAAATAAAAACCTAAAAAAAAAAAAAAGAAAAAAAAATCTAAAAACTCTAGCCTAAAGACAAGTCCGTGTCGACGGCGCCAAAAATTGATGGTTATTTTCAATGATGTTGTAGTAGTAGGTTCGTTGAGACTTGTGAAAGCAGATTTTTAGACTTAATTTTTAAAGCATAAATATAACAAACTCAAAATAAAAGGTAATGTGAGAATTATGGAGAGACTGGGGCTAGGATTCCGCTATTTACCAATTCCAAAGTGATACTAATTACAATCATGCAATTTCACACGTTCAATTTGATTCTCAACTATTGCAAAAGTAGATTTTTTAGTAACAACAAATGTTAATCCAAAGCATGGGATATCAAAAACCCTAGGCCAAGCATATTCCATCAATAAAAAATACAATTGTTTAGCAAAAATCATAAAATCTATTTTCAATCTAGGCAATTAATCCAAATTGCACAAATTAAATAATTAAGAATTACCACTTTTTCATTGGCAAGATAGCTTCCTCCGTCGCCCCAGAGGATGGGTCTAGCACATCATGTTGGAAACACGCTCAAAAATCATTATTATTTCTCAAAGGAGTTGTAAAAATGATGGAATGAAGAGAAAATGATGAAAACCGGGTGTTTGCAACGTTTATATTTGTTGCAAAACACTGTTTACAAAGAGCGATAAGTGATTATTGTTGCTATTACTGTAGCTTTAAGACTCACGACTAACCGTCATCGTTTCTATACCATGAACGACTGCCTCTGGTGGTCTTTTGTTCTTCGAGTTTTCTTCTCAACAGTAGCAGCAGAAATATTACTGCAACTTGATTTTTCTTCACTCTGCAACTCTATGTTCTAGCCCAAACTCCCCGTAACCTTCTCCAAACTCTCAGCACCCCTTATATACCCTTCAGCATCGCAAATATTTGATAATAAATCCATATAATCTTCATTAATTCTGATTATTCTCTTCTCCCTGTCACGGGAATAATTTCCCTTTGCATCTCCTTCACGCATCTGCATGAACTCCGTAGACTCCCAACAACATTATACACGCTCCAAAATATGTTTAGCACGAAGAAAACACACACAAGCCTTCCCAAAATAACTCAGAAGTTTCCCGAGAATGTGATTGCCTGTTTAGTAGAAATTACGTGAATCTTTCTCTCTGATCAAATTCAAGCACTTACCAATCCTGTTTTGATATAACAGGCTGGTATATATCCAAACCAAGCGAAGAATCCGACCAAATCTTGTCCAAATATGAATCCAGGGAAGTTTGTTGTGACATATTTTTTCCCGCCATTTTTGGAATTTAAACAAAGAAGGTAGAGTCCCTTTAACCACTGGTGGGGTGCGAATAGAAGGTGCCCAACTGAGGTGCCCCTTATCCAAGGGAGGGTGCCTTTAGTACTTTTCTCCCGGGGTCCAAATAACACGTTTTGAGCAACTTTTTCCACACAAGTGTATTTTTCCAAAAACACCTACACAAACATAAAAACACCAAAATTAGTACAAAAATCGAGACTAATAATAGAGACAATGAGGACAATTCAGACACAAAAATGTGTCTATCAATCACTATCGAGGTTTTACGAGCCACGAGAATTTCTCAACATGAAGCCGTACATGTGCACCGAAGACTCCAAAAGCACGCCAGAAGGTTACATTCATGTATTCATCCATGCCATCATATCAAACCGAAGTATGACCGGGGACTTCTCACCGCATCCCATTTCGTACGATAGTCCAAGATTCATAAGATGGTTTGAAGGATTAACTTGGAACAAAGTCCCAGAAGACTGATAGCAGCGCATCGACAACGAAACTTCTCTCTATTTCATCCCGGGGCGCCAGAAGTTTTTGACCATGCAAGCATTCACAACACATCATCATCACGATCAGAAGGTCCACTGAACAACCTAAGGTTGAGGATGGACCGACGACGCAACCACAATCTCCAAGATTATCCCTGACATGAGCATATATTTCATCTATCCGTCCCAAGAATACAGCAGAGTTTTGGTAAATTTTTGGAATCCACTGGAGAGACACTGCAGACGAAAACATGGATCCAGGCGAATAATAGAGAAATAGAAGAGGGTCGATACCTCTTTTCATGCGGACAGAGTTTTTAGAGCTTGAAAAGAATGAATATTCCTTCTTGCTCCGTGAACGGGAATAGGTGACTGGCGCGCGACTGTGCCACCCCGGGCCTGCAACATCCATCCTGACTTCTTCGTGATTTTCACTGTCGAGCCGTTCTCACCTCCAAAGCGATCTCTAAACCTAAATATGCTCGCGTGGGGAGATACAGAATTCTGTTTCGTGTCCGATAAAGGGGCGGTCCATCAAAATCCGAGTCCGTATGAGGATTCTAAAGCGATTCTAGTAAAGGGCGCTAATTAGGGTTTCGGCGTGTCAAACCCTAAACCGCAAGCGCTTCCATTGCAAGCGCTTCCCTTCCAAAGCACTTCCCTTACCAGCATCATGCCTTTCCAAGTGCTTTACAGAGCAGCCCGCACCCGTTCCATGCCCGTCAGTGCTAATGGGTCTCATTCATACCAAGTCCATGCTAGCAGCTTCGCCTCGCGTTCCAAAGCCTAGCCTTGAAGAACACCCAATCATACCGGGATTTGCGCAAAGCTACCAGATGAAAGGATTGCGGATGCTACCTACCTCTCAAAAAATATTTCTGAATAAGGAAAGAATTTCATGTTAAAGCCGCACATGAATAAAGGAAATCGGTCCCACGAGAGAAAGCCTTGCCACTCCCAAGACATCCGCGCTTTCCTTGCCAGTTCCAGTCTTGCCAGCGCTCCACGTTCAGATTTTGCAACAATCCGCGCCTTTCATGCTAATTCCAGCCAGGACAATCCGTGCTTTCCATGCCAACGCCCTTCCAGTGGACCATGTTAGAGCCTTGCCAGCAACATGCGTTTCCCCTTGCCGCGCTTACATTACCGACGCCATGATTTTCCAAGCGGCCCACGCCCATTCCAAGCCCATTGGTGCTGACAAATTCCTTTCATGCCAAGTCTATGCTAGCAGCTCCGCCTCGTGTTCCAAAGCCTGGCCCTAAAGACACCTAGTCATACTGGGATTTATGCAAAGTTACCGGATGCAAGGATTGCAGATTCTACTTACATCTCGAAAAAGGTCAGACAAATCTCCTTGGCCCTCTTTCATGACTTACTGTCTCAGTTCTATCCTCTTATGTCACCATTTTCTACCCCCTTGGCCCCACGAGCCAAGCCGTCCGCTTGCTTTGCCTGCCAAGACCGCGCCCGCTGTGCCTCGGTGATGTACATCCAGACCAAGCCGGCAACTTTAGTCTCACCACTCCACGGTCTGCATCCCCAGTAAAACTCATGCAGGTCTACCAGCACGAGAATCCAAAACTCTCTTTACCACTCAAAAAGGTTAGTCGGATTCTCCTGACCATCTTTGCAATGATTTACACCTCGATTCCGTCCTTGTCTGTCACCATCATATGCGTACCTTGCAACAAGGGACCTGTTCCGATCTAAGCATGGGACTTAAAGTTGATGGTGGTTTTTAACTTAGGGTTATAATCGCAAAACACTAAACCATAGCAGACAGTAATGTCACAACATTTAAAGTAACAAAGCATTTACTAGGGACATTTACTGAAACCTTTAATGTGTCTCTAAATAATTACCGAGGTATCTTTTTCAAATTAGGGTTACGACAAGACAAACCATAATTCCTAGTGTGCCAATGGAAAATCATGTCAGCCACACCAACTGCGCCAAAGCATGCCAACCATGCTAGCCGCATCTCTATGCCAATGGAAAATCATGTCAGCCATACCGACCGCGCCAAATCATGCCAACCATGCTAGCCGCACCTCTATGCCAATGGAAAATCATACCAGCCACACCGACCGCGCCAAAGCATTCCAACCATGCTATCCGCACCTCTGTGCCAATGGAAAATCATGCCAGCCACACCGACTGCGCTAAAGCATGCCAACCATGCTATCCGCACCTCTTTGCCAATGGCAAATCATTCCATCCACACCGACCGTGCCAAAGCTTGCCAACCATGCTAGCCGCACCTCTGTTCCAATGGAAAATCATGCCAGCCACATCGATCTCGCCAAAGCATGCCAACCATGCTAGCCGCACCTCTGTGCCAATGGCAAATCATGCCAGCCACATCGACCGCGCCAAAGCATGTCAACCATGCTAGATGCACCTCTATGCCAATGGAAAATCATGCCAGCCACATCAACCGCGCCAAATCATGCCAGCCATGCTCGCTGTACCTCCGTGCCAATGGAAAATCATGCTAGCCACAACTACTGTGCCATGCCAAACTCATCTCGCCATGGCCCCATGCTGCGAATATCAAAAACGAAGGCGTGAAACAATCAACGGTTTCCCTTCAATCCCAGGAGCAAATCCTTGCCGTCTAAGGTTACCAAACGACCTTTTCCCCAAAACCCTAGCTTGGTAACGTACCTAGCCCAAGATAGCCACGCCATGCGCCTATGGAAAGCCCTTGTCCCCACACGCCAAGCCAATACCGCACCTAGCCCAAGCTAGTCACGCCATGCACCCATGGCAAACCCTTGGCCCCACATGCCAATCCAAAACCGCACCTATCCCAAGCTAGTCGCGCCATGCCAAATGTACTTTGCCTTGGCCCTAGCCATGCTAGTCACATCATTCCAAGCCAAACGCCCCTGCCTTGGCCCTAGCCACTCCATGTGGCCATGTCAAACCCTTGGCCCACATGCCAAGCCAAACCAAACCTAGCCAAGCTAGCCGCGCCATGCCAAACACACTTTTCCTTAGCCCTAGCCATGCTAGTCACATCATTCCTAGCCAAACGCCCTTGCCTTGGCCCTATCCACGCCATACGCCCATGGAAAACCCTTGGCCCCACATGCCAAGCCAAAATCGAACCTAGCCAAAGCTAGCCACGCCCAAGGAGAACCCTTGGCCCCACATGTTAAACCTAACCACACCCTAGCCGCACCACCCTGTTGGCCTTCCCTACGCGGCCACCAAAATGAAGGCGTGCAACAATCAACGGTTGACCTTCAATCCCAGGAGAAAATCCTAGCCATCCAAGGTTACCATACGACACATGGTAACCTTTGGCCCGAAAACCTAAGTTTGGCCATGTCAAACCTTTCCATGCCAACGGCATGCCAACCTAGCCGCGGCACCACGTTGGCCCTCACTACGCGGCTACCAAAACGAAGGCGTGCAACGATCAACGGTTGCCCCTCCTCTCAAGATGTAAAATCTCGACCGTCAAAGGTCACCAGGCTAGCAAGTTTCCCGAGCTTGACTTGCCAAGCCACAACAACATGCTACATGTTTTCCAAAAACATTTGATACATCAACACAAACTGGGGGATCCTCTTTGGGTATTGTTTTGGAGGTTTACATCATGTGGCATACACTATGCCTGTCATAATGAAGTGTCATAAGGGTGAGGCGGTTAGTAAATACGGGAAGTTATGTGTGAAACGTTAATGGGACATAAAGCACATGCATTAACAATTTTATGGGACATTAATTCTATAACGTTAGCAGTTTCATGCGTTAACCACTTTATGGAACATCAATTACATGCATACGGTTACCACCTCCTACCATTTATTTCCCCACTCCTTAATGAGACCAGGGTACGTTTTTACTCCGACTCGTATAAATAGGTCTTACCTATTTCCATTGAACAACAAGTTCATACGGGAGATACAACACTCAGAAATACTTACTTGCTAGCTCACCTTGTTATCTCTCTTACTTTTCTGATAAAAAGTCATAGTAACCCAACTACTAATCTAGAATTAACTATTCTGGTCTCACCACTTTCCTTGCTTCCCTCCCCAAAACCAACCCATTTTCCTCCACTTTGTGACCGAAGCAAGTATGAAACGACCATTTCTCGGTTTAGGCCGGACTTGTACAGATTGTTCTATAGAATCTAAAAGTACTCCCTTGCAGTACATCGTTTAGGGTTTAAATTATTTCTCACCTGCACACCCGCAATCACCGAAATCAGCAGAAACCATTTTCACCTACAAACAAGGGTTTATTCCGTAAAGGTAAAAACCCTCTTCTTCGAAAGGGTTTATATAAACAATCAAAACCCTCTTCTTCACTCTTTCAAAACCCCTGAGCTAATCGAGTTTGCTATCAGTAGAAACTATAGAGGTCATTTGTCAGCCCATTTGTATGTTGCATTGGGCTGACAAGCACATTGTTGTATGTTGTATGTGTTTCTCTCTAGACTGTGAAACCTGAATGTTATCTTAATGGTGTATTGTACTACTGAATGTGTGTGCTTCTGTTGCTTGAACATATCAGTCGAGGTTCCAAAACTAATACGGACATTGTGATTTATCAGAAGTTCTCTTAGACTTGGATCCATTTGACATCAGCATCACCCCATTTTCCATATCCATTTTTAGTTGAGATAGTTATTTCAGTATAGAGTGAGTTCGGAAATTTCATTGCACTATAGCAGCTGTAAATAAAAATATGATTTCTTTTATCATTTTGGACAAGTAGTACAACTTCCAGTAGAATGGTGTCCACTTTGTGCTGTATAAATATATGCAAATGGTCGAGTCACAGATGTAAAAAGATAAGTGTAAATGTAGAAGAAATGAATAATTTGGAATTTTATACTTTGGTTTATCACCTCTCATGTCTTAGTTGTGTGTCATGTTCAAAGTTTCATGGATCGAAGTGAAACTTCTATCCAGTACGATTCTTTGACTGTCTTAGTTCTAGTCGGTAGTGATTCTAATACATGATCAGCAAGAGGGATGATACTCTAGGGCCTTGAAAGGAGAGTTAGGCAACTTTTTCAGTTACTATTAAAGAACGAATCATGAAAAGGTTAGATGCTCAGGGTACTTGCTGGACAAGTTTACACTATATTATTAGTCATTGGTATAGTCAATCACACCTTACACTCCACAGATGTTAAGGAAGCTCATCTAGCTAACTGGGACTTGATTTGGCTAACATCTCGATGGGATTAGTTAGCAGTTTTGGGTGTGAGCATGTGTTCTTTATCCCTGCACCCTCAACTATACTTACGCTTGAGAATAAAAATTCTTTGTTTCGTTGCAAATTGTCTTTCTAGTTCAAGCAAGGTCATCATATAGAAGTTGGATGGTAAAACATGAATATGATTTCCTTTCTCAAGTAGATATAAAACACGCCCCCTAGCTTAAAATTGAGCGGAACTTTCAAATTTTTTCTTGCAATTCTGTTAAACTTCTGTTTTGGTACCATGGATAAACAAGAGCCAGTAACACCTGCGGATTTTGCTGGTTTGATACGAAAGCCTTCCGCATTGTAGTTTGATATGTGGATTTTGTTCAATTAGTTTTCTTATTAGCCTAATGGAGTTTCTGATGTGTGTTTGAGAGCATAAATAACCGTCAGTTAGCGGATATGAATTTGAGGTGTTGCATTAGTGACGCCGGCAAGAACATTTTCTCCATTTAGTGTCTGCATTGTTTTTATAACTGTGTTTCCGTGTGATTTTGTTCGCCATTCTGTTGTTGCTGCAAACACTAACACATTATAATCCAAAGCTAGTTCCAGATGTCATCAATGAAATTCTTCGTTGGTTCATCTTTTGTCATTATAATCATATAGATTTTGTATAAATTGCTAATGCAGAAACTACACACTAGTTTCAATAGTCTGTTTTTTTCACGGATACGTGCCTATATAACTGAAAGTAGCTGGAACAGGACTTCCAATGAGGACTAACCATTTTCTGATCTTTGGCATCATTTAATGTTTGTATGTTGCGTGCCAATTGTCTATATTTTTTTCACGGATTTGTATCCTAGATATCCATCTTTTGTTCTTTTTTTTTTCCTAAAGATCCTTTCTTGCTTTGTTAACTTTTTTCTTCTTCTAATTTATGCAGAGTTCTAATTCATGCTTTATCCTTTTTTTGTGTGTTAAAAGAGCCATCCATCCTCATCAACGCTTGAAAGTGACGACGAAGTTTTGACACAAACTCAAGAACAACAACGTCAAGAAGCTAATGCATGAAGAAAGAGTATAGAGGATGATATGTGGGATAATGTTCGTGAACAAAGGGAGTTAGAATTGTATGGAGACCATTAAAATGAAAAAAAAAAAAAAATTATCTCGTTGCACAACAATAAAATAGGATCATTTTTATTTTTTTTCTTTTGATTAAAGATATTTTTTACTGGCAAATGAGGATTTGTTGTTTCATAAAAGAGAATGAGTTAGTAATGAACTCTCTCAAACTCCCCAAAACTCTCCCGAACTCCCTCTAATAAACTCTCTCAAACTCCCTACACTCCCTGAAGTCAAAAACATCAAACTCCCTACACTCTCTCAAACTCTCTCAAAATCCCCAAGATTCAAAATACACTCAACTCCTACCAACTCACTCGAGAACTAACCCCCTGAAATTTAATTTAGTTAAAATTTTGGATAATTAACGAATGGTTTCTTGCACGTCCTAGAATTGTTAGAATTAGTGTACACACTGTACAGTATCCCACTTCTATGTCTTCTAGATTAAACTACAAGATATGTAATTTTATTTTAGCACTTATACGAGTGTTTTGGTTTTTTTGGTCGGCCTTCCTACCGTGGCAGCGGTGTACTAGTTCGAGGTAATTCTTTTTTCTCAAAACCCCGAGCAGACCTGCTATTTTTTCTCTCTTTTTTTTTCTCTTCTCTCGGTTTCTTCTTCTACTCCTGGTTCTCTCTGAGAATCCTATCCCAAGGAATTTTTCGTGATTTATTTAATAGGTAAATAAATGAGAATCCCAGCTATCGAATTAATTTGATTTCTGTTAATAGTTAATATGAACTGGTTAAATCAATTTTGATTTACTAATCTTTACAATTCTGTAAATTGAGACTAGATTCCAACAACATCAATAAATTTAAATTTGCAGATTCATCTTTTAGTCGGAAGCTTCTGGTGCAGACGTGCATACCATTTTCTCCTCGGTCTTCTATAGTGGCATCTTCTTCTTTTGTGATGCCTAAACCCTAAACCTAGAATTTGTTTGGTTTCTTTTGTTTAATTGTTTCATCTTATTCACTGCAGGGGACGATGACTATGTTTGATCAATCATAAGATGTGAAGTTTACTGTCTCAAATAGGTATCCTTAAGGTCAGCCTTAACCCTTTTGTTTTCTTCCTGTTATTATCTTATTCTATCACACTGATGTAATATCTTGATTTAAATTTTGTTTCTTAAGATGTTTGCTTCAAGATTATACGTTCTTTATTATTGGGGTTATTGGTTCGATCCTTGATTTTGAACATGGTTCAGTTCTATATGTGAGATTGTTGATTGTGATGGTTCCATGGCCAGAGAATTTGAAACTTAAGTCGATTGCTGATTTAATCAGGTAAATATTCTCATGATTTTTCTCTGGATTTTTGATGATTAGTGAATTCACCAGTTACACACTGCCTATTGTAATTAGATTTGTGATTCCTGTAATTCTCCATTACCTACGTACGATTTTCTCTCGGACCCTATTTCTCCTGTTTTCTCTTCTAAGACTCAGTCTTGAATCTCAGTAGTTTCTATTAGTCTTTTCTAACTGGTACGTCTACTTTTAAAAGAATTGTTTTAATATTTTCGGTTTCGATTATGCCATTTCTGATATTGATTCTTCACACTTTTGTAGGGTTTAGCAATTTACTGGACGTGTATAAGAGAAACAAAATAAAGTATAAAACTAGAAGATTATGGTGAATGTAGTATTTTGGGTTTTGATGTTTTGGTGGCTTTGAAAATGTTAAGCTTTCCTCATGTTTTTGGTGACGTGGGAATTTCTAGGATTAGTGTTTAATTGGATGTATTAGCCCCTGGGTTCTTTTGGTTTGTAGTTTGGTCACTCAGTCTCCTTCATATGAATTTATTTTTAATTTGTAATACTACATGTCAGGGTGTTCTTGAAATTGAAATAATAACTTATAACGTGATTCTGAATTCTTGCAAGGACATCTAATCGGGGGTACAGGGAATAAATATCTAATGAAATTGAGCCAAAACTGACTATTGAAGTTTATATGTTAGTAATGCATATATTTATCTCAAATTTCGCTAGGATGCACTCATGTGAAATCTTAAACCATAGCTTCAATTTACTTATTTTTATTTTGAGTTTTTTATCTGCCTTTATGACTCTTTTTCTTATTCTTGATTTGGTCATTCAATGGTTTTAATTGATTAATTTCGATGATTGTTGTATTTCAAACATCAATCCTTGTCATGTACCGGCATATGTAAGATTTTAACTTTTAAGAAACCTCTGGTGTTGGAATTTTCAGGAGGATTGTTTGTGTGCTGCGACAATATTAAGGATAGAGATCTGTGAATTGGCTAAGAGATTTTCCTTGAGGTTTTGGTTTAGTGTACTGATCTTTTATTTGAAAATAAATATGAATAAAATACAGATGTATAAGAACAGTTTCATGGTGGTCAATTTATGAGTTTTGTTGTTGACAAATTTTTTGCCTATACAATCAGGGATTTGTTGTGTACATGAACTATTACGAGGGCATGCGGCATTCCATGAATTGAACTGGAGGCATCTCGCACCCTAAGCGAGAATCATGCCCCTAAACCAAATTCCCTATGGTTCCAAATTCCAATGTGGCCAGAAGGCGTTATAACAAGTACTATTAAACAAAAAATTATTTTTTAACATGTAAGCTTTAACAACTACCACGTACTCACACTATTTTATATGAGTTGGTATTTAGATGTACAGTTATTTATGTGGATTTTGTGGCATAAAGCAATGCAAATGAGGTATGGGATTGTTTACAAAGCTTAGGAAGATGTTGATCTTGATGGTGTTCGGCATCCGACAAACAAGCAAAGAGAAGTTCAATGACTGAAATTTAAAGCGAACGAGTCCTTGAAAGAGATTGTATTGTTTATCATATTTTTTTGGAACGGAATGGCAGGCGCATCGCGCATGCATGTTATACTAGTAATAATTATAAAATCTAGGGATTGTGAGGTGTGGGACCGACCACAGCTTAGGCATGGCCGGCCGGGTAGGTTTTCCGGTCCCGCACACCTTTCCCTATTTTATAATATTATTTTTTCATGAATCCATGGAGTTATGGGGAATTCATGAGTTTTGCACAAACAATGAAAGTTGCTAAATTGAAGGAGTTTTTCATGAGTTCATGAAAATAATAAAATAGGGCAAAATAATGGAAGAGTCATGGGAACGGCAACGGCTAGGGCATGGCCGGCCGGCCGGCCCGATCCCTGGGCACCTCTATTATTTTATTATTATTTGTTGCTTTCTCCTATTTTGCATAAGATTCCTCATCTTTCCATATTTTTGGATGCTCGTTTGTGCATTCGGGTGCTCAGTCGTGCATCACTGTCGAGTACACTTACACCATTTTTGTGGGGATTACTCATTGATGAACCAGACGCCCGATGGTTGAGTATTTATTGCTAATTCATGAAATTCAGTGTAGAATAATTCATGAAACGGAACAATAAAATGAGTAGTTATTTATTATCAATTCATAGGATCATCTGTGGATTCGACCATGAACTCGAAATAATAAAACATGCATTACTATTCCATGGGATCGTGGATTCGACCATAAAATCAGAGTAATAAAATTATCTATTACCATTTAATGAGATAATTCAATTATGAAATTGGAATAATGATTGTATATGGTGGATTTTCGACAAAGGCTAAAATTGTAAACCCATAATTATACGAACCTCTGATCTAGCAATCAGGCGTGAGTATTGAGACACGGGTCTCATCGAATCCTCTGACTTCTCTCAGAGTACATGTAGATATATGATCTCACGGATAGACAACAACATATCTCATGACAACTGAATACTTCAGTAATTATTTCTATATAGTATCACGAGATGGACGGCTCCTACACAGCTTGCTCTGCTAGTATAGAGTGATAACGTCTTCAGGATACAAACAACGAGTTTACCCTGACTATATAAAGGATATGAAACTACAGCAAGCTCATATCGGAATAATCAATGCTCCTAGACAGCTTGCTCTGCTAGTATAGAGCCATAAGTTAATTATTCCTAAATTCTTGGATTCATCCACAGAATTTCCGAGAATATTCAAATATTTTCGTAGATATTTCATTACTGCAAACCATGGTTCTTCCCAGCAGAAATCCATGGGTTAGTAATAAATATTCAATGCATGGGCATCTGAGCAACCTCTGAGTAAGCCCCGATTTAAATGGTGAAAGTGTATTCAACGACGATGCACTAATAATCACCGCACGAACGAGTATTTAAAAATACGACGATACGATGAACCTATGCAAAATAGGAAGGAAAATAATAAATAATTAAAAATTGACCAAGGCGCTGGGAGCATGGGCCCACTGATCGGCCGAACGTGCCGTGGTCAATCCCACGCCAGTTTCATATTTTCATCATATTTTCTGTTATTTTCCTTGAGTTCATGAAAATTCTTTCACTTGAACAAATTTCCTTCGTTTTGAGGAAACTCCTCAGTTTCATGGTGTTTCTTTCACACCAAAGAAATAATATAAAATTAAGGAAAACATTTTGGGGCGTGACCGTTGGCCAACCGGCCATGCCTGGGTCTCAGCCGGCCCCACACCTCATGATTCCTCATTATTTTATTATTATTTCCCTAAATTCATGAAAACTCCTTAATCTCATGATATTTCTTTGGTCCCATGAAAAATAATATAAAATTAGGAAAGCCCGTGCGGCCAAGCCCTAGTTGGCCCCACACGTCCCACTTTATTATTATTATTATTATTATATTTTTATGTTTTCATAATCCCATGAAATTCCTTAATTTCATGATATTTCCTTCAAATTATGAAAATTCCTTCAAATCATGAAATAATACATAAAATTACGGAAAACGCACGGGACCGGGCCCTGGCCGGCCAACCATGCTCCAAGCCGGTCCCACACGCCCACACGTCCCTTATTTTATTATTATTATTTTTTATGTTTCCCTCATCTCATGGAAACTCCTTGATTTTATCATATTTCCCTAAAATCATGAAAATATTATAAATTTTTGGAAAAAACGTGTGGATTGGCTCCCTTGGCCATGGCCGGTCCCACACTTCATGATTCCTTCACTTTTTCATTATTTTCCTTCATCTCATGAAGTTTTGACGGTTTTATCAAAAACCTTGGTTTTTTCATATTTTCTCAATTGTTTGCTCAAATGCACATCTAAAAATATCTAAATTCTCAGAATTGAGATACGGACACTTTGGAGACATGAGCATGTTATCTTTACCAACCAAGGTTGGATTTTTATCTCTCAATTAGACGGTCTCACGTATTTTCATAATTTGACCTAATTTGCGCAATTGCACGTATTAGGTCCAAAACTCTTCCAAACAACTTGGAATTTCATGAAACGATCATCATTTGATTCCGTGACCATCCAGGGCCAGTTTCATGACCCCTTGGTTGGTCCCTCATCTCTTCATAATTAATTAGGTTTTATCACCTAAGGCTCAAACGAGCATTTTCGAATAAATGATTAAACCAGCATTTAATCATTCTTTCATCAACAAGTCACCAACTCTTCAAGAGGTCTTGGTATTTGCTCACGTGAGCATATGGGTGTTACATGATTGACCCACGGTCTCATGAAACCGATCTTTCCTTCGTTCCATAGTTCAATTCCTAACAAACCATGAAGTGATCATCAATTGATCAAATTAGGGTTTTTGAGTCCAAGGATCATAATTCCAGATTCAAACACTAATAAATTTATGACAATCTCATGATCAATATTCTTATTAATTATACTTGGTTCAACTACCAATATTTTAATTAATATTTTATTTTAATCACGTTGCCAATATAACTCATTAGATGAGCAACACTTGCTCAGATAAGCAATACTTGCTCAAATCAAAGAATATTGGTTCAACTATCAATATTCAACAAGTCATCGAATGAGCAATACTTGCTCGCCTCAACTACCAACGTGAGAATCATGCCCACGTTCAATCCATGAGTTTCAGAACATTATACAAAATTATGTTCAACTCAGTAAATACATGGACTCATCGTCCCATGATATCACGAAGTCAGCAACTGACTAAACTAACTACGAGACGTCAATCGTGTCACTTTGGGGATATCAACTAGGGCTTTGATCTGGCGGTCTAAGGCATGTGTGTTCAAATACACGATGGAATGTGAGTAAGTCGTGCAATCAGTTGAAGGAGTTAACAAAGTAGTGGGTGGAAAATCAACCGAGTCTCCACACGATGAGCAACTGGTTTCAAACACTATTTCCATCTCTCCACTATTTGATTCCATCAACTGTCACACTTCATGGGATCATGGTGTCTACGATTCCAGCAATATAAATAAGTCTCTGAATCATGATTGAAATAACGGGTACAACGATTTCACGTCTCACAGACAACACGAGATCAAAAACTCATCAATTGAGAAATTACTCTCAACTGAGTAATTTCAATCATATAGAACTTATCTTATTCAGAATTCACAACACACCTACAATATTTGATTACCATTGATTCCACACATTTCTTAGATCCCCTCCTACAGATCAACCCATCTTCTCTTGTAACCGAATTTACTCTGGAACGACCATTGTCTTGGTTTAGGACGGAGTACTACAGATTGATCTCTCGAATTCAAAGCACCCCATTTGCAGCGGTGCATCTGTGTGAGGTTAAACATTGCTCGGTTCAAGGATTATCCTACGCACAATCATCTCCTCAATTTCGTAAGAACCAGCAAATCCTTTTTCCCCATATACAGATTGGCGACCACAGTGGGAGATTAATCTCTCGGTTGCAATTTCAAATTCATCAAGATGGTCGATCTTAGGTCAGGATCAATTACAAATCCTAACGCAAACATTGCTAGCACCAGCAACAATGAAGATATCCCGAAAACTGTTCCGGCATCTAACATCGATGGCGCTGACGATACTCTTCCTCAGACTAATACGGAAATTCATCCTCTGTTCGACAGACATCCCAAAGAAGTCAGAGGAAAACCACCACCTACCACTGCCGATCTCATCAAAGTGTAAGAAACTCTTGCGAAAAATCAGACGGATATGGCCGCAACACAGCAGAAGCTATTTGATCATCTGAAGACTCTTACTGACAAATTGTTAGGGAAAACTCAAGAAAAAGGGGAAAAAAAGGATAAGTCCACAGATGCTGCTGATCCTGAGGTAATTCCGATTCACAAAGTAGATGACGACTAAACTAACAAAGCTGCGGATAATTCATCAACGAAAGAATCATCGAACTTCATCACTCGAGAAGACTTGGAGCGTCTTCTGGAGAATCATGAAAAAGACAAGACATACATGTCCATCGTCATCAACCCCCTTATCATGCTGCGACGCAGAGGATTCCCCTTCCTAAAGGTTATATTCCTCTAACTTTCACTCTATATGATGGGACCGGTAATGCTCGAGAACACATATCTCGCTTCCTCGAAGCCTTAGGAGAACATGGACATAACCATGTTGTTCGTTTCAAGGAATTTTCAAAATCTCTGAAAGGCAGGGCATACACTTGGTACAACAACATTGCACCCAGAACTATCAATAATTGGGGAAAAATGATTAACGCCTCCTATAAAAAGTACTTTTCTGTGTCAAAGCAAGTCACTCTCTCTGATCTTGGAAGAATGTTTCAGAAAATCAGTGAAAATCCCAATGACTATGTGAAAAGATTCAGAGTCCAATACCTGGATTTCCATGATCCAAACGTCACGGAGCAATAACTGGCAGATTTGTGCATTAACGGCATGCTCCCGGTCTTCAGAGCCCTATTGGAGAATCTCCAATTTCAGACTTTCTCAGAACTCCACGAAGCCGTGAAGAGATCAGCACGCTGTCACAGAAGGGATCAAACGAAAATATGAGCCACAGCGCAAGCATACTTCTTCCACCCCTTCGAAGACGCAAAAGAATGATAATGTGGAGACTTCCCCTCAGCATATAGAGGACCCAGAAGCACCTGACTTTCCCTGCTCCATTAAAGAATTCATTGAATTTCTAGAGGCCTGGATTCAAGACAGTGCAATTAAGTTGCCGTATGTCAAGAAGGAACCAACCGAAGAGGCCATGGAAAATCCTCGGTACAGTCGCTTCCATAGGATTATCAGCCACCCCACAAGTGATTGCAAGAGTTTGAAGCGCATATTCAGAGAAAAGGTTGAGTCAGGAGAACTTAATCTTGGAGCCGAAGGAGTGCACAAAGATCCTCTACCTATCAGGAATTTCTCTATTTCTGAAGCACCAGTCAAGGAAGCAGTTCAGTCATTGATCGCTGTCGTAAGCGTCAAAAATAATTTACACTTTCTTACTACTCAAAATATAAATATAGCAAGGGCAAAAAAGGATCGATCCCACAGATAGGTCTAGGTTGTCTCGTTGTTTCGGTTTCCTATATTTAACACGGTTGATTTTCTGATTTTTATAAGGTAAAAGTAAAATAAAAGCAAACAAAGAAATAAGAAAACAAATCAAATAGAAAATATATTGGTTAAGGATTCATCTTCATTCACTAACATGCTTTCAAAAAAATAATTAGAATTGATATTTTAATCTCAACTTTTATCAAAAGCCCTATGATACCTTGATCACAAGAATATCCCGCAAATCTCCTTTTGTCATCAACAAACACATTAAAAGATGCGAGTATGAGTTCTATCTAAGAGAACAACCTAACGTGTAAAAGCACTAATCAATTTTAATTCCCTAGATGCATTAAGTTCTATGAAATCAGGCCAATCAAAGCAATCGAACGTGGAAAACGCACTAATCCGATTTAACAAAGGTTATGGTTCACATATGATTATAAGAATGCATCACTACAAGCTATAACATATTCATGCTACTTGCAACCAGGAATCTATCACTTTTACGTATAATAAACCTAATCTAGCAATAGAGATGAAAACAAACTCAACTGATTCGCGACTCGATCAAACAAGCATTCAATTCATGTAACAATATAAACAGTGAATCATAAACGATAAAGTATGGAGACAAAACTAATATATTGAATCAAAGAATCATGCTTTGTGAAATCCAACTATTCCATAACCAATAATAAAACTCTAGCTCATGTTCATGGAGTTCATAACAAGAAGAAAAAGAAACCCTAACATGTTCACAAACCCTAGAAACAAAAGTAGAAGAATAGCCTTGATATTAGATTAAAGTCTTCTCTTTTATATGTTTCTCAATTTCCATAAAGGATACTCCTTCCAAAATTAGGTTTTCTCTTCAAAGTCCATTAGTTAGAAGTCCATCAAGCCCACAAGAGAAAGAAACCCGTGTAGAAATTCTGTCCCAAAAACGCTCGCCGGAAAACTGGGTTTTTAGCCGGAAATTGGTCGGAATCCGGCAAGAAAGGTCACAGTCTGTTACCGGAATCTTATTCTCTGTCGACAGAATATTCTATCACGGCGCCGTTAAAGATAACTGTTGACTTAACGGTCTTCTGTTAGTCAACTTGGTCAAAGGAGAAGTTACTGAGTCAACTCGGAGTCAACTAAGTCAGTTGACCCGAGTCAGTCCAGGCCAGAGTTGTTGCACATGCCAAGTCTCTCTGTTGCATCATATCCATCCATGATGGCTGTTGCCACCCTTTCAACTGCAACTTCACATCCTTCTTGGCTGCAACATACTCTCAGCATCACTTGCATTCATCAGTTTACAATTCATTCCACCTGACTCATGTACACAATTCAGATCCTTGTTCTTCCTTGTAATGTCCCTAGGTAGTTTCTGTAGCTTTAACTCCATCAGAACCCATTGCCATTTCCTCTGTAAGTTCTTACTGCATTCATCTATTCCAGTTCAATCATTCATGCACACTTCCGCATACTCAGACCATCCTTGTTTCTCAGCTTCACTGCACATGTAGCAACACTACCAACACAAATATACCTCCTTCTTCCCTGTAATGCAATTCACAGCACCTGATCTTCCTTGAAAATCACCTGCTCCACCTGCAATTCACAAAAATCCACAGCTCATAATCAAAGCAATAAGCACACAATACTCAATCACAGATCCATGCTCTAACTACCAAAATGCAACACAACAATTCAAGCTGCCAGCCACATCCTCCCTGCTTTATCAGTCTCATCAATTCAGTCACCGCCATTAGCCTCAAATCAAAACCTCAAATCCATCTGAGTTTCTTGCATAGACTCAAGCAATATATTCCTCTTGAATCACCAATTGCATCTCAACCCAGCTCTCTTATTTGCCCTGCAACTTCTTTGCAACCACTGCTTCACCACTCTTCTTGCGCACAGACACCACCAACACATTGCTGCTCATGTAACTACAATACAGACCACAACATCAGACTCTATTTATAGTACCAGATGCTCAGTTAATCTATTTTTCCATGCAGCGAACACCCATCTTTTTCAGAAATCAATAATTCATAGTAACAACCAATTTCAGTTTACAGCCGGAATCCCCAAATTTTATCGTCACAACCACCATTTGTCGATCTCAAACTTCAATCCAAAAACAAAACCCATCTCGAATTCGTACCAGGAATTTTAATTTCTTCATCTACTTCGAATCCACCACAGCCGATTTCAACAGATTCACTGATTTCGACCAATTTCATATCCAAAAGCTAATCTAGTTCATACCCATTCACCGATTCTCAATAATCTCCCAAATTCTTCTTCCATGACTTCAACTCTGTCGACAATAGCATCAATTAAACCCCTTATTCCATTTCTGATCTTCTTCTCTTGTAATTCTCCAACATAGCCTTCAACCCATCTCTCAATTTCATAGAACCCATATCTGATTTCTCTCTGAGATCGGCACATTCACAGCTTCAATTCCTTCACTGTGAATTTCAGGTGAACAATGATCCAAGAGACTTGTTCTCTCGATCTCTTTCTCTGTTGGTTCAGCTGAATGAAAAAATGAAATGCTGTCTGAAATAGCTGAGTTAGACCTAACTAGGTATAAAAGTATGGGACGGCTATCAACGCCCTTGGGTGTTTTTAGCAATTATACATAGACTCCAATTGGTTGCCCCCTATCCTTGACTAGTTTCCTTTTATCATTCTTCCAAAAGAAAGTTTCCCCTTAGCATGTGGCTGGGATCTAAATAATGTTCTCCCCTTAGTGTTTGCCTGGGAAAATGACGGCTTTGACCCTCCTGTTCAATTTTGGATTATTTCTTTTCCTTTTCGTCCATATGACTCCAAAGTACCTAATGAGCTCAAAAGAAAACATAAGATACATAATTTACAAGAAAACTCGCAAAGAAAGCATAAATACTAGATATAAAATTAGGTGTTTATCACACCTATCAAATTCATCCACACTTAGACTTTGCTAGTCCTCGAGCAAATCAAACAAAATAAAAACATACATACAACTCCGTGACGTCGAGGCTACGGTCACTTTTAGCATAAATAACAAGCCTTTAAACCCCTAGGTGTCCCTAGTGGACGAGTTATAATCTCGTGAAGGTTTACAAGAGGTCTTCCTACAAAACCTATATTTCTAACTCCGTCTATTTGTGACAAATCAATGAACGAATCCAAAATGACTACAGGAGGAGGTACCTTGCACAAATTCAATTCATATATTAGTAAGCTTTAATTAGATAGTCGAACAAGCCACAATACTCGGAAACTAACAAACCACAATCACAATGAAAAGATTAATAAGATGGATATAGATGTAGATGTTGGCGAATGTTCACTAGTGATCGATGTATCCCATATCTGTCTGAAGGTCACTGCCAAGATGAACCTATGCATCCTATTGGATTGAGCTACTGGTTTGAACTCTACATAAACTCACTGGCATATACAAGGGAACCAGAAGTGACTTTATTCAACCAATATAAATTTTTTTTTTTTGAGACAGCATGATTAAATCTTTTGGATCCAAGCGCATGCTTCTTGTCAGCAAGTACATGATAGTTGCCTTGGATCCTTCATTCCACGCTTGTTTAGGCGACGGAGACAGGGACTACGTTTCACACATACTGATATTCCCAAGTGTCTTTTTATTCCGTTTGGTCTAATTGGTCAGTCTTTTTTTTTTTTTTTTTTTTTGTAACTCAATCACTCTATTTCATCCTAGCAGTAATAACAATTCGATGTTAAGTGACCCACCAAAACACTTAGAGAACAGTAGATAAATATGGAAAAATAAAAAATAAAATGCGATATGGTGATATTCTGAGATATAGTAACAACTATCATGTTAATTGTGATTTCTGAGCTATGTTCGTCCCTTTTAGTTAATTGGTTCCTCAACTCCTGCATTCAAAATGGTTCCATCCACTAATGGTGTCATCCTAAAGGCACAAGTTTCTAGATTTTGGAGTTCAAAAAGCACAAATTTTTTCTCGTTTTTTCTATTTTTCTGATTTTTTTTAAAGGCATAAAACAAACTAAAACAAATTATACAAACATATAAATGCTCCCCCACACTTAAACTTCACATTGTCCTCAATGTGTAAAACCGAAAGTTCTGAATTCTGACATAATCAGCAGATAAAACGCAAAAACTGAGCAAATTGGTAAGGAATTTGGAAAAACTCCATTTAACAACAGTTTTTCACCTACGTGTTTTCTACACAGTGTCAAACTTTCACAGTGTTTTGATAAACGGTCTGACAGTTATGGTCTCTGGACTGAACAACGCGCAGTCTGAAATTTTCTGACAAAAAGGTATTCATCATAATTCTCTTCTAAGATAGATTATGGACTTAATGAAATTAAACATGGGATTGAAAATATGATATGAAAACAATAAAAAATAAATAAACGAAACAAAAATAAAATAAAAAGCAAAAGGATAAGAGATACAAAACCGGTGGGTTGCCTCCCACTTAGCGCTTGGTTTTAAGTCGTCATCCCGACATGCAAGTTGAATTCCCCATACACCAATAATCGAAAAAGTTGGGGATCCACCCATAGCACCTGTTTTGCAAACACTAGCTTCACACAAATATTAGTAATATAAAACAGAAACGAAGCTATTAACCGATAAAAGCTTCCCCCACACTTATTCTTGTCCACACTTGGAAGTGCATAAAGAATATAGGAGTCGGGTACTTTCACGGTTTCTTGTTCCAAAATCTGCACAGTTTGAGAATCAAATGTTTCTAATGGTGGAAATCGAGAAACAAAATCATTCAACAATGTTTTCGAAGCACATACATTCAAACCAATAAGAGGTAAAGGAGAAGAATAAATATGCAAAGGGTTAGACAAACCTCGCACAATCTCTTGTAGCACGGAATCCTCTTCAGCTTTGAAAAACTCAAGTGAACTATTCATCTCTTGTATATCATGGTCCTCTATCAAACCTTGCAACCATTCTTCGTCAGTTTCTGCCTTAACCGGGGTCTCAACATAAACATCATCATTATAATCATTTGCAAGCTCAATTGGGTCTTCCATAATATTGGTCATAACGGTCACATTCTCAATATACTCCCCTTCATTAGACTCAAACAATGTTGCAAAATTCTGAAAAGAAGAGTTTGATCATACTCATGTACCTTTTGAATAGGTGCTTGATCATTATAAAGATCAAGAGTTGAGTCAACTACACTAACGTCATCAAATATCTCCAAAGGTTGGTCCTTTTCAACACAATCATCATTGTCTTCATCTTCAGACTCACCATAATCAGAATCGTCGTCGGTTTCCCAACCTTTATCACGACGTCGTTTGAGTTCCATATGAATGTTCCTACTAATTTCATCGACAAGCTCTTCCGAGTATCCATCGTCTTCCAACTTGTATAATTTCTGCGCAAGTTTCCTGACGTTCACACGCTTACCACCATTTGATACATTAGGTGCTCTTTCCCATGAATCTTCCCTTTGAATGGGTGAATGATCATAACTATGATCTGGAGTCAAGTAAGAAGGAATGTTCCAAAAATTGGTTTGTGCGACGTTCTCCCTATTACGATCAAGTTGGTCTAGCCTTTGTTGCATATCTTGCAATCCATGCATAATCTGCATACAACTCGAATAAAGCCAATTAGAAGTAGAATTATCCCACCTTGGTGCTTGACTTACATACCCACTACAAGGTTGTTGTTGATATGTATGAAAATCACCATAAGGTTCTCTAGTATATGCATCATAGCCAATAAATTGGTTTTGATTGCATTCCATAGATGGTGGGAAATTGTCATAGTGTTGAGGAGGTTGAAAACCGTATCCATTGCTCCAATATGCTCCTTCCATAATAAGTACCTGAAACAAGAGTTCTCAAAACTATGTCAAAACCAGAAAATAAAAAAAAAACTAAAAACAAACCAAAAAACAAAAATAAGAAACCAAAAACAAGTGACAACCGTTGCCTCTCAGGCAACGGCGCCAAAATTTGATCGCTGTCGTATGCGTTACTACTCAAAATTTAAATATAGCATGGGCAAGAAGGGATCGATCCCACAAAGATTTCTAGGTTGTCTCGTTGTTTCGGTTTCCTATATTTAACACGGTTGATTTTCTGATTTTTATAAGGTAAAAGTAAAATAAAAGCAAACAAATAAATAAGCAAACAAATCAAATAGAAAAGATATTGGTTAAGGATTCATCTTCATTCACTAACATGCTTTCAAAACAATAATTAGAATTGATATTTTAATCTCAACTTTTATCAAAAGCCCTAGGATACCTTGATCGCAAGAATATCCCGCAAATCTCCTTTTGTCATCAACAAACACATTAAAAGATGCGAGTATGAGTTCTATCTAAGAGAACAACCTAACGTGTAAAAGCACTAATCAAGTTTAATTCCCTAGATGCATTAAGTTCTATGAAATCAGGCCAATCAAAGCAATCTAACGTGGAAAACACACTAATTCGATTTAACAAAGGTTATGGTTCACATATGATTATAAGTATGCATCACTACAAGCTATAACCATATTCATGCTACTTCCAATCAGGAATCTATCACTTTTACCTATAATAAACCCTAATCTAGCAATAGAGATGAAAACAAACTCAACCGATAAAGTATGGAGACAAAATTAATATATTGAATCAAAGAATCATGCTTTGTGAAATCCAACTATTCCATAACCAATAATAAAACTCTAGCTCATGTTCATGGAGTTCATAACAAGAAGAAAGAGAAACCCTAACATGTTCACAAACCCTAGAAACAAAAGTAGAAGAATAGCCTTGATATTAGATTAAAGTCTTCTCTTTTATATGTTTCTCAATTTCCATAAAGGATACTCCTTCCAAAATTAGGTCTTCTCTTCAAAGTCCATTAGTTAGAAGTCCACCAAGACCACAAGAGAAAGAAACCCGTGTAGAAATTCTGTCCCCAAAACGCTCGCTGGAAAACTGGGTTTTTAGCCGAAAATTGGCCGGAATCCGGCAAGAAAGGCCACCTCCGGTTACCGGAATCTTCTTCTCTGTCGACAGAATATTCTGTCACAGCGCCTTTAAAGATAACTGTTAACTTAAAAGTCTTCTGTTAGTCAACTTGGTCAAAGGAGAAGTCACTGAGTCAACTCGGAGTCAACTAACTCAGTTGACCCGAGTCAGTCCAGGCCAGAGTTGTTGCACAGGCCAAGTCTCTCTGTTGCATCATATCCATCCATGATGGCTGTTGCCACCCTTTCAACTGCAACTTCACAGCCTTCTTGGCTGCAACATACTCTTAGCATCACTTGCATTCATCAGTTTATAATTCATTCCACCTGACTCATATACATAATTCAGATCCTTGTTCTTCCTTGTAATGTCCCTAGGTAGTTTCTGTAGCTTTAACTCCATCAGAACCCATTGCAATTTACTCTGTAAGTTCTTACTGCATTCATCTATTCCAGTTCAATCATTCATGAACACTGCCACATACTCATACCATCCTTCTTTCTCAGCTTCACTGCACCTGTAGCAACACTACAAACACAAATATAGCTCCTTCTTCCCTGTAATGCAATTCACAGCACCTGCTCTTCCTTGACAATCACCCGCTCCACCTGCAATTCACAAAAATCCACAGCTCACAGTCAAAGCAATAAGCACACAATACTCAATCACAGACCCATGATCTAACTGCCAAAATGCAACACAACAATTCAAGCTTCCAGCCACATCTTCCCTGCTTTATCAGTCTCATCAATTCAGTCACCGCCATTAGCCTCAAATCAAAACCTCAAATCCATCTGAGTTTCTTGCACAGACTCAAGCCATATATTCCTCTTGAATCACAAATTGCATCTCAACCCAGCTCTCTTCTTTGCCCTGCAACTTCTTTGCAACCACTGCTTCACCACTCATCTTGCGCACAGACACCACCAACACATTGCTGCTCCTGTAACTACAGTACATACCACAGCATCAGACTCCATTTGTAGTACCAGATGCTCAGTAATCTATTTTTCCATGCAGTGAACACCCATCTTTTTCATAAATCAATAATTCACAGTAACAACCAATTTTAGTTTATAGCCGGAATCCCCAAATTATATCGGCACAACCACCATTTGTCGATCTCAACCTTCAATCCAACAACAGAAACCGTCTCGAATTCGTACCAGGAATTTCAATTTCTTCATCTACTTAGAATCCACCATAGCCGATTTCAACAGATTCACTGATTTCGACCAATTTCATATCCAAAAGCTAATCTAGTTCATACCCATTCACCGATTCTCGATAATCTCCCAAATTCTTCTTCCATGACTTCAACTCTATCGACAATAGCATCAATTAAACCCCTTATTCCATTTCTGATCTTCTTCTCTTGTAATTCTCCAACAGAGCCTTCAATCCATCTCTCAATTTCACAGAACCCATATCTGATTTCTCTCTGAGATCAACACATTCACGGCTTCAATTCCTTCACTGTGAATTTCAGTTGAACAATGATCCAAGAAACTTGTTCTCTCGATCTCTTTCTCTGTTGGTTCAGCTGAATGAAAAAATGAAATGCTGTCTGAAACAGCTGAGTTAGACCTAACTAGGTCTAAAAGTATGGGACGGCTATCAACGCCCTTGGGTGTTTTTAGCAATTATACATAGACTTCAATTGGTTGCCCCCTATCCTTGACTGGCTTCCTTTTATCATTCTTCCAAAAGCAAGTTTCCCCTTAGCATGTGGATGGGCTCTAAATAATGTTCTCCACTTAGTGTTTGCCTAGGAAAATGACGGCTTTGCCCCTCCTGTTCAATTTTGGATTATTTCTTCTCTTTTTCGTCCATATGACTCCAAAGTACCTAATGAGCTCAAAAGCAAACATAAGATACATAATTTACAAGAAAACTCGCAAAGAAAGCATAAATACTAGATATAAAATTAGGTGTTTATCACACCTATCAGTCATTGATGGAGCATGTCTGCGAATTGCTGTATCTGTCGAAAGCGCAAAGGGGAGACATGTTTACGGCTTTGAATCACATAGTTTTGGGGAAACGCCTGCTGATTCCAGATGTATCCTTAATCAATTTCATCTCATATTTGAATTTAATTTACAATTTTCAGAATTCCTGCAACACAATCATCTTTGCTAAGAGTAATTCCATAACAAATTTTGCTTAATACACCTCCCTTGGAACGATCATGCTTTCATTATACTACTTGCTGGCGTAAAGAGAGGTAGAAATTATTATTTGCGAGTTGACACCTCGTCAAAATTGGCGCCATTGTCGGGGATGCAGTGGCAAGTTTAGTTGTTATTAGTTTTATTCTTAGCTTATTATTTTGCTTTTATTTTCAATTTCAGTTTACTTATTCAATCTCTTAGAATCTGATTTTCAGGTACTATTTATTTGGTGAATGCGTGGAGAGGGCAGACCAAGTCCAATTGGTATACGTGTTCGTTCGGGCACTTTACTAAAAGAATTGATTCGAGCCACTTCCTCCTAGTTCTTCACCAAGTAAATTCTCGGACTCGGACAAAGAGGAAGACAACATAATGGGAGACCGACCACCTTCTCCAAGAACTTTCAAGGAGCCCACTTCTCCAAACCTTGACCATCAGCTGTTATGTATTCAACTGAATGGAATCATTGAGTTGAAGCCGCAATTGATTCACTTGCTACCCAAATTTAGAGGTTTAGCAGGAGAAGATCCTAATCGTCACTTGCAACAATTTCATCATGTTGTGACTAGTATGAAACAAGAAACTGCAGACGCCGATATTCCTATGATGGAAACGTTTCCTTTCTACCTTATAGATGCTGCAGGAGAATGGTTCTTTTGCTTACCCGCTGGAATCATAACCACATGGAATGGGATGAAGAAATTGCTCCTTGAGAAGTATTCTATCATCAAAAGCAGTTGTGATTCTCAAGGAGATTTGTGGTATTAGGTAAGTATCGGGAGAGACTTTGTTAGAGCACTGCTCGGTCAAACTCGCATGCGTTGCTATCTCAAGTATGTTTGTCAATCTTAGTGATCAAAACTATAAAGTCTTGATTTCTAGTCTACTATAGCTAAGGTCTCGGACTAGGATAGAAATTGTAGTTGATATCAAGAACTCCATGGCGATCATCATACAAGACGAAGGACTACTCAACGAACCATTGGATCTTCATCGACTAAAAGGTATGTGGAGACTTGAACTTATCTATCACTCAAAAGTCTATCTACTCTATCTCCTATCTTGAGACAAAAGTCGTTTTACTATATAGACTAAGAATACGCACATGTGACATTTCAAGCTAAGTATATATCGCTTATCTATTTATCGAAATAGGTGTTGGTAAAGCTTTTGCTTTAGACAAGTTCATCTTTGCCTAGTGGCGAAAGTCATGTTATGTTTCAATCACTTTGGAAATCGCTCTGACGAAAAATAGTTTGTGAATAACAACTATATAACGTCCTCTGAGAATGTTTTAATGATTGAAATGAGAGTTTAGACTATATAATCATTGTGGGATATAAACATTGTTGTGGCAACACATATATGTATAAGTCCTTAACACTTGAACCGAAGTTTGCGAACTTTGTTGATCAAGTGGAACCGGAACGTGAGCAGTAACTCAGTCCACGAACTGGCATAAGTTCTTGAACCAGAGAATATCTGCTGAAGTTGAAGCTCAGGTGCAGTCCGCGAACTGACGAAAGTTCTCATCCTGAGAAATTCTGCTGGAGTTTATTAACTTCAACCGGTTAGCTTGAGTCCACGAACTCAGTCTACGAACTCAAGAGGTTATGTCTGAAAATGGAGTTCGTGAACTTATCTTAATTTACTAAGGAATGCTTTTGCAAACCGTGGCTTTATAGTTCATGAAATTATTCGAGTGAATCACATTGTTTTTGATTCAATTGTGTCTTTTGCAGTACTTGAGATCTCATAACAATTGAACAACTCTCTAACTAGTTCATTTGAGTCATTTGGACTAGTTATGGTGAAGAAGAATATGGTTGATATGAAAGTTATCATTTGGCTAACCATTTGGTTGACTAATATTGAACCAACCATTGTACACATTTGGGTACAGTTACACGAACTCAAAAAGTCAAGTATATGTGTGTATAGCAGGCTAAGTTTTCGATTTAATGGTTGATAGATATTAGCTTGTATCTAATCAGGTTTTCATCTAACGGTGAATATTGAATGCTTTGTTACTAAGCTAACATTGATTGCAAACCCTGATTTGAAAGACTATATAAGGAGAACTCTAGCCATTGGAAAAACTAATCTCCATACATTTTTCTTGTGTGATACTAGTTTTCTCTAAGCTAGAGTCGATCTCCATTAACCCTTGAGTTTTCTCTCCAAATTCGGGTTAACGACTTAAAGACTTCATTGGGATTGTGAAGCTAGGCCGATACTGTAGCGCCCCCAAAGCTAACAGATGACTACAAGAAATTAACTAAGTAAAGAGGCACTAAGAATCTGAATCATTCACTTAAGAATTCAATTAAGAATCTGCTACAAAACTTAACTCAAAAACTAGCCCCACTCTGAAATACATATACAAGAACTCCTCTCAAATGATACATATTCAATAGTGAGTTGATTTACAAATGGAATACAACCACATAATAAATATAGCAGAAGTTAATCATCTAGCGAACTCAACACTTGAAGCTTTTGCTGCGCTACTCTGATCTGTCACTGAAACTGAAAGTAGAAATGGGTGAGCACATCATCCCTAAAAGGGGTTCCCAGCAGAAATAACAACTATCTTTCAAGTAATCATTAATATGATTCAAAGACAATGCAGGTTTTATCAAAAGTCGGTAATACAAGGAAAGACAATGAAACATAAAGTAGAAAATTCTTCATAGACATTCATAAATAACAGTAAACATCCATGTATGAGATGTATGTTGCCACACATAAGGGAAGAATAATATTGCGGTGGATCGCCCTAGCCATAATAATATTATGGTGTATCGTCCTAGCCATAGAATACTGAATATATATAAAGAAAGAATAATATTGCGGTGTATCACCCTAGCCGTGTAATATTGCGGTGTATCTCCCTAGCCATAGAATACTGATATTGTGTCGGCACACATCTCATACCACACAGAGCATACAAAGATATGCATGAATTTCACAACACAAAGATTGATTTGTAAAACAATAATGAATACAAGAGAGTTCGTTATCGATTCCCACCTCTTTTGATGACAAGCCTCGCCTACATCGAGATCCGAAATCTACATGATCATCCTTTGAATCGATCGTTGTTAATACAAAGTAACTGTTAATCACACAAGCACTCTAAGAAATTAGCCAAAAGGCTCATACAAGGCTCATAACACAAACTCATACAATACTCTAGTTATAAGCTAAGTGAACTATCTAATGGTTCTACACATTTGCATTATCTATCTTTAGCATACAAAGGTTTACTAATCTAATTATATTGGTTCTATAGTCGATTAGATATGTCTTATGAATATATACAACTTTGTAGAAGGAATCAAAGGTTAATTCGGACCATAAGGGGTCCAAAATATCAATATAGGAAATTAAAGTCTATTATGGTCAACTAACAGTCAACAGAGCCAACAAACGGTAAACGTCAGTCAAAGGTCAAGTCCAAGGTCAGGTCAAGTCCAGGTCGGTCAACTCAAGTCAAGGCAGAAACTCGGTGAGTCAACATGATTCGACTCAGTCAGATAACTGAGTCAGACATGGCAATTCAGTCAAACATCTGACTGGGATGACTAACAGCCTAATTCTATTGCACCAACTCAATCAACTCAAATAACTATAATTAATTCAATCTTAAACAAACTTCAAATTTTAGTTACAAACTATGCCTACCTGCAATTGCAGCTTTTCCAAGCTTTCACTGCTAGCACTACCTACAGTCCTACAACTCCCATTATCAACCCCTTTCTCACAACATTTATATTCTAATCAATCACATCTCCACACTCAGCAGAACCCATCAACAGTTCTTGTAATCCACACACACCATTCATATCAGCAGCATCACAACCATTGCCATTTCATCTAACTAGTCCCATCATTTCAGTTTAGTTCCACTGCCTATCTCAAGTTCTTAACTGTAACATCAACACCACTTCAATCAATTCCAGTCAACATCCCGACACCAATAACACTACCACCATATATCCATTCATACACTGCCTGTACTATCATTTCTACTTCCCTTCATATTTCCAGACTCCAACTCTACTATCTGCATTTCAATCACAATCATAACCATTTTAGAACCACCAACTCCATAACACAATCATCACCACTAATCTTTCCCCTGTCACATATCCAACAACATTCTCTTCTCCACTCAACACCACCCATCTTCATCATTCTCTGGTCACAGAACACTAATTCTAAACCACCAACAACACATTTATTCCCGTCATTCAATTCTCAGCACCACCACCTACATAATTCAGCACCAACAGTACCTCCAACTTCATAACATTGCACTTGTAAATTATTAGATTCAAACCAATACAATCCACCTCCTGCAACTCTTAATTCCCAAATCACCAACATAAGACAAATCCCAGAAACTCAAAATAACAACCAAATTCATTCCATACCCAAATAATACCTTAATTTGATCATCAACTACATATATTCAATAAATGAAACTAAATAACTTCACCAATTAATTCAGAAGAATAATTACCTCAAAGGGATTCCTCTCAAGCAATTCAATTTAGCTTATTCTTCTTTATTGAACTTGATTCAGCAATTCATCTCAAAACTGAACAACCCAACAATTCAGTTCTATATTTGATTTACAGAGAAACCCTAATTTAAATTTGGGGAAGAACACATGAACCCTAATTATCTTCAATTTCGAATTTCAACTCAAAACATCAATTAAACTCTTCAATTCAATCCAACCCATCTTTTAACTTCTTCTTATTAACCCTCAATCGAATTCGAAATTAACTTCAGAAACCCTAATTCTTAAATCATCTCTAAAACGACTTCAGAACTTCAATTAAACTACAACCCTTCTGTTCTTCATCTAACATCAACTCAATTCTTCTCTCAAATCACCTAAAAACTCGAATTCTATTCAATCAATTCATCTTTAAGGAACCCTAACTCCAATTCTCTTCAATTCGTCGTTTCTTCTTCATCCAACGATAAAACAACCTTAACACCGTCACCAGTAATCATCCCCCAATGTTCCCCTAAGTTTATTTTCAAAATCACCGCATCACAACCACCTTTTGAAATCGCCAGAGGCAAAGCACAGAAGAAGAGGGAAGAAAGAAGAAGAAGAATGAAGAGAAATAGAAAGAGAAACGAGAGTTTATCTTCTCAAAATGGTGCAGACAAGGATGACCAAAATACTGAGGCACCCACACCATGGATAAGGGCTGCCAAGTCGGTTTGCCTATAAATGACTAATCTTCCCTTCATACTCATCCGGTGATATCTTCTTCGTCCAATGTCCGAATGACACGTTCAAGTAGTCCATTCGCAAAACTTCTGGAGTTCTATCTAATAGTACCAGTTTCGTATCTTGATCGCTGTTAGATTAATTTCTATTAATTAACATTCGTGATAGACTAATCAAGTTATTATCGGCTAATTCGACACTTGATCATCACTAGACCGGTCAAATAGCATTGACGAGCTTGAGGGTCCTTATATTCTCCCCACCTTATAACATTTTCATCCTCGAAAATCGAACCTGTAGGTACCGAATATCACAAGATATTAGCTTACGAACATCGTAATAAATATAAGAGGAAAGAGCTACAAAACAATGCGATGATAGAGGAAGCACGGGGAAGTATGAAAGATTTGCGAGCATAAAATAATCTTGCGAAGATATGTTGAGATACTTCGCAACACATATACAGTTGTACAAATTTTACTATAAATAGGAGTTCAAATGTAAAATTCGAGAGGTTCTTGGAAGGAGTGTTAGAAAACATCTTAGGAAAGAGAATAGAGAAAGTTGTAACTATTCTAGTTCCATTTAGATACTTCTTTGTAATCAATTGAGAGAATTAATAACAAAATTGTCATTCATCATCAAGAACTTCTTAAGTTTTACAAACTCTACTAAGGGTGTAGTTGTAGGTTATTCTGCAACTACATAATTGGCGCTAGAAACAGGGACTTGAAGATTGTTCTAGCAAAAATTCTAGGGAGTTTTGAAAATCTGAAATGGCTAGAAGAAGAAATACATCAGAACCATTGACTGCAGTAAGAAGAAGTGTAAGGCTTGCAGGTGGAGAAGCAAATGTAACAGGAGAACTTAGTAGGAGAAGGAATAATCAAAGAAATCAAATTCAACAAACAGAAGATCATGATCGAGTGAGTATACACACTTGGAGAACTGATACACCAGCAGAAACATACAGAGAACCACAAATTAGAGAAAATGGGAGATTGATGGGAGGAACAACTCGTGAAAGAGAAAGGGAGATGTTAGAAACATTGAGACAAGAAATTCAAGAAGAAAAAAGGTTTGAAGCTGAAGAACGTGCCAATCTAACAAGACAGAATCAAGAATTGAGAAGGGAAAATGAGATGTTACAAAGGAGGAAATCTCAAAGTGTTGTAAGATCAAATGCTAGACCAATAAGAGAAGAACAAAATTCGCCAACAATCAATAGTGAAAATGAGATGCAAGAACAAGCACATAATCAAGTTGAAAGAAATCGAGAGAATCGTTTCATTCTAGTGCCAAATCACGAACAAAATATGGAGAATTTACGAACAGAACCACTTCCAAGGGAAAATAATCAGAATGGTGAATAAAATCAAGAGTAAGAGCTGCAATTCGTGGAAGAAATTGAGAGAAAACAAGCTATGCATCAAAACAATTACGAAGATAGCGTAAGAAGACGTGAACAAGCTCGCAACAATTAAAATCTTGGGTGTGATAGAATTCGGAGGAAGATTGGGAATCAATGAGAAGAAATAACAAGGAGCGAACCAAATCTTCGAATCAGAGTTTAGGCAAACCAGGAAGAAATAAATCACCGAAGAAGGAGAAATGAAGAAGAAGAAATTCCAGATATTCATATGAGAAGGATGAGGAGAACAGAAATGGAAGAACAAGAATTTCAAAATGCTCTGCAACAAAACAATTATGACAATTTGGAAAGAAGATATTTGCAAAATCATGCAAATGAAAACATTAATGAAGAGTATGATAGAATGCGAAGAATCGCAAGAGAGGAGATGCAAGAACGTAGAAGAAGAGAAGCTGCGTTGAAGAGGCCAATAGAAGAGAATTCTGAAGCAAATGCACGAATCTTTCGAGAATTAGCGGAAATGAGAGGAATGATAAGCAGTAGAGAAGGAGGAGATAGAAGGCAATTAGATGAAGCAATAGAAGAAGCTGCGAGGACTCCTTTTTCTAGAGAGGTACAGTTGGGAGGGATTCCACCAAAGTGCAATCTTCCTACGTTAACTAGCATCTTTGACGGGAATTCATGTGCTATTCAGCACATTAAAGCATATGTAAGATGCATGCTACAATGGGAGAATCATGATGCTGTATTATGCAAGTACTTCGCATCAAGTTTAACAGGAGAAGCTCTAAAATGGTTTGAAGGACTTCCCAAGAACACTATTACATCATTTAATCATTTACAAGTAACTTTCTTAGGAGCATATATCACGAATCATTCCTCGCGACTTGGCATTGAAGATGTGTTTGGTTTAAAACAAAGAATTGGTGAAAGTTTGAAGCATTTGGTAAGAAGATGGAAAACTATGTGCAGTGATATGGCAGGACGTGTGGATGAGAGATACCTGATTTTGTCTTTCATAAATGCGATGTTTGCAACTGAACAATTATATGTTCAAATCTTCAGAAGAAAGAATTCGATTATGATGACAGAATTGCGAGAATTGCAAGAGGAGTACATTACATTAGAAGAAAAGAAAAATAATATGGAGTCATATCCAGTAGTAAACACCAACAATCAGGATACAGGAGCAAACTTACTTCCTAAAATAATCAATGTCGTAGCAGGTACTTCGCAAACATCTTTGCAGATATCAGAAGAAAAGAAAACCAACAATAGCCAGCCAAAAATAGTAGCAATGGGAAGTAAAGATCAAGAAGATTATGATAGAGAAAGGAATTTCTACAGTCGAGGAGGAAACAACCAGATCCCAAGATTAGATCAGCAGCAAGAAAATTATGGGGGACAAAGGCAGAATTATTTTGGACAAGGGAATCATAGACAAAATTATAACAATAGTCAAGGAGGTCAAAGAATGATAAGAGAAGAAATAAAGATGCCACCTTTGAATACAAGTGTAGAAAAGATATGGCAGGCAATTATCTTGAAGGAAAATATACCAACTCCATGGAATATGGGAAAGGAACCACCAATTGGTCCAAGAAGTCATGAATTTTGCTTGTACCATCATTTTCACGGGCACTCTACAAATAGTTGTAATAATATCAAAAGGATTATCTTGCGAATGAGTGATCAGGGCAAACTAGATCACTTTTTACTCAAGCAAGCACAATCGCAACAATTACCGCAAGCACCAATGGAAACTCGCATGGTGAATACAACACTAGAAAAGGGAAAAGAAATCTTACACATTGAATTGGGACCAAAAGTAAGAAATATTTTCTGCAATTCTATAGTTCACTCATATAAAACTATAGAATATTTTCATGATAATGTGTTAAGTAGGGTATATGCGAGAGATGGTGAAGGAAGAGAAATAATGAACATCGCAAAAATTTCACGACTCGAAGATTGGCAGAAGCGTGAAATCTCTTTTGAAGCTACAGAAATTCCAGAAGGTTGCGAAATACATGATTGATTGATAGGTGTAGAATACACCTAATTTACTATCTAAGAGTTTATGCTTTCTTTGCTATTTTTCTTGTAAATTATGTATTTTACGTGTGTTTTTGAGATATTAGGTACTCTGGAGTCGCACGGACGAAAAGAAGGAGAAATCATCCAATTTGAGTCAAAAGGGCAAAAAGGTCATTTCATAGGGCGAACACTATCGGGAGACGAGCCACGGTTAAAGGGCAACTCTCTCAGAGGAGCACTAAAGACAGTCTAGTTAATGTTAAGGGGCAACCTAATTGGATAGCCCTTATCCAAAGAAGAATGCTTGTTATAAGACCTCCAAATGGGTGGTCTATATCCATGACCCATATACCCAAACCCGAACCCGAACCCGGATCCACCCCAATCATATCCTAACCCTAAAAACGAGAAACATTCTCGTTCAATCATTTCCCATTCACTGAAATTTAGACAGAGGAGAAACGATCGATGTCCGGAACAAATCGAGAGCGATTAGTTCTCACGAGAAATCGAAGAGTTGGGAATGAGAAGAGACAGAGAAGATGGGTTGCGGCTGTTGATTTTGAAAGAATTGGAGGTGGTGTTGAACTGTTGAAGGTGCAGTCCGTGTTGGGGTTTTGAGCTGCTGTGTTGAATGGAACAAATTGAGAAGATAATGGTGATTTTGAGTTCCAGCTGCTGATGACAGAATGGGTATTGTGGCTATGTGAAACTGTTACAATGGTGGAACTAAAATTGGTGAGCTGCTGCTAGTGAGAATGGGAGATGGAGACGGCTAATGATGCAATAGAAGCAAAGGGTTCTGAGTTGCTACTGAAGACAGTATTGCAGTGAAGTAAACGAATGGAATTGCCTTAGATGTATGCTAGGTGGAGTTTGCCAGGTAGCTAATATGGAGTTGAACTGTGGTGTTCTCAGTGATCGATTGGAAGGAGTAGCTGAAATTGAACGAGTTTGTAATGCTGTCTGGGATTGATTGAGCAGATGGGTTTGTCGAATGAATCCACAGATGGGTGCTTTGCCCTGTGTTAGTGAATGAGGAGTGTTGTGGAGTTGCTGGTTGCTTCAGGTGGTGGTTGGTAGCTGGAGTTGGGCAGTGCAGGCTTGAATCTGTGGTCGTGATGCTGCAGTGGGATTGCAAATGGAGTTAAAGCTACAGATGCTTGTGTTAACCGCAGTTGTAGATGGATTACAGGCTTGAGGTTGTGAACGCTGACTATGAAGGCATGACTGAGGTGAAACAGTGATTGCAGGTGCAGAGAGGCAAATGCAGCTTGACTTGTAGGTAATGGCAAAGATTGGAATTTGCTTTGTGGAGATGCGGAGTAGTTGGTGGTGATACTGTTGAGCTGATATGGCCAGGCAGCTGGAGTTGATACTGGTGGTTGATGATGGAATAGATTCCAAGAAGACATGGCAGGGAAGGTTGCAACCCAGCCATCATGGCTGGGTGTGCAGGTGAAGCACGGCCATCTTGGCCGTGAATGAAGTTACAGGGAAGTTGCAGATGGATGTTGGCAGAAGTTGCGATGATATCACCATCATGGCTGAGTGACAGTTGCAGTGCACGGCCATCTTGGCCGTGCATAATCTTGGCAGAATAAGATAGCCAACCAAGATTTGACCCTAGTCAACTAACAGTTTGACTGTTTTGACCGTTAGTCTTAACGGTTGGCCAACGGAATATTCCGTCGAATATTCTCCCGACGACAGAAATTTCAGGAGATCGGCGGCGACTTCCCGGCGCCGGATTCCGGCCAACTTCCGACCAAAAACACAGTTTTCCGGTGAGCAAAAATGCAGAATTTTGGATGGACTTCTCTCATGTGTGTGAAGACTTAGAAGTGGGAATTGGATGAAAACTTGGAAGTTTTGGAGAATTGGACTAGAATTTGGAATATGGCTCAATTTGGGAAAGTGGTGTTCTTATGGAATGAGGAATCTTTTCCTACAAAGACATGGAGAGTATTGAAGCCTATAAATAGAGGAGTTCTCTACAACTTTTGACACACACATCTACTTTGGAGAAGGAGTCAAAGTGCACAAGGATTGGAGGAAGGAGCAACCATCATCTTTGCAATAAGTTTTTCTTTCTTCCTTAATTATTATTATTGTGTGAACTCCGAATTATGAGTAGCTAATTTTCTTATTGATTGAGGATGAATTCCTAGTTCTTAATATATGGTTTGAGTTTTGTTTCAATTCTACTTTGAAGTTTTTCATATGATTATCGTTTGTTTTTACTAATAGGAGTGATCTTAAAGACATTCATGATTGATTGATAGGTCGTTTAGAGTGCACGCTAAATTGATTTGTTAATTATTCTATAGCTAGTGAAAGTTGGGGGATAAGTAATCGTTTCTTGACTCTTTACACAGGTAGCAAACACAAGACCTTGCGGGGGATTCCGTGGAGCAATTGTGTGTGGAAACAACGTTAGCAAGTGGACCTTGATCTAAGAGTTTAACTACTAATATCAACCTAATAAATTCATAAATCTTAATGCGTTTAACTAAATTACATCTTGAGTGATCTACTACTAGGTGGTTTGGTGAATAGAATCCGGTAGGCGAGAACTTCCGTATCCGGTGAAATTAGGGATTTTGGGGTTAGCACTGATCTAGCTGCTATACCTACGGTTGGTGATAATCTATGACTAATAACAAGTGGAAAAGAACATAACTTTAATCATTGTTTTGCAGCGAAGAAGGATTCCTTGATCTATTCTCTCTCATTGATTTCAACTTACAATTTTAATTCCTTTGTTTATTTCTTTTGCTTTATAAATTTTACAACCAATACCCCCCTTTTTGTGACAATTATACAACTAGAATCTCTTGCTCCTCGTGGGATCGACCTTGACTACCCTATATTACTTGTTAATTAGGTAGTAAAGTATTAATTAATTTGTAGTGGTAACGACACGCGTACAAATTTTGGCGCCGTTGTAGGGAGCAACGGGCGATTTTAGTTGTTTTTATTCTTGCTTTGTTAGATTCTATACCGTATCTAACTTAGTTTTGTGAACCTTGCTGTAGGTACTATATCTTTGGTGAATGCTTCAAGGGGGAAGACCGAGTTCAACTAGAATACGTCTTCGATCCGTCACTCAACTAAAGGATTTCATTCAAGCGGTTAACACTCCGCTTCCTCGTTCTACATCAAGTGAATTCGCAGATTCGGACATTGAAGAAGAGGCAATGGGTGATCGTACACTCAAGGACCTAGCTTCTCACAAGCTCGATACACAACAATGGTGTATCCAAACTAACTCAACTTTCGAGATCAAGACGGGGTTGATTAGAGAATTACCAAAGTTTCATGGCATGGTGAATGAGGACCCAAACAAACATCTTATGGACTTCAATACCTTAGTCATGGCTATGCTTCCACCGAACACTAATGCGGATGGAGCAATGTTGAAAGCTTTTCCGTTTTCTTTGGCGGGCAATGCTAAGGAATGGTTATACTATTTGCCTTCCGGAAGTATCACAACATGGAATGGGATGAAGAAAATTTTCCTCGAGAGATATTTTCCCGCATCAAAGGCTACTCAAATTCGCAAAGAGATTTGTGGGATCAAGCAACATGTGGGAGAGTCATTATATGAATGTTGGGATCGATACAAGAGATTGGTGGCAAGTTGTCCACACCATCAATTTAGTGACGCCATGATAATCCAATACTTCTATGAGGGTCTTCAAACCAATGATAGATATCTTCTTGACGCCGCCGGTGGTGGTGCACTAGTGAACAAGACGGTGGCCGAAGCTACCGAGTTGATTGAAAGTATGGCGGCAAACTCGCAACAATTCTATGCAAGAGGTGATTCAACGGTTAAGTTGGTGCATGAAGTTAGTGACTCGTCTCCACAATCCGATCAACGGTTAAACAACATAGAGAGGGTAGTGCAACGATTGGCCTGTAATTATTCCGATGATGAAACCGAACAAGTAAATGCTTTATATCCAAATCAAAGGCCAAGGTACGATCCATACTCGAATACTTACAATCCCGGTTGGAAGGATCATCCCAACTTTAGCTATGCAAACAAGCAAGCGGCGGCCCCTAATCCTTATGAGCAACAAGGCGGTTTCCAACAATCACGCTTTCAACCTCAACAACAATTCCAACCTCAAGCAAAAGAACAAGGATCTTCGAATGATGACAAGTTGAATGTGATAATGCAAAGCATGCAAGGTCTCACTTCTATGATACAACAACATCAACAAAAGACCGATTCGGCAATCAAGGATTTACAAACTCAAATGGGACAATTGGCAACCGATATGAACTTAATGAAAGCTCAAATGTCTACAAAGCTTCCTTCACAACCATTGGTGAATCCAAGAGAAAGTGTGAATATGATTACTTTAAGAAGTGGAAGACAAGTGGAGAATCCAACTCATCATGAAGAAGCTAGTGAAGAGGTAGTCAAAGATAAGGAGGAAGCCGAACCAAGGGAAACTTCAACACCAACCGCCCAATCCAAGGAACCGGTTCCTACTTTCACTACTCCACCCCCGTTTCCTAGTCGATTTGCTAAGTCGAAGAAAGAGTTGGAATACAAGGATATTTGGGACATCCTTAAGAAAGTACAAGTTAATATTCCACTCATTGAAGCTATTCGTCAAATTCCTCGCTGCGCAAAGTTCTTGAAGGAGTTGTGCATGAAAAAGAAAAGGTTGCAAGGTAATGAAGTCATGAGTGTGGGGGAGAATGCTTCGGCGTTCATTCTCAAGAAACTCCCACCTAAATTGAAAGACCCCGGTAGTTTCACTATACCTTGCACAATTGGTAAAACACGGTTTACTCGAGCTATGCTAGATTTAGGAGCATCGGTTAATGTTATGCCATCCTCAATTTATGATTCTTTGAATCTTGGTCCTCTTAAGGAGACCGGGGTAGTTCTTGAACTTGCTAACCGATCTAATGTTTACCCGAAAGGGATTGTTGAGAATGTCTTGGTGCAGGTTAATGGGCTTGTATTCCCGGCTGATTTCTATGTCTTAGACATGAATGATGAGAATTCTTCCAAGTCTACACCTTTGCTATTGGGTAGACCATTCATGAGTACCGCCGGAACGAAGATTGATGTCCAAAATGGCAACTTGACTATGGAGTTTGATGGTGCAGTCATTCACTTCAATATCTTTGAGACAAGGAGATACCCAAGTGATGCGGAGTCACATTTTCCCGTTGAAGAGATTGATGCGGGCTAATGAATCTTGCAAGAGCTATGTCGGGCCGTCGACTTTAAAACAAGCGCTAAGTGGGAGGCAACCCACCGGTTTTGTATCTCTTATCCTTTTGCTTTTATTTTTATTTTTGTTTTGTTTTGTTTATTTATTTTTATTGTTTTCATATCATATTTGCATCCCCATATTTAATTTCATTAAGTCCATAATCTATCTTAGAAGAGAATTATGATGAATACCTTTTCGTCAGAAAATTTCAGACTGCGCGTAGTTCAGTCCAGAGACCATAACTGTCAGACCGTTTATCAGAAAACTATGAAATTTTGACACTGTGTAGAAAACACGTAGGTGAACAACTTTTGTGAAATGGTGTTTTTCCAAATTCCTTACCAATTTGCACAGTTTTTGCGTTTTATCTGCTGTTACGTCAGAATTCAGAACTTTCGGTTTTACACATTGAGGACAATGTGAAGTTTAAGTGTGGGGGAGTGGCTAAGCATATATTTTTGCATATAAAAAAAAAAAAAAAAGAAGAGAATTTTTTTTGCATAAAACTTTCAACTTTTAGAGATTTTAGAGTCACTAGCATACTTCTAGGTATGATTACATAGAGAATTCTGACCGACATAATTGAACTTGGAAGTGTTAGGGAACTACGTTCGATTTCTTGCTTGTTAGAGTGTTAAATAATGGATTTAATCATGCCGGTGATGCAAATTTGGTGCAGGGAGAAGTGCGTTATTAGAGTTGCTGATCAATCATTAGTGGAGACTACCCATTTTCATATCAACCAAGGCACCGACCAAAAATTCTTCCTTTACTAAAGAGCTTCTTTTGAGTGTGTGTCACCGTACGTTAATTCCGGGTAGAATGGTGAGCTACCCAATTTCACACCAATTTCAGCACTATTTTGATCTCTTGAGTGCTAATTTTTGTCAATCATGAGGGTGACGTCTATAGATGAAAGCCACCTTCTTGTAGTTCGAATTGCAGTTAGCACCATTCTCTCACTCGACAACAACGGGTCCATAGAAACACCACATCAACAACAAGGGAGCGACATCAAAATCTACAAGGAAAGTTGAAAAGGTTCAAGGTTTGCAAGCAACAATGGAACAAGAAAAAGAGCATAATTTTATATCAAAGTTGAAGACTTACAATACAATGAGGTAATTTTATATTCAAGTATTAAGACTTATTTACAAAAGCGAAGAAAAGCAAAAGGTGAAAATTATTGAAGTTTATGATTTCGAGACGATACAAGTTGTGAAGAATCAAGCGGTAAAGTACTTTTCCACGGCCATGTTTGTTTTGTTTATTTTGTGTTTTGTTTCTCTTGTCTAAAAAAAAAAAAAAAAAAAAAAAAAAAAAAAAAAAAAAAAAAAAAAAATAAAAAAAAAAAAAAAAAGAAAAAAAAAAAAAAAATATATATATATATATATGAGACAAGAGAAATATCTATTATTGTTTTGTTTTGAATAAGCCGTGGGGAAGGAAAATCTATAATGAAGTTTCAAGCGACATGGAGTTAAGGAAAAAGGTTACAAATTGTTAAGGAGTTATGAAAGCTAAAGTTTATCACCAATAGTTGAAGCCGAAGACCAAGAAGATGAAAACAAGGAACGGAAGACGTTTCTATTGGATTCCGTGAGAGTGGTGTTATCATAATTGGCAATCGGATGTGAAGGTAAGTAAGTAATCTCATCCTCGATATAAGTGGTTGATTTCCTTTCTTAGAGATCGTTAGAAAAATGGTTTTTTCAAAATGTTAAAAGATGTGGGTTTTTCAAAATTTCGGAAGTTATCCTTCCCACCATTCAACGTGTTGCAGGAATTCTCTCTTCATTCCTACCTGCACACATGTGAGACCCATAAAAAAGCCGTCTTTTTGAGTGCAATTATCATAAAACCCTTTTGGTGAGGTAGAAGTCGAGGCGAAATGCTTATTGATCGTTTCTCAAACACGTATTCTCTCGTTAGGGTGTGGTTATTTCTCACTCAACATTTAAGAATGAGAATATGTTCTTTAGTATTTCTAACTTTTTATTACTAGCATGCAGAAACTCTATGTCCTCATAGCTCTTTGGATGCTTGGGAAGCTAGAACGCTTTGAAAGTTGTAAGTTTTGGTTTGATTTGCTCGAGGACTAGCAAAGTCTAAGTGTGGGGGAATTTGATAGGTGTAGAATACACCTAATTTACTATCTAAGAGTTTATGCTTTCTTTGCTATTTTTCTTGTAAATTATGTATTTTACGTGTGTTTTTGAGATATTAGGTACTCTGGAGTCGCACGGACGAAAAGAAGGAGAAATCATCCAATTTGAGTCAAAAGGGCAAAAAGGTCATTTCATAGGGCGAACACTATCGGGAGACGAGCCACGGTTAAAGGGCAACTCTCTCAGAGGAGCACTAAAGACAGTCTAGTTAATGTTAAGGGGCAACCTAATTGGATAGCCCTTATCCAAAGAAGAATGCTTGTTATAAGACCTCCAAATGGGTGGTCTATATCCATGACCCATATACCCAAACCCCGAACCCGAACCCGGATCCACCCCAATCATATCCTAACCCTAAAAACGAGAAACATTCTCGTTCAATCATTTCCCATTCACCAAATTTAGACAGAGGAGAAACGACTGATGTCCGGAACAAATCGAGAGCGATTAGTTCTCACTGAGAAATCAGAAGAGTTGGGAATGAGAAGAGACAGAGAAGATGGGTTGCGGCTGTTGATTTTGAAAGAATTGGAGGTGGTGTTGAACTGTTGAAGGTGCAGTCCGTGTTGGGGTTTTGAGCTGCTGTGTTGAATGGAACAAATTGAGAAGATAATGGTGATTTTGAGTTCCAATTCAACTGATGACAGAATGGGTATTGTGGCTATGTGAAACTGTTACAATGGTGGAACTAAAATTGGTGAGTCACTTGCTAGTGAGAATGGGAGATGGAGACGGCTAATGATGCAATAGAAGCAAAGGGTTCTGAGTTGCTATTAAGACAGTATTGCAGTGAAGTAAACGAATGGAATTGCCTTAGATGTATGCTAGGTGGAGTTTGCCATGTAGCTAATATGGAGTTGAACTGTGGTGTTCTCAGTGATCGATTGGAAGGAGTAGCTGAAATTGAACGAGTTTGTAATGCTGTCTGGGATTGATTGAGCAGATGGGTTTGTCGAATGAATCCACAGATGGGTGCTTTGCCCTGTGTTAGTGAATGAGGAGTGTTGTGGAGTTGCTGGTTGCTTCAGGTGGTGGTTGGTAGCTGGAGTTGGGCAAAGGCAGAGCTTGAATCTGTGGTCGTGATGCTGCAGTGGGATTGCAAATGGAGTTAAAGCTACAGATGCTTGTGTTAACCGCAGTTGTAGATGGATTACAGGCTTGAGGTTGTGAACGCTGACTATGAAGGCATGACTGAGGTGAAACAGTGATTGCAGGTGCAGAGAGGCAGCTGCAGTTGACTTGTAGGTAATGGCAGCATTGGAATTTGCTGTGGAGATGCAGGTAGTTGGTGGTGATACTGTTGAGCTGATATGGCCGTGCAAAATGGAGTTGATACTGGTGGTTGATGATGGAATAGATTCCAAGAAGACATGGCGGGGAAGGTTGCAACCCACCCATCATGGTCTGGGTGTGCAGGTGAAGCACGGCCATCTTGGCCGTGAATGAAGTTACAGAGGAAGTTGCAGATGGATGTTGGCAGAAGTTGCAGATTCAGCCATCATGGCCGAGTGAGTGACAGTTGCAGTGCACGGCCATCTTGGCCGTGCATAATCTTGGCAGAATAAGATAGCCAACCAAGATTTGACCCTAGTCAACTAACAGTTTGACTGTTTTGACCGTTAGTCTTAACGGTTGGCCAACGGAATATTCCGTCGAATATTCTCCCGACGACAGAAATTTCAGGTGATCGGCGGCGACTTCCCGGCGCCGGATTCCGGCCAACTTCCGACCAAAAACACAGTTTTCCGGTGAGCAAAAATGCAGAATTTTGGATGGACTTCTCTCATGTGTGTGAAGACTTAGAAGTGGGATTGGATGAAAACTTGGAAGTTTTGGAGAATTGGACTAGAATTTGGAATATGGCTCAATTTGGGAAAGTGGTGTTCTTATGGAATGAGGAATCTTTTCCTACAAAGACATGGAGAGTATTGAAGCCTATAAATAGAGGAGTTCTCTACAACTTTTGACACACACATCTACTTTGGAGAAGGAGTCAAAGTGCACAAGGATTGGAGGAAGGAGCAACCATCATCTTTGCAATAAGTTTTTCTTTCTTCCTTAATTATTATTATTGTGTGAACTCCGAATTATGAGTAGCTAATTTTCTTATTGATTGAGGATGAATTCCTAGTTCTTAATATATGGTTTGAGTTTTGTTTCAATTCTACTTTGAAGTTTTTCATATGATTATCGTTTGTTTTTACTAATAGGAGTGATCTTAAAGACATTCATGATTGATTGATAGGTCGTTTAGAGTGCACGCTAAATTGATTTGTTAATTATTCTATAGCTAGTGAAAGTTGGGGGATAAGTAATCGTTTCTTGACTCTTTACACAGGTAGCAAACACAAGACCTTGCGGAGGGATTCCGTGGAGCAATTGTGTGTGGAAACAACGTTAGCAAGTGGACCTTGATCTAAGAGTTTAACTACTAATATCAACCTAATAAATTCATAAATCTTAATGCGTTTAACTAAATTACATCTTGAGTGATCTACTACTAGGTGGTTTGGTGAATAGAATCCGGTAGGCGAGAACTTCCGTATCCGGTGAAATTAGGGATTTTGGGGTTAGCACTGATCTAGCTGCTATACCTACGGTTGGTGATAATCTATGACTAATAACAAGTGGAAAAGAACATAACTTTAATCATTGTTTTGCAGCGAAGAAGGATTCCTTGATCTATTCTCTCTCATTGATTTCAACTTACAATTTTAATTCCTTTGTTTATTTCTTTTGCTTTATAAATTTTACAACCAATACCCCCCTTTTGTGACAATTATACAACTAGAATCTCTTGCTCCTCGTGGGATCGACCTTGACTACCCTATATTACTTGTTAATTAGGTAGTAAAGTATTAATTAATTTGTAGTGGTAACGACAACAAAACATATTTGCGAACAAAAGACCGCAAACTGTGATTAGCTTAAAAAAAAGAAAGAGAGCGCATAAATTTTACACAGGAAAACCTTTGTGGTGTACACCCTAGTTCGCGAAGCAACATTTCGTAAGAGGAAAAGTCCTAAAGTACGTCATTTAGGGGGGTACCTATAAGCATGGCTCGGGGAAACCGGAACACCACCAAGGAACCTGAGTACATGGACATTACGGGGTACAATCCAAAAGCGGGGTACCTATCCGGGTTAGACACCTTGGATTCTCAATATAATCTTGCGAAGTACCAAGATATAGGTTGGGCGACTAAGGCATACTGTCTTTCTCAAGAAGTGTAGAAAACGATCAAGGCGCCGAGGTACACGGTTGAGTCAAGAGTGCCGGATGGGTTTGAAGCACATCTGCCATTCTTGACAAGTCTTGGCAAATGATGCACTTGGCCCAAAGATACCCCATAGGGTGCAACCTCGTAACTATAAGCCCTATAGGAAAAAAGTATAAGAGGTTGCGATCAAAAGCTGGTTGTTTGCAGAACCGGATGGGAAGAGCTAACCTTGTATGGTCGATGTACGCTTCCTTGAAGGGGCAACCAAGGGGAAGATAAAGGGAAGCACCTTCCATTAGGGAGATGATACGTGCTATAAGACGCAAATGTCACGAGGATTTTTGTTTGCAAAAACATAAAGGCTTGTCATATTTGTGCAACAACTGAATTTCTGCGAGCATTCTAAAAAAAAAAAAAAAAAAAAGAGAGAAAGAAAATATACAGAAAAAGAGAACTCGCAGAACGTAACAAAGAAGTTAAGATGAGATCAATGGGTTATTACATGAAAGTGTAAAAATGTCCTGAGATTTCATCGCAAGACGATAATGTCACGAGGTTGTATATTCGCAAGAATGTTCAGACTCGTCATATTATCGCAAATACAAAAATATTATCACAAAAGAGGTGACAAAATAAGACCTTTACTTAGGAAGGCATGATAAGACCACATCAATTAATGAAACTTATTCCATCAATATCATTGAAGAATTTTGACAAGAATATATATATCACGAAGACATAACAAAAGATGGATTTTATTCGAAATCAAAAACAGATAGTTCGTATTCATTAAATTTTATGAGAATTACATACTTCTTATACTTCTTCATATATTTAATATTTCTCCAAAATTTGAATACTTCTTATAATTCTTCAAGAACGTCTCATATTTATTATACTTCTTCAACGGATATTTCATGTTTATTAAATTTTGCGAAGGTTAAATACTTGATATACTTCTTCATACATTGAATAATTCTTATACTTCTTCATACATTGGATAATTCTTCACGGATTGAATACTTCTAATACTTCTTCAAAGATATTTTATACTTCTTAAGGATATTTCATACCTCGTATTTCTTATATTTAAAAGGGATAATTTCTTATTCACAATTGCAACAAGTTGAAGCTTCGCAAATTAAATTGAGGCAGATATTCTAATACTTCCAACAATATTTGATCATCTGAAGAGCAATAATAGGGGGAAAGGAAATACGAAGATAAGTCTTTAAGATATATTATTTCTCTCCACATGATCAAGTTATGCGAATAAGGGAAACACTCAATCAAAGAAAGATCAATTCATCATCGCAAAATTTAGACATTAATACTAGTTAAGCTTCAAAAAGAAATTGTTGGTTGATCAAAAGTGCAGGAAAGAAGAAAGTATTGTATGAAAAGAACTAGAGCAGATATACAAAAAAGAGTAAAGCTATTTTTCGGGTGATTTATTCCCATCAAAATGATCTTCTTTTTCTTCTTCAGAGAGATCGTCTTCAACTTCATTATCAGATATTTCCATATATGGGGTATCCTCAGGAATTTCTTCAAAAAGGAGCGTCTGGTACTTCTTGAGAGGAATTTGATTGTCTTTACAAATCTTGCGAGTCATCTTAGCTCGGAAACGCTTGACATATAAGCTATGGTTCTTCTGGGAAATTAGAAGTTGAGACCTTAAATTAGAAATCTTCTGGTTACGACCGGCAAGAATAGTTTCCAGATCATCATTCATCTTCGCATAATTTTCTGCAGTAAGGGAACAAATTAAGAAATAGGTTAGCAAGTTACGAAGGAAAAGTAATCAAAATACTTACCATTATGAAGAATATACCTTCTAATTTCTTCTTATCATTACGAAGATAAGAGTTTTCAAGCTTTAAATGATTATTCTCCTCAAGAAGAGAAGAACTTTCAGTTGCGATGCTCGCAGATTGTGGATTATCTCCGTGACGAGATGTTAATTCTGCATTATCAATACTTAAATCCTCTACTTTCTGACGAAGTTTTGAATTTTCAACCTCTAACTTCTTACAACAGCTTAAAGTCTTCTTCTCAACAATGGAATGACGTCTTTCCCAATCGTAAAAACAAGCAAATTGACTTTTCCAACCTGAACAAATAAAAAGGGTTAGGAATTAATGAAATAAGGGAAACAAACAAGGAATAGAAAAGAAATTTACCATACTCCCTAAAGCATATAATGTAGCAGGAGAGACGAATCTTGAAATTCCATTAAGAGAGTTGTTATTGAGTACAGTAGGAACTTTACAAGCCTTCGCAATAAGCTTACGAGCATTCGCAGTAGGAGAATTTCCTAAGAAGAGTGGAGAAAAGCTTCAGATACTTGAATCATTGCAGATTCAAAATTTTCTGCATTACTATAATCTTCGTATTCTTCATCATTGTCATCATCATATCCCTTATCAGAAATGGTATCAGAATTAGAACCAAGATCCTTCTCAGGAAATTTGTCACTTTCATCATTTTGTTCTTCATCAACATTCTTGCTAGAAGAGATCACATTGGAGTAAGCATTGGTCGAGAGTTTCTTCTTCTTCCTCTCAAAAACAACATCCTCAAGTTTCCTTTTTCCTTTGCGAAGAGCATCATCTTGACTACCAGAAGTTTGGGTATTCTTCGCAGAGCGAAGTGTTTTTTGTCTCGCAGTTAACCTATTAGAAGAAGTAGAGTTCTTGTTTTCACTCGCAACAACCTCAGGAAGATCAGGAAGAACCTACAAATTCAAATAAGGATAAGAAACAGAGGAAACAATATATTGTTTAAAAAGCATATAAGAGTGTTTCTTACCTTATTTGAAAATAAGTTGAAGAATAACAAGAAGATAAGGAGATGGAGATACATACATTTTTATCTTTGCTAAGCCAAGAAAAGACCCAAGGTTGATAGTTACGATCACGAAGGTTCGCAGGAAGATCTACTATCCCAGAAATATAAGAACCCGATAATGCCAGAGGGTAGTTATACCAATCTTCATCATTAGAACGACGAGGTGTTTTATTATTTCCCGAGGCATAATCAATATCGTGCATGAGAAGATCATCTGCTGCGATATTAGATTTACGATGAAGACGAACACCCCAACTGTATAATCCGCAGCGATAATCTCCATATCTCGAAATCCAGGTTTCCTAAGATCAACTGAATACAAAGATTTTCCAGTAGCAGCACGAGTTGCGAATTCAACCAGAATGCGAATGCAATCACCAATCAATTGATAAATGGCACATGAAAAATTGGGGTGGGAAATAATTTTATAGAATAAAGGAAGGTTGACATCATAAAGAGGAAGAGGAAGACCTGCGAGGATTTGACCTCGTGAGATTAAAACTTTCTGATCATTCCAAGTAAGATCAGTAAAGAGATCCATAAAGAGATAAGACTTATTGTCATGACCATCAATTTCAGAAAGAATGAGGTCCCTATCAGCAAGCTCTGCATTAATTTGTTCAATAGTTTTCTTCTTTGGAGCCATTGGATGTAGGATAGAAAATAGGAAGGAAAAGAAGTGAAAGAGATAAGAAATCGTAGTAGCAGAAAAAGGGAATAAATTGCAGAGGCAGAAGTGATGAGGAAGATGAATAGGATAAGAGAATAAAAAGAAGAACAAAAGATAATATTTATAAAGAAGAGAGAGTTCGATGAAGATAGAAACTCATCAATGCAATTAGACGTGAACGGTTGAAAAGAACGGTTACGAAGAAACGTGTCAAAGATTTAATGAAAGAGAAAAATACGTGTTGCGAATGTAATAGGTGGTGATAACTATATTAAATTTATGAGAATAAAGGTTCTCATGACATTCCTTCTTCGTAGAATTGACATGAGAAGAGGCAAGATGTAGGTACCGAATATCACAAGATATTAGCTTACGAACATCGTAATAAATATAAGAGGAAAGAGCTACAAAACAATGCGATGATAGAGGAAGCATGGGGAAGTATGAAAGATTTGCGAGCATAAAATAATCTTGCGAAGATATGTTGCGATACTTCGCAACACATATACAGTTGTACAAATTTTACTATAAATAGGAGTTCAAATGTAAAATTCGAGAGGTTCTTGGAAGGAGTGTTAGAAAATATCTTAGGAAAGAGAATATAGAAAGTTGTAACTATTCTAGTTCCATTTAGATACTTCTTTGTAATCAATTGAGAGAATTAATAAGAAAATTGTCATTCATCATCAAGAAATTCTTAAGTTTTACAAACTCTACTGAGGGTGTAGTTGTAGGTTATTCTGCAACTACAGAACCGTCCTTCTAGTCTCCAAAACTCCCCACCTTTTAGAGAAATACTATCTCTCAACCAAATGCAAGCATTGCTCATACTTACAAACACACGAAAGAAAACAACTCATTCCAAAATGAGTTCAAAACAACAAGAAATGAAACACACCCTATGTGGCTTTCTACAACTAGAATCTATAATTTGTAGCTCTAAGTTCAAAAGACTAATTTTCTATTTCATAGTATGATTGTCTCTAAACTCACTACGGTAAATTTGATTCTAACAGATATGCACGTCTAAGCTCTTCGCACCAAAATTTATAGTTTAAAATTTAGTACTTTATCAATTTTTCATAGTTCCATATTTGTTATATACTTATCTATATAACTAATCCAAATTGTATTTCACGTAAATCAGTATTATCTGATATTTTAATTTTTACTGATATACAATACATTTTTTTTCCAAATATCATCTACTTTAAATTTGTTATTAATATAATTAATGAAATACTTTTATCAAAGGTGTTACTATTCACTATTCACTATTTCTTTATTATTATTGTTATTCGTTTGTTGATAGTTCTGATGGTACTCTAAGTCTTAATTTTCTAAGTATGATTTTACATTCACATAAAGATTACTATAACTGGTTTTATTTATTCATATCGAGTTTGTATACAATATATATCTTATTAAATTCTAGCGTTGGTATTTTAATTTTATTTCAATTTGAGTCTACATAAAATTTTAGTGTATCATAGAAGTCGTTAGATTTTCCTATCAATGTAAAGTATCTTACTAATATAAAAATTTATTTTCTTTCAAGACTATTATTGTGCTAAGCATCCAGATATCATAATTATTTCATCATGTGTATTTTATTATAATAATTAGCAATTACTAATTTATTTCAATAAATTTTTGTTATTGTCAAATGAATCTATGTTCCCGTAAATTATTCATTCCCTATCACTATTTAGTCAATTATTAGTTTCAAAAAATATGATTCTTTAAAATTACTAAGAAATTTAGTCTTTTTATTATATGCAATGTGTCCGCACATTCAAAGGTCTAATATAGAAATTCTTATCTTATCTATTTGATTTAAATGCAAAAGAATGTATTTCCAATTTTATTTTATTTACAAAAACTGATTGTAGATAGTTGTGACGCCCCAATTGCTAAACACGTTTACCTGATAGAATTACAACCTAATAGAAGCATCAAATCTAGATTAATGATCTTAAGAATCTCAATTACATAAGATAATCCCAAAGGAAAACCCATACACTCTGATATTATATAAATGAAGGTCTCTCGAGTGATATGAATATAATAAGGTGTTTTTTTACAGATTAAAAAAAGTATACATACACAAAAGCTAAGCAACATCTCTAATACGATACAAGCTTTAAGCTACGAAACGGTTATCTTCAAGCGCACCTTTTCTTATGATTACTGAAAACTGAAGTGGGAACGAGTGAGCACATCATCCCAAAGGGTGCCCAATGGAAATAAATAACTCTCAAGTAATCACTAATATGCTTCACAATACTAAAGAATGGAAATAAAACATGTCATCGTGCATAATATGCATAAGAGTAATTTCCCCAAATACCTCGATATAATATTTCCTCATCTGGGTCTTAACGACATAAATTAGGTAATAAAGTTAAAAGTAATACTATTTCGCTTTACGCCCTAGATAGCTATTATATGCACTTCCCATGCTATGTACCGCCTCATCTGGGCTATAAGACTTAGCAAGGAGCTGTGGGGAGACCACAGTCACTCCTCGCAGGGATTTCACTCAAACACAGATAAAATTATTCACTCAGCAATCAGCAAGCATCGTAATATATCATTCATGAAAGAATGTTATTCTAATTCCACTTCCTCAGGTATTGCGTACCATAATTACAATATCTGTGAAAGACCACCAACGGATGAATCTGCAAAAGTGAAACTAGAACAACTAAAATATGTCATCCAAGCCTCGCCAAACTCATTGGAGAAAGCGAAAGCAGAATAACTCCAGACTCGAATGATAGCGCCATCCACACAGAGTTCCCATACAAACCATGATTCAAGAACTACCACCATAAGTCCCGAAGGTTTTACAATCAAGCATAATATGCAAACGAAGGTTTTACAATCAAGCATCCCGAAGGTTTTACAATCAATCATAATATGCAAACGATTGGATTCTCACAAGAAATTGTAAAAGGTAATATTCCCCTATATAACGGTATTGCCTCATCTGGGCTATAATAAGCATAAAAATAGATATAACATTTGGAGAATCCACACAATGAATATTACACAACATACCCAATCATTTACCCACAAATATGTTCAAAAGAATTAATGGCACATCATGCTCGCGTAATAAAAGGAACTTAATGATTACAAGAAGGTTACAGAGTTCCCACCTGATCTGATGACAAGCCACGCCTACATTGTATTCCTCAATCCAATGGTTCATCCCTTGAATCGATTGTTGTTAATACTGATTAACTGTTAATCACACAAGCACTCTAAGAACTTAGCCAATAGGCTCATACAATAGACACAACATAATTTCATACAAATCTCCAGTTATAGTCTAAGTAAAATAACTAATGGTTCTAGTTTTACCAATGATCCTATCACCTGTGATTTGATGTTCTAGTCATAAATTAATATATATTTATCCATATTGGTCAAATTAGGTGTCATCGGAAATCCCTTGCAAAACTCTACAACTTTGAAGAAGGAACCGGAAGCTAATTCGGATCATAAAGGGTCCAAAACATCACAATACTAAATCTAGCCCTAAACCAAGCCCATGGGCCTAATCCGGCACGGCCCACTAAACCAGCCCACTACCCATTTAATGACCCATCGGGTCACCCATGACCCGACCCGTTTACTCGGTCCACGAACCATGTTGATCTGACTCATTACGAGTCAGACGGTCCAATTGAGTCAGAATCTGACTTAGTCACCTTCCTCACCTGAGTTGGATTATTTTCCAAGTGTTTGGACAAAAACACAGTTCGAGTAGACAACTTTCATGGTCTTTAAATTACAAAATATAAATTCAAATGAAACAAGTGATGGCTCCATAGAATCATGGGATGACTCTCTCCAATATTATCCTACTGAATAGTTTTCAATTTTCACTCTAACCTATCTATAAAGTCTCCTACTTATAGATACTCGTGATCGATACACTGGTATTTGTCAAGTCGACTAATTTTCCGGCATCTATATCTCTCTCGTTACTCAACCGATTCGAACAACCTATATATGAGAATAATCACCACCTGGCATACTACAATTTATATTTATATAGTTGCTTATAATTCGGTCTCTAAGGTATCTAGAAATGTCTCTACCTAATCGCTAGTGACACAAAACCCATTCACATATAATCATGATTTTCATACAATTACATAAACTTCAAACAATCATTATAAGTTTGATTTTAACTTAATCAAACATCCAACTAGTACCCAAAACATAAATAACTCATTAGAAATTATTGAAGAGATTACCTTGGTCACTAGAAGAGGCTCTACTATTTCTATCATCTTTCCATCGTGATTATCAACTATATTTATCATCAAAGAACTTTCAAACCCTTATACTCTCTAGCTACTACACTTAGTCCCTCTCCCTCACTGATTTCTCCATCACCTTATTCACCATTAATACTATACCCACCACTCTTTACTACAATCCTATAACTCTTTCTTTCTCTCTTGTAATCTCTTTTCATTCATCATAGCAAAACTTCTCTTCCTATTCTCTGTTATACTAACTATAAAATCCCAAAACTTACCTCCAACGATCGACACCACCTTCTATCTAACAACAGCAGCAACTTCCCAAGTTTCAAGAGATAAGTTTCAAACAAATATAAAATATCTATTTGATTAACTAACGTAATTAGGTGCTAGCTAACTAAACATAATTAGCCTATAAATAGATAATCTAACTTGATTAAAAAGTTTCTAATATTACCAAACACTCTAAATTACTAATGGATAACTTTGTACTAATTAGAAGTCCTGGTCAGGTTAAGGTTTGCCGGTCAACGGATGAGTCAGCACCGGTTGACTTTAGTCAAACAACGACATCCAAATTCCCGACTGCGATATCTTTTCAGTCCGGCGTCCGATTGACGAGTTCTTGTAGTCCAATTCTCATAACTTTTCGGGATCTATCTAGTGGTACATGTTTCATGATCAAATTATTATTCCCTTAATTACTATGTTTTAAGATTAATTTCCATTAATTAAAATGATTACACGGCAAAAGGTCTCTTGACTAGTCAATATCCATTGACCTACTTAGGGTTATTACATTCTACCCACCTTACAGAAATTTTCGTCCTCGAAAATCTAACGATCCTTCTAGTCTTCAAAACTCCCCAACTTATAGAGAAAATTATTTGTTAACTAAATGCAAGTAGTGTTCATACTTATAAACGGCGAAAATTAACTCATTTCAAATGAGTTCAAAACAATAAAAAGTGAAACACAAACTTATATATTTTTATACAACTAAAATCTATAATATGTAGCTCTAGGTTGGACAAGTTAAATCTTATTTCCATTGATTATTGGTTTTAAGTACATTAAACAAAATATTCTAAGTGATTCTGTAATCTATCATTCAAAATTATTATCCTCAACTATACTAATTAAATCACTAACAGATAAATAGGTCTAAGTTCTTCAAACTAATTTTTCTATTTTAATAAATTAATGTCTCTATGTATATGCAAATGTACCAAATAAGTTTCTAGATGACTTTTAGAATCTATCAAATATGATAATCTCACTATTTTTTTCTAGTATTGGTTTGTTGACTTGTTCTTAATTTTTACTTCATTAGATATACACACAACTAAATAAACAAATCAATCACCCAAATAAATATTTTAGTTATTAATAACTTTTAGTGATTAAGATTTATCTCACAACCCAATCCAGTTCTATACTAATCTAATACTCTAACTGACATTAGCTATTATCTATCGTTGCCCATGTAAGATCTAATAGTGTGCTCTGATACCAAGTTGTGACGCCCCAATTGCTAAACACGTTTACCTGATAGAATTACAACCTAATAGAAGCATCAAATCTAGATTAATGATCTTAAGAATCTCAATTACATAAGCTAATCCAAAAGGCAAACCCATACACTCTGATATTATATAAATGAAGGTCTCTCGAGTGATATGAATATAATAAGGTGTTGTTTTACAGATTAACAAAAGTATACATACACAAAAGCTACGCAACATCTCTAATATGATACAACCTTTAAGCTACGAAACGGTTATCTTCAAGCGCACCTTTTCTTCTGATTACTAAAAACTGAAGTGGGAACGAGTGAGCACATCATCTCAAAGGGTGCCCAATGGAAATAAATAACTCTCAAGTAATCACTAATATGCTTCACAATGCTAAAGAATGGAAATAAAACATGTCATCGTGCATAATATGCATAAGAGTAATTTCCCCAAATACCTCGATATAATATTTCCTCATCTGGGTCTTAACGACATAAATTAGGTTATAAAATAAAAAGTAATACTATTTCGCTTTACGCGCTAGATAGCTATTATATGCACTTCCCATGCTATGTACCGCCTCATCTGGGCTATAAGACTTAGCAAGGAGTTGTGTGGAGACCACAATCACTCCTCGCGGGGATTTCACTCAAACACACATAAAATTATTCACTCAGCAATCAGCAAGCATCGTAATATATCATTCATGAAAGAATGTTATTCTAATTCCACTTCCTCAGGTATTGCGAACCATAATTACAATATCTTTGAAAGACCACCACCGGATGAATCTGCAAAAATGAAACTAGAACAACTAAAATATGTCATTCAGACCTCGCCAAATTCATTAGAGAAAGCGAAAGCAGAATAACTCCAGACTCGAATGATAGAGCCATCCACACAGAGTGCCCATACAAACCATGATTCAAGAACTACCACCATAAGTCCCGAAGGTTTTACAATCAAGCATAATATGCAAACGATTGGATTCTCACAAGAAATTTTAAAAGGTAATATTCCCCTATATAACGGTATTGCCTCATCTGGGCTATAATAAGCATAAAAATAGATATAACATTTGGAGAATCCACACAATGCATATTACACAACATACACAATCATTTACACACAAATATGTTCAAAAGAATTAATGGCACATCATGCTCGCGTAATAAAAGGAACTTAATGATTACAAGAAGGTTACAGAGTTCCCACCTGATCTGATGACAAGCCACGCCTACATTGTATTCCTCAATCCAATGGTTCATCCCTTGAATCGATTGTTGTTAATACTGATTAACTGTTAATCACACAAGAACTCTAAGAACTTAGACAATAGGCTCATACAATAGACACAACATAATTTCATACAAATCTCCAGTTATAGTCTAAGTGAAATAACTAATGGTTCTAGTTTTACCAATGATCCTATCACCTGTGATTTGATGTTCTAGTCATAAATTAATATCTATTTATCTATATTGGTCAAATTAGGTGTCATCGGAAAGCCCTTGAAAAACTCTACAACTTTTAAGAAGGAACCGGAAGCTAATTCGGACCATAAATGGTCCAAAACATCACAATATCAAATCTAGCCCTAAACCAAGACCATGGGCCTAATCCGGCACGGCCCACTAAACCAGCCCACTACCCATTTACTGACCCATCGGGTCACCCATGACCCGACCCGTTTACTCGGTCCACGAACCGTGTTGATCTGACTCATTACGAGTCAGACGGTCCAATTGAGTCAGAATCTGACTTAGTCACCTTCCTCACCTGAGTTGGATTATTTTCCAAGTGTTTGGACAAAAACACAGTTCGAGTAGACAACTTTCATGGTCTTTAAATTACAAAATATAAATTCAAATGAAACAAGTGATGGCTCCATAGAATCATGGGATGACTCTCTCCAATATTATCCTACTGAATAGTTTTCAATTTTCACTCTAACCTATCTATAAAGTCTCCTACTTATAGATACTCGTGACTGATACACCTGGTATTTGCTGCGTCGACTAATTTTCCGGCATCTATATCTCTCTCGTTACTCAACCGATTCGAACAACCTATATATGAGAATAATCACCACCTGGCATACTACAATTTATATTTATATAGTTGCTTATAATTCGGTCTCTAAGGTATCTAGAAATGTCTCTACATAATCGCTAGTGACACAAAACCCATTCACATATAATCATGATTTTCATACAATTACATAAACTTCAAACAATCATTATAAGTTTGATTTTAACTTAATCAAACATCCAACTAGTACCCAAAACATAAATAACTCATTAGAAATTATTGAAGAGATTACCTTGGTCACTAGAAGAGGCTCTACTATTTCTATCATCTTTCCATCGTGATTATCAACTATATTTATCATCAAAGAACTTTCAAACCCTTATACTCTCTAGCTACTACACTTAGTCCCTCTCCCTCACTGATTTCTCCATCACCTTATTCACCATTAATACTATACCCACCACTCTTTACTACAATCCTATAACTCTTTCTTTCTCTCTTGTAATCTCTTTTCATTCATCATGGCAAAACTTCTCTTCCTATTCTCTGTTATACTAACTATAAAATCCCAAAACTTACCTCCAACGATCGACACCACCTTCTATCTAACAACAGCAGCAACTTCCCAAGTTTCAAGAGATAAGTTTCAAACAAATATAAAATATCTATTTGATTAACTAACGTAATTAGGTGCTAGCTAACTAAACATAATTAGCCTATAAATAGATAATCTAACTTGATTAAAAAGTTTCTAATATTACCAAACACTCTAAATTACTAATGGATAACTTTGTACTAATTAGAAGTCCTGGTCAGGTTAAGGGAAGAAGTGAAGATGAGGAGTAAAAGACGGTTGTTGTTGGTGGAAGTCGAAAGAAGGCGTTCATTTGGAGAGAAAAGGAGCACAAAAGTCAATTCACATACGAGATATACTTGGAGCGGGCTAAGGTATGCGAACAGGAGGTGATGAAGAATGAACTGTCAGTCCCTCAAAACTGACAGTTATGTTGATAAGGAGTTAGGCTATCAGTTATCTGAAACCGACAAGCTATGTATGAGCTAGCACCCCTTATCTACTCTGGATGGGTGGCCATATCCAAAACCCTTCCTACACTAAACCTAGATTTCAGAGACAAATGATTTCTCAATCATTTTCCCATCTAAATTCATAGAAGTAAGGACCTGTGTGGATGCTGTTAGAGTTTAATGGAGAAAAAAAGACCACAGATCGATTAATTTCTTCTACTCATGTTCGAAAAAAATTAGGAAGATTGAAGTGGTTACTGTTCAGAGAGGAATTGAGGTGCTGCTTGAGATCGAGGGGATATGTTTCTGTGAAGTGTGGTGGTTGGATCGATGGTGAATATTGATCTGAGATGGAGAAGAATTGGATCTGCTCTTGATTTGACAAATTGAGATGGGGTTCGTTGTGAATGAAAGATTAAAGAGCTGGGTTTGTGCTAATAATCAAATTAGAGGAGAATCATTAGAGTTAGGGTTTTGTGAAACTTATGAAGCCACTGCTGTTGACTTAAGAAACTATAGGTGGAGTTTCAAATGAAGAATCAGAAGAATGGGTATGACTCATATTTAGGTTTTGTGCTGCAACTTTGAATTTTGAGAATTTATAAAAGATAGTTGTTGGTTGCAGTTGGGTCTTCTGTAGTTTGAATGGTTAGGAGTTGGTGGCCGAGAATATGTTGCTAAGATGATAGAATTTAGGGTCTCAATAGATGAATGGATAGGACAGGTGTAGTTGGAATAGCAGATGGAGTCTGGGGTGATAAACCTGTGATTTGTAATATGCAGCTGAGCTTGAGATGCAGTTGTTGCAGAAGAGAGAAATGGACATAATCTGCAGGTGGGCTGTGAGAGTGTAGTTCAAATGGTGATGGGTGTACTGTGTTGGTGTTGAACTAGTAGTTAGCAGCTGATATTGCAGGTGGAGTAGGTACTGGTGGAATACAATTGCAGGGGAGTTAATGATGCTGCCAATGGAGTGTTGGTGGTTCTGGTGAAGTTATAGTATGTATTGAAGTGCAGCAGCCAGTGAACAAGAAAGTAGCAGGGCATCGAGGCATTGATGGTGGCTTGAGTATGCTGTGTGAATGAATGGTTCATGGAAGTGGTTATGCTGGTAGCTATAGAGGCAGAATGGGTGCATCTATACTGATGTAGTTGTTTGTTGCTGATGAGCAAGATTATGGTGCTGCTACTGAGAGCTGGTGATGGTTGCAGTGGAGGATAAAGGCCTAAATGGATGGTGAATTGAACTTTTTGCAGGAAGGTAAGTTGTTGCAGCTGAGCTTCTATTGAGCTAGAATGGCTAGGAATTGAAGGCAGATTCAGCTACAGATATTGCAGTTGAATGAAACTGGAAAGAACAGGTGGTTTGCAGTTGAGCATGGGAACTGTGGTGCTGCAGTTATCAGTATTGGTTGTTGTTACAAGGAACTGGAGATGGGAACATTGCAGGCTTGCAGCGAATGGAGTTTTAGGCAGCACATGCCATGATGCTGGTGAAGGTGATGGATTTGTATGAGATCAAGAACAAATTACTGGCAGATTGCAGCTGCTACTGGAGTTGAAATTCAGAAAGAGATGTTTTTGTTAATGCAGAGAGGAGTTGTGATGCTGTGGTGACCATGGTATGGAGCATTACAGATGATTGGTTAGCAGCTGGAGTTGAAGTTGTAACATTTGAAGTGCAGGGAAGGAAATGTTTATACAGAACCAACATGGTGCAGCTGAAGGGCCAAAATGGCGCATGACTGAAGTATGGGTTGTGCAATATGCACTTGGCCTAGGCCAAGTCACTCAGATGAGTCAGTTAGCTGACTCTGACTAGACACAACTGACTATCACCTGACTCAGATAACTCGGTTTGATTCAGTGATGGACTAAGTTGACTGACCGACGACCGGTGCCGGATTCCGGCTGTAAACCCAGTTTTCCGGCGACTAATTTTGGCGTAGATTTTTACTGGGTTATTTTCACACATGGGTTTAATGGGATTGGTGAACATATTGGATATGGGCCTTTGAGACTTAACCTAGTTTTGGAAGGGAGAAAAACTACAAAAGGGGAAGACTTTTACAATTATGGGGGACGTATTCTACTTGGAGTTTTGGAGAGAGCCGCAGCTAGGGTTTGCTTTCATTTCATATTTTCATCTTCTTTACTTTATTTCAATTATTATTTGATGATGAACTCCATACTTATGATTAACTAAAACTCTTTTTGATTAAGGGCAATTTCAAAGCCCGAAATATGAACCTATGATTGATATGAAATAACTTGTTCTCTTGCATTTATTTATGTTATTGATTGATTTCTACCATGCTAATCTTGTTGATGGATTATTTGTTAAGGGTTTAAGTTCGAAATTGAATCATTAATTCTTAATCTTATTGCTAGTTTAGATTTTCTTCGACCTGTAATTGTCTAGAAATATAAACACTAGTAGCATTATATGGGTACTGATGATGGGACTTTGTTAAGTGCCTATATGTAGAAATTGACACTAGTAGGTGATTCATGCTTTTGAGTTCATCACTAGGAGCAACCTTATCTCACAAAACTTAGAGCACTTGTTTAAGTCACACCTAGTAAGCGTACCTCTAGGAAACTTGGCAAGTAGAAACCGGTAGTCGAGCGCTTCCGTATCCGGTGAGCTTAGGATATAATAACGGAATAATTGAGCGTACTAATTATTCTAGGGTTGTTAGTAACGAGATAATGCGAAGAACTTGGCTATATATATCAATTTGGTTTGTGTTCCGTGGTCGAGAATGAACCTTTAATCAATTCCATCTCATATTTGAATACACTTTAAAATTTTCAGAATTTCGACAAAAAAAATCATCTTTGCTAAGACTATTTGCATAACAACTTAAACTTCATACCTCCCTTGGGACGATCCTAGTTGCATTATACTACTTGCTAGTTAACGAGAAGTAGAGAAATTTATTTTTGCGAGTTCGACACCTCGTCACTGCTATACCGAATTTTTTACCTCTATAACACAACCTAATCACTCTTAATTTAAGTAGCCATAGCACACTCCATATGTTATTAATGAGATCTACCGTCAATGGACGCACTATATGCATTAAGAAACAAAAAAAAAATCACATAATGCAATTGGCAAATAATTTTAAAAAGCACATAATTTTTACCTTCTCCTCAGCTGTCGGTGTAACAACTGCAGCAACATTGCCTGATAAAAGTAGATACAACAACATAAATACCACCACTACCATAGCCAATGCCTGTTACTGGACCCTGCAATAAGATAAAAATATCTGATTATCAATGTAATATAATTGATTAAGATGAACGGGTGGATTTGAAGGAGTAAGTTTGCTCACAAATCATCAACATTTGGGTGAAACTTTTGTTCAAGAATCCAATAGGAGACCTGTAACAACCAAATTCTGGAAAATCGAAACACTTGATCTTTGAATTCAACCATTGCAAAAACCTAGAAGCATCACACAGGAGAAAGCATAAAGGTTACCTTCCTTAGGACTATCGACATTGAATTATTTAAGCCCATCTTTGAATTATTAAAGTTACTAAAAGCATTAACCTAAACCAACAATCAACAGAAGAAAAAAAAACGTACAAATAAAATTCTAGGGTTAAACAACGTACAAATAAAATTCTAAGGTTTCTGTATGTTTACCTTCTCTATTCCTCTTAATCGTCTTTCTGATTCAACAACAACATATTACAAAGAATGGATAAGCAAAACTCTTTGGGGTTTATGTGTGAGAGAAGAAAACGGATGGCAATCAAAGAAACAGAAAATAAGCTTTTGTATGACACAGATAAAACACACCACCGGCACCCCATATTTTGTTCACACACACCTTCCCACTTAACTTTAGCCGAAATTTCCTAGCCTTCCAAACAAAAACTTCATCCGGAGCTTCCCGACCGCCAGATCGGGGTCCCCGCCAAACGTCGTCCGACTGATAGCCTTGGCTATCATGGAGACAAACCTCATACATTTTTGTAACAATGATTAGTGTTAGGTTGATAAAGGGTATCTTTTGCTAGTTAAATTACTTAGATAACCTTCATTTATTTATTTTATTTTATTTAAATTACTTAGATAACCTTCCTGGCAATTACCTATTTTGATGCAGTTAAGAAGAAAATTCCATACCAATTTTCTTTGTCTGCAAGAGACTCCATTTTGTGGTAGTGTAATCATGTCAAGCATGCACGTGATTATTTATTAGTTGTACCTATTAGTGAGTTTAATCAGTGTCTCAGACCAAGAAAATTCAGAGTTATGTTTTGTTATCGACTTGATATCCCAT
>JAJJWX010000847.1:0-232997 GCA_023529315.1 Papaver bracteatum | reverse complement strand
AATATAGATGGTGGATTTTCGACAAAGGGTAGAATTATAAAACTATATTCCACGGCAACCCGGATGAGTATTGAGGCTCATGTCTCTCATTAAAGCATGAAAGCTCATGCCATAAAATCTCTGATTGAGAAGACTATCTCTCATTGTACATGTGAATGTGTAGTCTCTCAGTTGAGGCCATGGAATATCTCATGAATACTGAGCAATTTTAGTAATTACTTCGGATCCGGCAAACGGATGAATATCGAGACCCATGTCTCCATGCATGCAAGCTCATTCCACCTCTGATGGAGAAAGTCTCTCAGAGAAGATGTAGATGTGTAGATTTCCAGTTGAGGGCACGACACATCTCATACTGTATAGAATAGAAAGATTTGGCGGCTCCTAGACAGCATGCCTGCAAGTATAGAGCGACAACGTCCTCGGGATGCAACTAGGTTTTCCCCGACTATGCAAGAGGAATATGACACTCCAGAAAGTTCATATTGCTCAACCCTCAGATGATTAATGCTCCTAGACAGGAATCCCTTCTGGTATAGAGCCATAAATTAATTGTCTGAAATCGTCTGAATATCCAGCAATATTCTATGAACCATCGTCTGAATATCCAGCAATATTCTACAATTCTTTGTTATATTTCGTCACTTCAATTGGTGGTTCTTCCCAGCAGAATGCCACGGGTTAGTGATAAATATCCAACGAAACAGGCATCTGAGCATCGAATAAGCCCTGACACAAAAATAGTGAAAGTGTAATTAGAAGATAATACAAAGACCAGTATTTTGAATGCACGAACGAGCATTTCAAAAAAAATGAACGAACGAGGAACCTATGCAAATTAGGAAGGAAAAATAATAATAAAATATTAGCAAAAGCGTCAGGGGACTGGGCTCACCATCCGGCCAGTCATGCCGTGACCAGTCCCGCGCCCAATTTTATATATTATCATACTTTTACTATTTTCCTGATCTCATGAAAATCCCCTCGTTCGAGCAAATTTTCTTTATTTCAAAGAAATTATCTAAATCACATGATTTTTAGCAAAAATAATAAAATTAGGGAAAGGTGTCATGGGACCTCCGGCCGGCTGGTCATGCCTTGGCCGTGGCCAATCCCACACCTCACGTCTCCATTATTTTATTATTTCCCTCAAATTCTGAAAATTCTTTGATTTTATGAATTCGGAAAATGGGTCATTTGTCCAGAAAAATTTAAAACACGGTTCAAATGGACGAGTAAAAAAATTTATGGGTGAAATGGACAAACAAAAAATAGCAAGGATGAAACTGGATGCATCCTGTGTAAAAAAAAAAAAAAAAAAATTTGAAAATGGGCAGGATGAAACTGGTTACATCCTGCCTATTTTTAATTTTTTGTCCATTTAAACAGTATCTAAATCTAACTGTCATTTTCACCCAGGAAATTTTGATTTTGGTCTTTTTAACCAATTTTGTGTTATGAATTTTCCCTAAAATCATGAAAATTACCTAATTTCATGTATTTTTATCTAAATCACATGATTTTATCAAAAAATGATAAAATTAGGGAAAGGTGTCATGGTACCACCGGTCGGCTGGTCATGCCTTGGCTGGTCCCATACCTCACGTCCCATTATTTTATTATTTCTTCTCAAATTATGAAAATTCATTGATTTTATGAATTTTCCCTGAAATTACCTAATTTCATGTATTTTTTTATAAAATCATAAAAAATATTAAAAAATTAGGGAAAACTTGTGGGACCGGGCACTAGCCGTCCAGCCATGCCCTAGACGGTCCCACATGCCTATTATTTTTTATTATTTGTTGTTTTATTTCCTGATTTCATGAAAACTCCCTGATTTCAACAAAATATCTTGGTTTTCAACAAATCCCTTTGATTTTATGAAAATTCTTTAAAATCATCAAAATTTGGTAAAATTGGGAAGAGTGACTTAGGACCCGTGCCCATTGTCCGGCCAGCCATGCCTCGGCCATTGCCGATCCCATACTCCCATTCCCTATTTTATTATTAATTTATTTCTCTCATCTCACGGAAGTTCCCTAATTTCATCAAACTCTCATGTTTCATGGAATTTCCCTCAAATCATAGAAAATACATAAAATTACATAAAACTGGGAAAGCATGTGGGACCGTGTTTGTCAACCGGCTGGCCATGCGCTAGCTGTGGATGGTCCCACACCTTGTAATTCCCTGTTTTATTTATTATCTTCATCATTTCATGTATTTTTCCCAGTTTCAGCAAAACCATGGATTTTGCATATTTTTTCCAAATGTTGCTCAAACGTGCACCAGAAAATATCAAAATTCTTAGGACTGAAGCGCGGACACCATGGTGACACGGGCACATCCCCTTGACCGACCAAGGGTGACCCTGAGGCTTGCAAATAGCTGGTCCCGCATGTTTTAATGATTTTAACCTAATTTGCTCATATTAGGTTCAAACTCTTTCCAAACAATTGGAAGTTTGGTCAAAAGACCATCCACTGGTCCCATTCCCACCAAGAGCTGGTCTCATGACCTCTTGGTCGGTCCTTCATATTTCCATAAAACCAGGTTTTATTATTTGTCGCTCACACAAGCATTATTTCAGTGATTAAACCAGCATTTAATCATTCTTTCACCAACTAGTCCCGGGAGACTTTGGTATTTTTGCTCATTCGAGAATTTGGGAGATATATGGTGAACCTGTCCTCCCATGTATCCGTGTAACTCTGTATTGATTCGCAATAAATCACCATTTCGGTAAAATCAGGGTTTTGAATCGAGAGCTCTGCAGAAACGTGATTTTGAGCAGATTCAAACACTCTGATAATTTTATCATGAATTCATAATCAACAGTTTATTTATTTTGCTCGACCCAGCAGTCAGTAACTTAAATTAATATTTTATTTGGTCTTGCTACCAACGATTCATCAAAAAGCAGTATCTACTCAAACTAGCAATATTCGCTCAAACCGGCAATGTTTATTCAAATTAGAAATATTCGCCCAGACTGGCAATATTTGCCCAGATCAAAGAATATTGGTTCAACTATCAATATTCAACAGTTCAGCAACAAAGTTTGCTCATCTTAGGTTATAATGATACCTCGTCTCAGCAGACACGTTAAATTTATGAGTTTCAGAACATTTTCTAATCATGTTTAACTCAGCATTACATGGACTCATCGTCCCATAAAGTCAGCAAATGACTCCACAATCACGAGATTTCAATATTATCACATGGGATGATATTAACTATGGTTTTGGTCTGGCGGGCTATGGCACGTGTTTTCACCCACGATGAGAATGTGAGCAAGTCGTGCAATCAGTTGGAAGAGTCAGCAAAGCAGTGGGTGGAAAATTAACCAAGTCTCCGCACGATGAGTAATTGGTTTAACACGATTTCCCACTTCCCTACTCTCTAATTCCAACAACTGTCACACTTCATGGGATCATGGTGTTTTCAACTCCGGAATTATAAAATATCTCTAAATCCTGATTGAAAAGACAAGATTCGAACACTCGAACATTCGTCTAGAAATTTCTCATCAAAGTTCATACAGACAATATTTCGTCTACACGAACTCAGAGAAATCACTCTCAATTGAGAAAAATTCAATCATTCAAAGCATTTTCACGCTGAATTCACAACACAACTACAATCTCAGATCACCATTGATCTCACGCATTTCTCAGCTTCCCTCCTACAGATCAAGCCATCCTCTCTTGTGACCGAATTGACTATGGAACGGCCATTATTCTTGGTTTAGGACGGAGTATTACATATTGATCTCTCGAACTTAAATCACTCCCTTCTTGCAGTGCATCTGTGTGAGGTTCAATATTTTTGTCGGTTCAAGGAATCTCCACACGGTCAACTCTTCAATTCCGTAAAACCAGCAAATCATTTTTCTCTATTTATAGATTGGCGACCTTAGTGGGAGATTAATATCTCGGTTGCAATCTCAAGGTTTCACAAGGATGGTCGGTCTTAGGAATAACTCAACCGCTCCAGATCCCAACCATAATCTCTCGAATGGTAATGTCTCTCACACTCCTTCGAAAAATTCTGGTTACAATGAATTATCATATTTTACAACTCCATTTATCTCCGTTGAACCAATCAATAGAGAAACCTCAAGCTTGGATGAGTTAGCACGGAGACAAGAAAACTTTTCAAGGAACGTGGACCGTCTAAAAATGGCGATCGATAACCTGTTCACTTGTCTGATACACTTGACGAGGATTTTAGGAGCAGAGATGGTGGAACGTCCAAATCCCTCGACTGGTGATCCTCCTCAGACCAACAGTTTCACCATATATGAGAAGCCAGTGGAACAGGAAGTTACACATCTGATTGAAAATTTATGTGAACTCCTACACTTATCCAAGGATCAGTGCACAAATACGTTTGCTGAACTCAGGCAGATATCATATGACATACAAATAATTTCACCAACCCCAGGAGTTGAAGAAGTATCGTTGGTGTCTGGACATTCGATCGACAACATCACTTTTGGAGAAGAAGATTGCATGGCATACGAAGGACATAATCGGGCGCTATACGTGACTTGTTTCATCGAAGGCACCAAATTTAGAAGAGCTCTCGTCGACACCGGTGCTTCCACGAACATTGTCACTATAAGGACTCTTAGGATGGCCAAAATCCCACAAGGTAAAATCATTCGCCATCCCATTCTAATGATGGGATTTGAAGGAAGCCAAAGCCATACATATGGATATGCGTACATAAATTTGAGGGTGGGGCCAATTCAATCGAAAGTGAAATTTTATGTGATTGAGAAAGAACCTAACTATCACATGATACTTGAACGACCATGGATCCATTACAACAAGGTGGTTCTCTCAACCTACCACCAATATATGAAGTCTTTATTCAACAACAAAATCGTTCGTATAGCTTCTTCATAATCTCGTTACGCTCTTTCCTATTATGATGAATTCATTGAATCCTCGAGGAGCATCCCTGAACCTTCTAGGAAAGTTTATACCACTCCACTACCAAATTGTAAGGTTATTGAAGCATATGTGGACGCGTCATCATTACCTTCACAAGAAGAACCAGTCAAGATACCTGCTACACTCGTCAAACGCCGGAAGAATCAAGTCATGACCCTATGATCCAATTTTATGACCACTCATGATGCAGAAGGAAGAGTCATTTACCGGCGACGCAAATATTAACAATTAATAGGGGAGATTGATCAAGGGTATCCCCGCACTGATGAATTATGTCAGAATGAACAACTACATGAGGAAGAATTTCAGGAAGCTCCACAACAGTTGCAATATGGAACGAGTTTTACTAGTGATGATCTTGAAACAGTTAACATCAGCACAAAAGAAGATCCAAGACCAATCTTGATCAGTTTTGCGCTATCACCGGAAGAACGTGTTGGTCTGGTGGAATTACTGAAGGAGTATCGGGATATATTTAACTGGACGTATGAAGAAATGTATGGTCTGGATGACAAACTTCTCACTCACCGTTTACATATCATCTACGGCTCCAAAGATGTCAAACAACCGCCTAGGAAGTTCAGGCATAAGGTCGAGGAGCAAATCAAAGTAGCAGGATTTATCAAGCCTATTCAACATCCAACATGGCTGGCTAATGTTATCCTAGTTAAGAAAAAAAATGGTCAAACCAGATGCTGTGTAGATTTCAGAAACTTGAATAAATTTTTCCTGAAGGATGACTTTCCTTTACCCAACATTGATATGCTCATCGATGTGACCAGCGGTCACGGAATGTTCTCGTTCATGGATGGTTACATCGGGTACAACCAAATTAAGATGTTTGAACATGATGATTCCAAGACCGCGTTCCGTATTCCCATCGGTAATTTTTATTACACTGTGATGCCCTTCGGATTAAAGAATACATGTTCCCCCTACCAGCGAGCCATGACATCAATATTTCATGATATGATGCACAAGAAAGTAGAGGACTATGTTGACGATGTCATGGTGAAATCGAAAGCTCGAGCGTCCCATCTGGAAGTTCTGAGACAAGTCTTCGAAAGATGCAAAGAATACAAATTGAAGATGAATCCTCTAAAATGCGCTTTTGGGGTTTCTTCTGGAAAGTTTCTGGGATTCTTGGTCACGGCCAAAGGGATCAAAGTCGATCCATACAAAGCAAAATCTATCTCCACCATACCTCCTCCAAGCACTGTGAAGGAACTGCAGAGCTTCATGGGTAAGGTGAATTACATCAGACACTTCATACCAGGATTGGATCAACTTATTGCTTCGTTCACTCCTCTGCTGAAGAAGGGATCAAGTTTTACCTGGACGAACATTCAACAAGAAGCATTCCAGAAGATACAATAGATACTTTTATCACCTACAGTCATGAGGTCTCCAGTGCTGGGATAACCATTGATACCATACACAGCTTCCAGTAACGTTTTTATCGGAGCATTGCTAGCTCAAGAAGTTGAAGAAGGCGTCGAACATCCAATTTATTATTACAGCCGAACTATGAAAGATGCTCAACTCAGATACCCGAAACCTGAAAGAACATGCCTGGTATTAGCTCATGCAATGCAAAGATTCATGCATTATTTACTATCCAACAGAGTTATACTCGTATCCAAAGCTGATCCCATAAAGTTTTTACTCTCAAAGCCCGCTCTGATGGTAAGACCTGCGAAGTGGCTGTTGCAGATGTCAGAATTCGACATAGTATGTGTCTCTCCCAAAGCAATAAAGGGTCAAGAAGTGGAAGATTTACTGGCTTCCTTTCCAGGAGAGGATTCCATAACATTACAAGATGTCATACCAGGAGAGCTTCCAGAGATCTCATTCGTCAAAGAGGAAACATGGTTGTTGTACTTTGATGGATCCACCACTCCTAGAAATGATATTGGAGGAGCGGGAGTAGTTTTGGTCTCACCGTCAGGGGAAGTATTCTCACATTCATTCAAGATGGATTTCCATTGTATAAATAATTCAGCAGAATATGAATCCTTCTTGCTAGGATTATCCTAGCTAAACAAGCATGAGCAATGCATCTGGAGATCAGATGAGATTCAAAATTGCTGGTCAATCAAATGAATGGGATATATTCTCTCAAGTAGATAATGCTTGCTCCATTCAGGGCTGAAGCACAATGACTCCTGACTCACTTTGCCGATGCAACCATCACCCATACCAGCCGAACCAACAATATGCATGTTGATTTCTTAGCAACCCTTGCCTCCAAGTTGCAATTCGAAGGATCATAGAAAGCTATCATAGTGCAAAGACGAGATGTATCATCCACATGGCTCAATCAAGCTGAAGATACTCCAGCAAACGACTGGAGAGTACCTATTATTCATGAACTAAGTAGCTCTATTACAAAAGGAACAATCAGTCTCAAAGAGTTAAAGAACTTCTTCTTCCTCCATGGGGCCTTGTATCATCGCAACCCCGATAATTCTCTATCACGGTGCCTTGGTGATGAAGAATCGAGAGAAAAACTTGAAAGTGTGCATCAAGAAGTATGTGGGAAAACACTAGTAATAACAATTTGCAGAAGATTTCAAAGGCTTGGGTATTATCGGCCCTACATGGAAGCACAGTCAAGGGATTTAAAGGGAGATTGTCCTAATTGTCAGACGCCGCCTCACCATTTGGAGCTCCTGACACTCCATCATACTGGCAACTGGAGACAACCTTACATAGAATACCTTCAATACAACAAGTTGCCACCAGAAAATAAATACACAATCAAACTCATACAGAGAGCTAAGAGATTTGTCTTTCTTGATGGGATCTTATACCGGAGGAGTTTCGGAGGAGACTTGTTGAGATGTCTAGCCGGAGATGAAGTTCTGATGGTCTTGAAGGAAACCCATGAAGGAGAACATCAATGGAAAAAGAAAATATTTCTCCATATTTATGAGAAATATTACTGGCCGACTATGGAGGATGATACAGCCGCCTATGTTCAGAAGTGTCACCGATGCCAGGTCCACGGTAACCTTATTCATACCCCTTGTCTTCCATTACATTATGTGAATAGTCCGTGGCCTTTCTATAGATGGGGACTTGATATCATTGGAAAGATCAATCTGACATCCTCAAAGCAGCATGAATACATTATCACGGCTACCGAGTATTTTACTAAGTGGTGAAGCAATCCCACTCAGAGGTACTACATGGGTAACTGTTGTAGCCTTCATCAAAGAACACATTATATGTAGATTCAGCGTCCCTAAATATATCATCACAGATAATGGGACTCCTTTAGCCAACAAGGATGTCGAGAAATTGCTCAACGAATATGGGATCAAACAAATCTTCTACACACCATATTACCCCCAAGGGAACGGACAAGATAAGAGTGCCAACAAAACTTTGATCCGGATTATCAGTCGAACGATTCATGATAATCCAAGATCGTGGCATGAGCAATTTCCCATGGATTTGTGGGCTTACAGAACATCACCAAGGAGCTCGATTGGAATGTCACCATATTCGCTCGTCTATGGGGCTGATGCTATACTCCCGGCCGAGATAAAAATTCCTTCAGCAAGAATTGCAGCAGCCAGCGGAATACAATGGAATGAAGCTGAAGTGTCTAAGTCGGGAGTTGCTGAACTGGATATGCTTGAATCAAGGAGAACTAAAGTGGAAAATATGTGGAAGCCTATAAACAGAGAATATCTAGAGCTTATAACAAAATGGTAAAACCTCGAACTTTCCAAGTAGGAGATTTGGTGTTAAATATGGCAAAGCACATCCAACAAGATATGTTCGCTCCCAAATTCTCTCCGAAATGGGAAGGGCCATATGTTATCATCAAAGCAATGTCTAGTGGATACTATAAAATTTTAGCAATCAATGGAGGAAATGAAGGAAATATTATCAACGGCAAATGGCTCAAAGGCTATTATGCTTGATCATCAGCAGACAATTAACCTTTTATTCAAATACATCTCAAATGTAATTTATTTCCTTAAAAGAGCATGCAAGATGCTCGTTTTTTCATCAAACATTCATCAATTGAACAAAATTCCTCATACTATCAGATTATTCTACCTTATCAAAAGCCTACATCTCAACTCTCCTGAATGATCACTCAGAGAAAACCATCCAGCAATGGATAATCCCTATAAGAAACTCTATCAAGTTTCTTCTGAAAGGTCCTAGTCTTTTCCTTCAAATCCTCGACATCCTTCTCAACCCTTGCCAACTCCAAAGCCAGTATCTCCTCCTGCTCCAATAAAGCAGTAGTCATGGAAATTGCATTATCAGCCTCCGCCGCCTTATGAATCTTGATTATTTAAAGCCGACGATGGATCCAGCTTATATTGAATTGCAATGTCTCACAATTGGAAACCATTTCATCCCACTTGTGTTGTTCCTGACTCTTGACATACCGCAAGCGTATTTGGTTCATCTCTTCAATGATTGGAAAAAAAACCTGTAACCGTGGTCAGGAGGGTTGGTGGAAAACCTTTCCACACTTCCATAGTAGCAATGTGCCCATACTTTTTCCACACTTGGGAATGACGAATCCACCGACTACTTTATTTTCTGGGAAAGTATTGATCAAGGGAGATTCGAACAAGAGTCCAGCCGTCGGGTATTCACGAGCATGAACACTAGATTCTGTATCCACAGATTATACGGAGTCTTCACATGCCTGATTGCTATTATCTTCAACCTCAACCACAATCAAGGACTTTCCACTCTTTCTCCTCCTAGCATCAACAATAACACGAACATCCTCCTGCGATGAAATGAGGAGATAGTTAATTTTGCTAAATTGAGCATAATGGAATTTCAAGAAGTTATAGGGTTGCTTACAGATGATCCAGTCTCAGCATAAGACGACCTATACCGGGCATGGTCTCTAAAAGTTCGCCTAGGTCTTGGGTTGTGAGAGGAAGAATTCTTCTAGTTATTTTGCACCGAATCAATTTCTTACGGTCAATAACCTCAATCAAATAGAGACAAAGAAGATGTAAAACTTACTGAGATGGACGCTTCTATTTCGCGCTTCGATTGAGGTTCATCTTGAGAATAAGTACTGCTCGACATGGAAATGATAAGGTATGATGATCAAAATTATTTTACGTGATAAAATTGACTCAGGAATGAAGGAAGTATTTGCGCAAGTGGTAAACCCTAAATTTACAAAAATATATATACAAGATACGGCAGACACTTATCTCCATTCAGTTGCGAGTTTTGATGAAACCCTAAACTTTGAATGAGGTCAAACTGGAGATGCAAAGTGAAATTAGTGCACTGGGGACTGACCGAAGTCAGTCATGATCAGCAAGTCGCACGGCCTCATGAGCTATACGATTTATGTTTGGGTATTTTCGTGATATGAATAAACACAAGAGCTAAGGGAGGTTACAATGAGTTCGTCATTGAAGTTTGCTTAATTCAATCATAGAAGAACTCACATTAATAAAATCTATCGTTCAAAGGGAGGACTTAAATACTTCAATAAAATCATTTGAATGAAGATATCTACTACGAAGACTAAAAGTATTCAAATACTAAAATAGAAAATAGGATCAAAAGTAAAGCTACTCGTCAGATTCATCATCACTATCCTTCTCGGAGTCTTCATCGCTATACTTCTCAGAATCCTCTTCTTCGGAGTCACTGTCAGAATTATTGGTGACGGCTGGATGAGTATAAAAATCATCATCTGAATCTGAATATTCTTCCGCTTCAGCTTCAGAATCCATGGATCTCTCGGATTTTCTGGCGTACTGGTCAGGTAACCCCTAATTAATGTCTTCTTCAGAAGCATCAGAATCAGAGGATACCCCATCCAAGAATTGACGTTTCTCCTCGGCCCTCTGTGTTTTGCGTCGGATTCGATCCTTTCTGCGCCGACGAGCATATTTCTCATCATCCTCGGCTTTTCTTTTCCTGACTTCGGAAAAAGTAACCCTCCGCTCATTCAAGGGGACGCTAGGCTTTGCTTCTTCATTGCGAATTACTTTGGCTCTCGATTTACATGAGCTTTGGGATCTTCGTCAGAAGAGCTACTACTGGAAGTCGGCATTTTCTGAAACCAGGAACACAGAATTATCAACGTACAAATACATTCATCTATTCTTAACTCTTACCTCTTTCAATTTCACTAATAGTAGTGATTGTGCCACAAGAGTTAGCACGCAAAATTAGTTCGTTCCTTGAAACCTGCAGTAATGAACGAGACTTCATTAGTTTATGAAAAAATAATTTTCTCATAAAATCATAGACATAATTTTCATAATGTGAACATTCACACAACTGACCTATGAAATTTACAACAAGACATTATTTCATCATAAATAAATTGTCTAGTTTCGAAGGCTACTCAAAACCCGCGTCTTGATTTTACAAAGCAATAGCTAGTATAATTTGTTCACGTAAATTTTCAAAAATTTATTTTAATGAGAACAAATCCATGTGAATGAAATATGTCATCATATCCCACATAATATGTCACGGCTACATATGTATTAAAAAAAAAATCTATTTTCCTTCGTATTAGCATTTTCTTTAAAACGAAGGTTTATGCTAGTTTTGTGAAAGCTCACACCTCTTGTGATAAATATTAGTTCTCAAGAAAGCTCATAAATAAGGTTTTATCACTGAACATAAGTTTACATGCATAAAAAAAAATCTATTTTTCCTCGAATGAACACTATTTTCTAAAACGAGGTTTACTTCGGTTTTGTGAAAGCTCACAACTCTTAACATAAAGTTTTGTTTCCCATGAAAGCTCATAAAAAAATTTTACCACTGGACACAGGTCTATTTTCAAAGAAAAGTCTCTCTCAAGTTAGGGATTGCTGCTAGTTTCCTAAACTAACGATCGAACGAACATACATTTAATAAAATAAGGGTTTTTCTATAAAACTCACACTAATATATACACATGTATAGAATTTCACCATGAACAACTCATAAAATAAGCAAGCTTTTGAGAAAAAAAAATACATGGTCGGAGTTGGCTGGAATTCGGTCGGACGATGACTGACGGCGCCGGCGGTCGGCGACTCCGGCGAATATTCTTCTGCTCCTCCTGATGCTCGGACGTGAAGGGAAGGGGAGGTGAAGAAGGTGGTGGACGTGGGATAGAAATAAAAAAAAACAAAGGGAATAATTCCTTTTATACCTAATTTTATTTCCAAAACCTAATTCCTTAAGGATTTCCTTTTCGTGCCCGGTCCGTGAATCCTAAACCAACCAAGGTTCCACCATCGAATAAACGGTTCTACACCAATTCATGTTCATTGGATGATGCTCTATTATGCCACTAGGGTTTTCGATCAAACCATGGTTTTCTCATTCGGTCGAAATCCGGTAATATCTTATCATATAACTAAGTTCAATTACTTATTTTATTTTGTACCTGGAAAATCATCATTCAATGCTGAGTGAGGAACATGACTGTTCCTCACTAAGCAGGGGACTTAATGTAGATGGTGGATTTTCGACAAAGGGTAGAATTGTAAAACTATACTCCACGGCAACCGGATGAGTATTGAGGCTCATGTCTCTCGTTAAAGCATGAACGCTCATGCCATAAAATCTCTGACTGAGAAGACTATCTCTCAGAGTACATGTGAATGTGTAGTTTCTCAGTTGAGGCCATGCCATATCTCATGAATACTGAGCAATTTCAGTAATTACTTCAGATCCGGCAAACGGATGAATATCGAGACCCATGTCTCCATGCATGAAAGCTCATGCCACCTATGATGGAGAAAGTCTCTCAAAGAAAATGTAGATGTGTAGCTTTCAAGCTGAGGCCACGGCACATCTCATACTGTATAGAATCGAAAGATCTGGCAGCTCCTAGACAGCATGCCTGCTAGTATAGAGCGACAACGTCTTCGGGATGCAACCAGGTTTTCCCCGACTATGCAAGAGGAATATGACACTCCAGCAAGTTCATATTGATCAACCCTCAGATGATTAATGCTCCTAAACAGGAAGCCCTTCTGGTATAGAGCCATCAATTAATTATCTGAAATCGTCTGAATATCCAGCAATATTCCACGAAGCATCGTCCGAATATCCAGCAATATTCTACGAGCCATCTTTAATCGTTTGAATATCCAGCAATATTCTACAATTCTTCGTTATATTTCGTCACTTCAATTCGTGGTTCTTCCAAGAAGAATGCCACGGGTTAGTGATAAATATCCAACGAAACAGGCATCTGAGCATCGAATAAGCCCTGACACAAAAATGGGGCAAGTGTAATTAGCAGATAATGCACAGACTGACATTTTGAATGCACGAACGAGCATTTCAAAAAATACGAACGAACAAGGAACCTATGCAAAATAGGAAGGAAAATAATAATAATAAAATATTAGCAAAAGCGCCAGGGGACTGGGCTCACCAGCCGGCCAGTCATGTCGTAACCAGTCTTGCGCCCAATTATCATACTTTATCATACTTTTACTATTTTCCTGATCTCATGAAAATCCTATAGTTCGAGCAAATTTTATTTATTTCAAAGAAATTATCTAAATCACATGATTTTATCAAAAATAATAAAATTAGGGAAAGGTGTCATGGGACCGCCGGCCGGACGGTCATGCCTTGGCCGTGGACAATCCCACACCTCACGTCTCCATTATTTTTATTATTTCTCTCAAATTTTGTAAATTCTTTGATTTTATGAATTTTCCCTAAAATCATGAAAATTACCTAATTTCATGTATTTTTATCGAAATCACATGATTTTATCAAAAAATGATAAAATTAGGGAAATGTGTCATGGGACCGCCGGCTGGCCGGTCATGCCTTGGTCGTGGCCGGTCCCTTACCTCATGTCCCATTATTTTATTATTTATTCTCAAATTATGAAAATTCCTTGATTTTATGAATTTTCCCTGAAATTACCTAATTTCATGTATTTTCTCTAAAATCATATAAAATATTTAAAAATTAGGGAAAACTTGTGGGACCGGGATCTAGCCGTCCGGCCGTGCCCTAGCCGATCCCACATGCCTATTATTTTTTATTATTTGGTGTTTTGTTTCCTGATTTCATGAAAACTCCCTGATTTCAACAAAATATCTTGGTTTTCAACAAATCCCTTTGATTTTATGAAAATTCTCTAAAATCATCAAAATTTGGTAAAATTGGGAAGAGTGGTTTGGGACCCGCGCCCGTTGGCCGGTCGGCCATGCCTCGGCCATTGATGGTCCCACACTCCCATTCCCTATTTTATTATTAATTTATTTCTCTCATCTCGCGGAAGTTCCCTAATTTCATCAAACTCTCATGTTTCATGGAATTTCCCTCAAATCAGAGAAAATACATAAAATTACATAAAACTGGGAAAGCATGTGGGACCGTGTTTGTCAACCGGCCGGCCATGCCCTAGATGTGGCCGGTCCCACACTTTGTAATTCCCTGTTTTATTTATTATTTTCATCATTTCATGTATTTTTCCCAGTTTCAGCAAAACCATGGATTTTGCATATTTTTTCCAAATGTTGCTCAAACGTGCACCAGAAAATATCAAAATTCTCAGGACTGAAGCGCGGACACCATGGTGACACGGGAACATCTCCTTGACCGACCAAGAGTGACCCTGAGGCTTTCAAACAGCTGGTCCCGCATGTTTTAACGATTTTAACCTAATTTGCTCATTTGCTAATATTAGGTTCAAACTCTTTCCAAACAATTGGAAGTTTGGTCAAACGACCATCCACTGGTCCCACGCCCACCAAGAGCTGGTATCATGACCTCTTGGTCGGTCCTTCATATTTCCATAACACCAGGTTTTATTATTTATCGCCCACACGAGCATTATTTCAGTGATTAAACCAGCATTTAATCATTCTTTCACCAACTAGTCCCGGGAGACTTTGGTATTTTTGCTCATTCGAGAATTTGGGTGATATATGGTGAACCCGTCATCCCATGTATCCGTGTAACTCTGTATTGATTTGCAATAAATCACCATTTCGGTAAAATCAGGGTTTTGAATCCAGAGCCCTGTAGAAACGTGATTCTGAGCAGATTCAAACACTCTGATAATTTTATGATGAATTCATAATCAACACTTTATTTATTTTGCTCGACCAAGCAGTCAGTAACTTAAATTAATATTTTATTTGGTCTTGCTACCAATGATTCATCAAAAAGCAGTATATTCTCAAACTAGCAATATTCGCTCAAACCGGCAATCTTTATTCAAATTACCAATATTTGCTCAGATCAAAGAATATTGGTTCAACTATCAATATTCAACAGTTCAGCAACACATTTTGCTCATCTTAGGTTATAATGATACCTCGTCTCAGCAGACACGTTAAATTCATGAGTTTCAGAGCATTTTCTAATCATGTTCAACTCAGAATTACATGGACTCATCGTCCCATAAAGTCAGAAAATGACTAAACAATCACAAGATTTCAATCGTGTCACACGTGTGTTCACCGACTATGAGAATGTGATCAAGTCGTGCAATCAGTTAGAAGATTCAGCAAAGTAGTGGGTGGAAAATTAACCAAGTCTCCACACGATGAGTAATTGGTTTAACACGATTTCCCACTTCCCCACTCTCTGATTCCAGGAATTTTCACACTTCATGGGATCATGGTGTTTTCAACTCCGGCATTATAAAATTTCTCTAAATCCTGATTGAAAAGACAAGATTCGAACACTCGAATATTCGTCTAGCAATTTCTCATCAAAGTTCATACAGACAATCTTTCGTCTACACGAACTCAGAGAAATCACTCTCAATTGAGCAAAATTCAATCATTCATAGCATTTTCACGCTGAATTCACAATACACCTACAATCTCAGATCACCATTGATATCACGCATTTCTCAGCTTCCCTCCTACAGATCAACCCATCCTCTCTTGTGACCGAATTGACTTTGGAACGACCATTGTTCTTGGTTTAGGCCGGAGTCTTATAGATTGATCTCTCGAACTTAAAGCACTCCCTTCTTGCAGTGCATCTGTACGAGGTTCAACATTTCGCTCGGTTCAAGGAGTCTCCACACGGTCGACTCTTCAATTCCCTAAAACCGTAAAATCAATTTTCCCCATCTACAACCAACTTCGTATAGTTGAGACCAAGCAACTAAACCTATAGTTCACCAAGTTCCGTCTTTATTCCCATGCCTCCAACCTGTAAACAAGTCACGTACTTGGACCAATTCCTTTGGTTCGTATTCCAAACAGTAAAGGAACAACAAATCTGTTTGGTATCAACTCTCTTTAACCAAGTGATATGAGTTGCGCAAAGGCTCTTCTATTTACCTTAACATAAACTCCTTCGCCAGGTTCCAGGATCTATCTTATGTTCAATCACCAAAAGGTAATCATTAAGATTAAGCCAACAAAACTCTTAATCCAAAGAATTGTGTTGATGCCGATCTTCTCAATTAATCAATCTAATCTACAAAAAGGATAAACCGATTATTAATTGGATCCTCTATTACCAAAACAAGTATTATGCATACCAAATATTATAAAACCAAGTATGAAATCTTATATCTCTTCTTTGTCTTTAAATCTTCTTAGATCTTTAATAAACATCCCCACACAACTACTTGAATATCCTGTTTTCAATCACACACAGAACGGAGTCTGTTAACAATAGATTATCACAAGATCGTCTTTAGATCTAACAACAGTCGAAAGATCCCTGTCGAAACCTTGAACTAGTTTGAGTGAATCTTATATCAGATGAGAAGATTCTCAAGCATAAACAAACTAGGTGCAATCAAAGTTCAACCACCGGTAGTCAATCAAATCAATATGAAAACTAAAGATAAATCGCAATTATCTAGTTTCCCATCAACGGTACACACTAGAGCTTCTCAATCCCAAAGAAGACTTTAAACTAAGCATCCGTAAGAGATTTCGCCTGATTATGTTACTCTTCTCTCCGAATAGGCGGCTTCACCAGTAACAGTACAATATATGAAGTTTACTTTCACGAAGGATTAGTTTGCTAGAAATGCAAACTCAAAGTATTTATAGACAAGGAAGTTTGGATACCAAGGAATTTCCCAAACCGAAAATATTCTCAAGATATTTCCATATTAACCCAGATTCGGTTTTCATAATTCCTGTGAATGCACGGTCCAAGTTTATGATCGAAATCTCCTTGTAAAATCTTTAACTAACAAATGCACATTACTAATTCTTATTTTCCATATATAATCAAAAACCTTAATTAAAAGATTCTTAACTTATTTAAATTCGATCTTGGGATTTACTTCCTTTTTAGACGTTAAGGAATATCTTTGAACAATAAAAGATACACATTAATGCGCATGTTCAAAGTGTGTCTACATCTTTCTCTTGCAAGTCCTTTTTCATACTTACTCACTTGAAACCGATTTACTACACTTCCAAACAAGTTTACAATTGGTTCATCTGACTTTCAAGAATTATGTGATTGATCAGGTAACACTCAATCACAAACCATGGGTGTAACGATTCTACCAAAACAAGTTTCGGTTCTACCTCCATGTGAGTAATGTGCATAGTCACACTAGCTTACCAAAGATATGGCTGACTAGGTACTAGGATCGGTCCCCACATATATTTGGTATCTAACTTGTATGTGTTGCACATGTCCATAGGATCGGTTCCCCTTTGCCTAAAAATGTGTTGCACATGTTCATAGGATCATTTCCTTTTTCTTCTATAAACCTTGTTGCACCTCATACAAGGATCGGTTCCCCCTTGTGATGTACTGCACCTCTTACTAGGTTCGGTTCCCCTCTCCCAAATTTGGTCAGACACACACAAACCCGATCATACCACAGGTGATTACTTAAGATCGAATTTACTAATAAAAGTCTTACCAATACATAATTCAGGCCTCATGTGAATAGTTTTACCAAGAACACAAACATGTCATGAGCGGTTATACTAATCATACATATTGGTCGTTCATAAGATATGCAATGAAGAACAACCCTAATAACGCCTGGCGATTTCCTTTTCGGTTCACAACACATATCATGAACTTAATTCCTTAGAACACATGTAAAAAAGTTTCCCTGGGATGAAATCCTCAACTCATACCCATACATAATCACAATAACATGCATACATTTATGTTGATGTCTTCTTATATACAAAGTTTAATAGTTAAGCAATAAACCTCATATTGTATTCCTTAATACTATGTCTATCTAGAGTATTCATGCTTCGCAGTTTTGTGTTTCCAATATGCACGACTTGAAAAATACGTTAGGGAATGAAACAGTTCAAGTCAAATATTACTAACCTCAAGTGGAAGGATGATGTTGGGGTTGTATCTCTGTACTTCTTCACTTCTTCAAGTCTTTGTAATACTTGTAATGTCTCATCCTAATACTTTCAAGCTAACCTATACGAAGTTGACTCTAGTACATTTAAATCAAGCGACTCTTAAATGAGTTTTGGCTCACTAAAATATGACAACCAAACTTGACATACCAACGCTTGGTGGGTTCAACCGAGCTATGCTCTAACATAATGCCTCATGCTACTATGCTTACTCACACCAAGATGTTGAGAATGAAGATATGGTTTCTGTTGAAGTGGTTCATGACTTTCTTAAATACTTTAAGGAAGCAAAACTGCAACTTATTGATACTATGAAGGATCTTGACGTGGTCAGAACTGAGTTGAAAAAGGTTACAAATGACCTTGGTCTCATGAATTCACATGTTGAAGAGCTTCTCAATGAGGATATCTTCTTCGAAGGCGCAATTGAAACTATAAATCACAAGCTCAAAGATCTCTAAACCCGTGAAGCTTCCGAACGTGAACTTTGACTTAGCTTGTGATCGGTTTCTAGTAGATTGTTTTTATTTTGTCTAGGAAACTTCTTAAGAGAATTCGTATTCTTGTTTTTTTTTAAGAAGGATAACTAGGGGAATATCCATTATTGTGAGTACACATAGCTATGTCCAACGTTTTCATCTTGCAATGTTTTTAGATTTATTTATTTAAATTCTAAAGTTGATTTGGAAGATGATGATTGCAGTATTAATCTTTATGGTTTCATATATTGCAATATGTTATGGGATATGTATGTTTGCGTTCGTGAACTATTATTGTGCCATGCGATGACAAAAGTTATCTCTTTTATATGTTGATATGCAAGTATTGATACAAGATCGATGAACTTTTGAAAAACAAAAGTTAAGCCTATTATGTCACTCATTGAAGGAAGATAGGTTAAAATCTTTTGATCACGAGGATTATGTCTATTGTATGCCATTGTGCAAATAGTGATGGAAAATAGAATGAATCCTTGTATATGTCGCAGTATTAATCTTCCTTGATCCATATTTTATGTATATACTGTGTGGATCCATAAGTCTTCTTGTATGAGCATTTCCAACTAAACTAATCATAGATTTGTTTGTGGTTATTTTGGTTGTGTATTCCGATTAAATTAATTATGGGTTCTCTTGTGATTAGTTTGATTGAGAATTTTTGGATACAAAATCATTTTTGTGGTTTTTCGTTTCCAAAGAAATCCTTCTTTTCTCGTAAAAGTAAGGTCGATCTTGTTGTTCTTTCGAGAATGACATTAAATGGGGGAGAGTTCTTTTCAACTTGCGCTTAATTTCCATATCTTTGTGGGGAGTGCGGCTGTGGAATTTTTTAGGGGTTATCTTATATCTTTATAGACTCCTTGATGAATGCATTTAGCTTCGGCTTTATGATAGCATCTAAACAAAGTTGATATGTTTCTTTCTTGGTCTTGAAGTGTCTCTGTGAAAATTTCATTAGGATCCCGTTTTCGTACCATTGCCAATTTTATCGACAAAAAGGGGAAGAATTAATATGTAGTTCACACTACAAATACATATGGTTTTCGGATCATTATGTAAGGGGGGGTTGTTTTTCGTGTTGATACGAAATTATTGACTAAGGGGGAGTGATACATATCACCATAGTATTGTTGTCTAAGTTGTGATGCATCTGAACTTTGATGTTGTGTAATAATACTATGACATTGTATAACAATGATTGAGAGCTTTCATTTTCTCATTATTATGGCTATGGAACTTCAACAACTATGATGTTGAACTGAACATCTATGAAATCATGGGAGTACTTGGAAAAGACGAAGTTTTCGAGTAATGTTGAAGCACCAAGGAGATCAAGCACGTGGACGAGAAGCTACAAAGTTTTATCTATTTTGTAATCCATATGTATTGGTAGTTTTGTCACTAAAATTTACAAAGGGGGATATTTTTAGAGCATTGATCGGTCGAACTCGCATGCTTTTCTATATCAAGCATGTTTGTCAATGTTAGTGATCAAAACTATACGTCTTGATTTCTAGTTTACTTATGACTAAGTCTCGGTGTAGGATAGTTAAGTATAGTTGAGCTCCAGACTCCATGGCGATTATCTTACAAAGACGAAGAACTACTCAAGGAACCAATGTAACTTCATCCGACTAAAAGGTATGTGGAGACTTGAACTTATCTATCACTCAAAAGTATACTCTATATCATACTCTTGAGACAAAAGTCGTATAAGTATATGATAGTTTTCATACATACACATTTGCTATTTCGATCCGAGTTTACTCGCCTATCATTTTCTCGAAATATGTGTTGGTAAGCTTTTTCTTTAACCATTTTCATCTTTACCCGTGACAAAAGTCATGATGACGTTTCAATCTTGAAAATAGCTTTGATGACGATAGTCGTGAATAACGATTGTTATAACATTATAGAAGAATGTTTCAATGATTGAAATGTAGAGTTGAGATTACCACCAATGGATATAAGCATATAGAGTATGTTCGCACATTAGTGTATAAATCCATATACCGAAAACCAAGTGCGTGCATATCTGTCCATGCGGTATTGGTGAAACAGACAGGTTGGGTACGCGTACTGGCGGAACTTTCCTCCCAGAAAATTCTGCTGAGTTTGGAGTTTATGAACTCATAAACCAGTCACCTTAGGTATGCGTACCCGTGTGCATATTGGCAAAACTTTTCTACCCGAAAAGTTCTGCTGAGTTTGGGAACTAAAACCAACTCAAAATCCGATAGCTAAGGTGCATACCCGTACGCGTACCCATGCTAGTTATTTCTCAAATCGGTAGTTCATGAACTTAAAACAATAAATTATAAGGAATGCAATCTTGGCAAACCGTGGCTATATTGTTCATGAATTGGTTCAATAGAATCGAACCTATTTTGTTTCAATTGTGTCTATGTATAAAGATCTAAGCAATTGAACAACTCTTCAACTAGTTTTTTTGAAAGTGCTCATATGGCTAACCATTGGTTAACTATTTGTGAACCAACTAAGTGTATACGTTTAGGTACGGTTACTCAAACCTAAATGAAATACATTTCATTTGTGTGTGACAAGCTAAGTTTCGGTCTAACGGTTAAATGATATCATCTTGGTTGAATAAGGTTTTTCATCTAACGGTGAATATTGAATGCTTTGTTACCAAGGTAACTTAGATTGCAAACCCTAATTTGAAAACTATATAAGGGGAGCTCTAGCAACTGGAAAAACTAATCCCCACACCTCCTGTGTGATACTAATTGGTTTTGCTAGATTCGATTCTCCTTTAACCTTAGGTTTATTCTTGAGACCCTGTAGGTTAACGACTTAAAGACTTCATTGGGATTGTGAAGCCAGACGAAACTACTTCTCTTGTAGTTGAGCGATGTGATCTTGCCATTTTCTATAGTACGAGTTCAATTGATTAATTCGCTTGAGATTATATCTATGATAAGGCAAGATAAAAAGAAATCACATATATCTTCGTCTCATCGTTTGTGATTTCGCAATATCTTGTTTCGCTGCCATACGATTTAGATTATTGTGAGGTGATTGATAATTTTAGGGTATTTCTCGGGAATATAAGTCCAGGTTATCGATTAGTTCCTGTTCACCTTGATTTCTATCAAAAGACGGAAAAAAACTCATAGGTTTATCTGTGGGAGATATATTTATCTATTATCTTAGACTTTTCTGTGTGATACAGATTTATTTATTAAAGTCTTTGACTTTGGGTCGTAACAACTCTTGGTTGTGGGTGAGATCATCTAAGGGAATCAAGTGCGTAGTATCCTGCTGGGATCAGAGACGTAAGGAGCGCAACTGTACCTTTAATCAGTTTGATATTGATTAGGGTTCAAATACAGTCCAGATCGAAGTTAGTTTGTAGTAGGCTAGTGTCTGTATAGGCTTAATACATTGTGGTGTTCAATCTGGACTAGGTCTGGGGGTTTTTCTGCATTTTCGGTTTCCTCGTTAACAAAATTTCTGGTGTCTGTGTTATTTTTATTTTGTATTATATTTTGTTATCTAACTGAAATATCACAGGTTGTGCGTTGTATCGATCAATTGTGAAATCCAACCTTTGGTTGTTGATTGGAAATTGATTGATCCTTGGATATCGATCTTTGGTACCATCCAAGTTTATATCTCTTATATTTGATAAAGACTCACATATTTCTATTTGTTTGAGTATAGATCAAATCGAGAGATAGAGATATTAACTCCTTGATATACTTTTTATTAAGATTGAGTCTGACTGTCTAGTTGATTCTCTTAAAAGTATATTAGAGTTTGTCCATACAGATTGTTAATCGAAATATTAGGTGAGGTTGTTAGACCCCCGCTTTTTTAGTAAGAACATGGTAGTTAACAGAGTTCATAAGACCATGGCTTTGATTGATGTTGTACAGAAGATCAAAGACCCCAGGGTGAACTTTTATTGCTGAGGAACTGTTCTGGTGTCTCCAGGTTATACTTTGATATGCGTACAGCTAAGCCTGAATATTTGGAGGAGACACAAGTGGTTTCTGATAATTATGTCAAGCAGTTTCTCAGACATCTTATTACTAGGGATGGGCCGAGCTTTGCTCCCCTACAACAGAGGCTTGCTACACTCCCCATCAAATATGGTGGGCTTGGTGTGTACACCATGAAGGATACCATGCAATATGATATTTGGCATCTTGTTTTCAGACAAAAGCTCAGCAGAAGAATATTTTGAGACAATCTGGAGTTTCTGGTTTGAGTCCCAGTTTTGTGCATGCACTTTCCTGCAGGGATTAATCTACAATTGATACACAGAAACAACTCAAGATGAAATATTAGATCAAGAAGAATAAGAAGAAACAGAAGAATCAAGATTGAGGATGAGAAGGGATGAAAGGGAAGACAGATTCAGATGAGAAAGTTTTAAGATTTCATTCATTCGTTTCCTTCTCACTAACAACCACATGACAAGTATATGGACACTACTTTCCTGGACAGCGTGTGAAACAAACAAGTACAAAGAGGGATACAACTAAGACACAGTACCTAACATTACTAAGGGCACCTGACAGACAAGGTCAGCCCATAACACACAAGTACAAAAAGGGATATGATAAATACCCACTACTCCAGAGGATCATTGTCCTCAAGGATCAGTTTGGGAAATTGTGTCTTCATCAAATGTCTATCCTCCCAAGTTGCTTCAGAATCTGTCATGCCTTTCCATTTCACCAACACCTGAGATATAGCTTGCTGATTCTTCATAATTCCCCTTGTAGCCAAAACTTTGTCATGAATCATTTAAAGTTGTCCATTGTTATTAGTTGCATGTAAGACAGTTTGATCTACCACCCCAGCACATATTTTTGGTTTCAGTTGAGACACATGGAAGGTGGAATGGATTCTAGATCCAGCTGGTAACTTCAATTGATAAGCAACAACACCAACCTTAGCAATCACCTGGTAAGGACCGAAAAAATTGGCAACTAGCTTTAAGTTTCTTCTCAGTTGCACAGTTTTCTGTCTATAAGGTTGTAGCCTTAAGTATACCTAGTCTCCAACATTGAATGATCTCTCATACCTCTTCTTATCTTCTTGCTGTTTGATCCTGTGTTGAGAAGACTCTAATGCTTCTTTGAGAACATGTCCCATCTCTTGCCTCTGTTGTAAATAGTCTTCAACTGTAGCATGAATTCATGCCTGAGAAGAAGGAATGCCAAATTGTGGAGGTGCATATCCATATAATGCTTCAAGTGGAGTTAGATTCAAGCTTGTGTGATATGAGGTGTTAAACCACCATTCATCTAAAGACAACCAAGATACCCATTTAGAAGGTCTAGAACTAGTCAGGCATCTCAAATAGGATTCTAGACAAGTATTTAGTCTCTCTGTTTGCCCATCTGTCTGGGGATGGTAAGTAGTGCTCAAGTCAGAGAGGTTCCTACCTTAGCAAAAAGTACTTGCCAAAAGTTGCTAATGAAGATATTGTCTTCGTCAGACACAATATATTTTGGCATGCCATGTAATTTAAAAATTGCATTTATAAATCTTTTAGATATTGTGTCAGTTGTGTAAGGATGGCTCATGGAAATGGAATTTTTGTATTTGGTAAACATATCCACCACTACTAGTATGACTTCTCTTCCCTCTGATTTTGGTAGCCCTGTGATGAAGTCCATACAAATGTGTTCCCAAGCTTGGTCTGGAATGGGTAAGGGTTGTAGTAACCCAGCTGGCAAAGTGTTGAAGTTCTTGTGCTACTGACAGATATCACATTCCTTAACCCAAGTTAGAATATGTTGCTTCATGCCCACCCAGTAGAAGTATGATTTGGCCCTTTGGTAAGTAGCTTGCCCTCCTGAATGCCTTCTAGTAGGTGAAGAATGTAAAGCAGTCATTATTGTTCTTCTTATATTCCCACCTTGACCAATGTACATTCTGTTATTGTATATTAAGATTCCTAGCTGGTAGGTGTAGCCTTCCATCTCCTGATTACTAACATCCAGATGGGGTATCCATCTCTGAGCAACGGGGTCATTTATGTAACTGTCTTGGATCTCTTGAAGCCATGAAGGATGAACTTGAGTAATAGCTTAACAAGATAAGTCTTCACCCAGCTTGACTCTTGATAAGGCATCAGCTACTAAGTTGTCATCACCCTTTCTATATTTGAGCTCATAAGTGTAATCTAAGAGTTTAGATAGCCACTTCTGTTGTAGTACTGAGTGGATCCTTTGATCCATGAAATACTTAATACTCTGGTTCTCAGTGTATATAGTAAATTTATTACCCAGTAAATAGGTCCTCCACTTAGAAACTGCTAAGACTATGGCCATCATTTCTTTTTCATAAGTAGATAGAGCTAGGAATCTAGTCTCCATACCTTTGCTGAAGAAGGATATTGGTCTCCATTCTTGTATCAATGCAGCTCCAACTCTCATATCACGGGAATCTGTTGCTAATTCAAAGGGCTTTGTAAAATCTGGTAATTCCAATACAGGGGTTGTGGTAACAGCTTCTTTCAGTTGTTGAAAGGTTGTTTGTGCTGAGTCATTCCATTGGAATTTGTTCTTCTTAAGTAACTCAGTTAGAGGCTTACAGATGAGACCATAATCCTTGACAAATTTTCTATAATACCCAGTAAGGCCCAAGAATCCCCTGAGGTCTTTTAAAGTAGTAGGAACTGGCCATCTGTTCATGCAAGCAATCTTCTCAGGGTCAGCAACAACACCGCCTCTAGATATAATGTGCCTTAAATAATCAATATGTGACTGGACAAAAGAGCACTTGCTAAGCTTAGGAAAGAGGGAATGCTCTTTAAGTAACTCCAAGGTTATAGAGAGATGCTTAATGTGGGTTACCATATCAGGACTATAGATGAGTATGTCATCAAAAAATACCAGTATAAACTTTCTTAAATAAGGATGGAATATGTCATTCATTAAAGCCTGGAAACTTGCAGGAGCATTAGTCAACCCAAATGGCATTACCAAGAATTCATAGTGACCTTGGTATGTTTTGAATGCTATCTTATGAATGTCAGATGGGTAAACCCCTATTTGATGATATCCAGCTCTTACGTCTATCTTTGAAAAAACCTTGGCACCCTTAAGTTCATCCAGTAGTTCATCAGTAACAGGTATTGGGTACTTGTTTTTTATAGTGATTTCATTCAGTCTCCTGTAATCAACACAAAACCTCCAGCTCCCATCTTTCTTCTTGACCAGCAAAATTGGAGATGAAAATGGGTTATGGCTTGGCCTGATAACTCCAGAAGCTAACATCTCTTGCACCAATTTCTCCACAATATCTTTTTGAATGTATGGAATCATGTAGGGTCTTTGATTAAGTGTTGGAGGGAGGGAGGTGTTAAGGTATATGATGATCATGGCTCCTGGTGGGAGGCAAGGTAGTTGGTTCCTGAAATATGGACTGAAAAGAACTCAAGAGGGGTTGGAGGGAGGGAGGTGTTAAGGTTTGTTGTTTTTTTTCACCAGATATGGCATATAAATGACCAACTAACCCATGCTTGTATTTTCTCATATATCTATCACAATCTTTTATTGTCATAAGGGATAAATTGGCAGAATCAATATTGCCATGTAGCACCACCTTTTTTCCATTTCTATTAAAAGTGATAGTTAAGTCTTTGAAATCAAACTGGATTAGACTGATTCCTTTCATCCAATCCACCCCTAACACCATGTCACAACCACCCAGGGATAAAACTCTCATATCAAATTGAAACTTGTTACCCTGCATTTCCCACTTGAAGCTAGGACACTTGGAAGAGCTTACTATTAGCCACAACAACTTGGAATGTACCAGTAGGCTCAATATAACACCCACTTAACCTTGTTATTTCAGGGTCTAAAAAACTATGTGTACTACCACTATCCACCAAAATAATAATGGATGTTTGTTTAAGGTCATGCCATGAATTTAAATAGTGCTTGGAGAAGTGTTACCTGCCAGGGAATGGACTGAAATTTCAACCTCTTCATCCAACAATTCTTGTATTATAGGTGCATTGGATGGTGAGTTCTCTTCAGGGATATTCATTTCTTCTTCATCTTCTATTAGCATGAACAATTGTTGCTTGGGGCACTTATGTCCAGCCTTGAACTCTTCATCACATTTGTAACACAATCTTTTATCCTTCCTAGCCTTCATTTCAGCATAAGTGAGTCTTCTTACAGGAGGAAGTTTTGGGCTGGAAGACTGATTACTTCTTGGAGATGGAGTGGTAGACTTGGGACTTGTTACGGAACTCCTTTGACCTTAAGGAATGAATAATGGAGGCGGCATGTTAGCCTTAGCCTTCTTAATAGTGTTGTCTAGGAGTACCTCTTGCATTCTAGCCAAGTACATTGCCTTATCTAATGTAGCTGGGGAGAACATCTGTACAACAATCCTAAATTCCTCCTTCAACCCACTGATAAAACTGGATGTGAAGTAATCCTCAGTAAGATGTCTGTTCTTAGCCATCATCAATGCCTTCAATTCTTCAAATATCTCTTGATACTCCAAAACAGTACCCACTTGACTAAGCTTGTTAAACTCCCCTACTATGTCATCATGACCAAGCTCTTGAAATCAGGAACAAACATCCTTCATAAACCTCTCCCATCTGATAATTTCTTTATTCACCTGGTAATCTTGAAACCATACATCTTCCTTTCCTTCTAAATACATAGAGGCTACATGTACCTTATGCTCTTCATTCATTGGATGTAATTGAAAGTATTTAATACATTTACGCACCCATGACCTAGGATTCACAATATCAAATCTAGGAAAATCGACTTTAAGTTTATGTGTATGAGCAAAATTAGAATTCTCACCCTGTAAGAAATTACTACCAATAGATCGATCAGGATGGCAAGGAGTAACTGGTATGTCGAGTAATCCATCACCATTTTTAGTAGTTTGGTCTCGAAATTCCTCCAACAGCTTCCTTGATTCGGCTTTAAAACACTCCATCATAGCATACATCATCAACGGATAAGGTGAATCTTTCTTAGCTTTAATCTCCAACACCTCTTTTGCAAGGTTCTCATTGGATTGAAGAACCGATGTTAATTGTTTCATCAAAGCTTCAAATTCAGCTTTACTCACCATGTTTAGGGTCACTCAGAACCTAGTGCTCTGATACCACTTGTAGGGATTAGTCTACAATTGATACACAGTATCAACTCAAGATGAAATATTAGATCAAGAAGAAACAGAACAATCAAGATTGAGGATGAGAAGAGATGAAAGGGAAAAGAGATTCAGATGAGAAAGTTTTAAGATTTCATTCATTCGTTGCCTTCTCACCAACAACCACAGGACAAGTATATGGACACTACTTGCCTGGCCAGCGTGTGAAACACACGAGTACAAAGAGGGAGACAGCTAAGACACACTACCTAATATTACTAAGGGCACCTGACAGACAAGGTCATCCCATAACACACAAGTACAAAAAGGGATATGACATTTCCCTATATGTGGTATTGAAATTTCTTCATTATGCATGGATGATATTGCCCCCCATTCTATGAGCTCCTTGACAATCAAATACTTTGATGCAGTGAAGAAAGTTTTACATGATCATGTTTGTTATGCTGGAGTGTGATTCAGCCTTGTGGCATAGTAACATGATCAAACATGCACAAGATTATCTGTTGGCCATTCCGATTGATGGGCTTAATCAAAAACTTGGGCCTCGGCATTTCGGAGCTATCTTGCGTTATAAGCTTGGAATCCCTCTTTTCGAAGAAGGGGACACTTGCTACAGTTGTGGTAGGAGGTGGATATTTTTGGGGATCATGCCTTGCATTGCTCGCATGGGATGGGTCTCAAGTATAGACATGATCTGGTTCGGGATACCTTTGCAGATATTTGTTATCGTGGATCCCAGCTAGGAAGGAAGTGGATTTAAGGTTTTTCTCAGACACTGGACTGGCTTTGAGACCTGCAGATATCTTCGTATACAATATGGACAATGGGCGTGATGTGTGTATGGATATCACGGGTGTTTCTCCTTTCACAGGCGTTGGAGTGTGTGCTTTTGTCCTTGGAAAGGAAATTGGTGTTGTTGATCGTAAAAGAACTAAATATTTAGATAAGTGTACAGCTCATGGCTTTGGTTTTGGGGTGCTTGCGCTTGCCACCTTAGGTGAGTTGGGGAGTGATACTATAGAGTTTATGAAAAGACTGCGCAATTATATGGCTAGTCATGATGCGAATGTCATAGTGGGGGTATTCTTTTCCATAGGATTGGGGTTGTCATTCAAAAAAGCAGGAGCTGGTGAACTGATTTTCGTACTGATCTATAGTAGTTATGATCATTGATTCCGTTGGTGATAGCGCCCCATTAATTGTGTTGAATACTGGAACCACTCTAATCACATGTACAGTAAATATATTAATTATGCAGGATCAAGATAACCAAAATATAATCCTGGTGAGCATAGCCCATCTTTCACATCCTTGGCTACGAGGTATCGCTACAATGCAAAAGGAAAGCAGATCATGACATGAAGCACCAATAAATCCGGAAATCCTACCGGATATGATATTTTTCACAGGGATTTACAATGAATACTTGTACCTCGGGCTGTCATGCACCAATAAATCCGGAAATCCTACCGGATATGATATTTTTCACAGGGATTTACAATGAATACTTGTACCTCGGGCTGTCATGCTAGATTATTCACTGCCCAACCTCCAGTTAGAGCAAATCTTATGGGTAGTCCCCAAATGAAGACTATCTCTTTCATATGAAAGAGTACTCGTCCAATAGAAAGGGTGAAGCTACTATGGCCAAAATTGAAAGAGGACACTACATGGGTAATCATCTCCTGTTTTGGATTTTTTTTTTCTTCAAAATTTAGTAATAAAATAATGGTCGGAGGGATAATTTTGTTTTAAAAAACTGATTCTCAAGCATTCACGAGGATAGTCCCCCGTGAGACAGTGAAATGCATTATTGACGGGCTTCCAACCCATTTTTTTTTAATACACAGGGGACTGTCCCCCGTATAGCTTTTTTATTCTCAAGCAGGGGACAGTCCCCCATCTAGTGTACAGTACCGACCACTCGTTCATGCAAACGAATGTATAAACGTGTTGGGGTGGAAGTGGGGTAAAAACTACCCATAGCGGCTTCTAATTAGAGCAAATTGGTAGTTCACTCCTTCGAATGAAAGAGTGACACTACCCATAGGATTTGCTCTTAGGCATGCTACCTGGCCCATCAAATTTGATTTTTAATGGTTCCCATGGAAAATGCCCTACTAGAATAAGAGAAATAAGACAACCTGAAGCTGAGATATACAACTTGAATGGTAGGATATGGACCAAAATCAACAAATAAACTGATGCAAAATCAATAATATTATCTATATTCTTATCGTTTATCTCGGTTTATCGTCTGGCCTATACAAAGACTATATTACAACAAACAATCTCATTCTCCATCTGTTGCTAAAGTCAGCCCTCGCTGTGAATTACGCTAACAAAATCCTGGAAACTAATAATACATGAAAAAACAAAAAAGAAAACATGAGTACCTTTAACATCTACGGAAGTGCCTGGGGGGAAACAGAGACGAACCCTTATTTTGTTGTATATCAACCAAGGAAACTGCAATTATACCCTGCAACGAAACATGAGAAACTTGAGGGACGTTCTGCATATTCTGGTGGCTCCATGAAGAAGAATTAAGGTTATGTATTCGTATAATTGGATACCTAATAAGCCTCCAAATCTTGATCTGGTGGTGATATGTATTGGAGCGAGAGAGGATTAGAACTTCTGCTACTATTGAATTGACTATACTTAAAGCTCTACACTAGGTAAACTGGTGCTTGTTCATTGATTTTTCAAAAGATCAAAATGTGGGTCGCGCCCCTGTCTTGTTGGAACAAAGACAAGAGCAGTCTGGTTCATTCAGCTCCCTTCTTACAAGACGCTTGTCACGGTTAATCATCAGTTTTACAAGGGGAAGCTTCAGAGTAACTTGGCGCCATATCTCATTAACTGTTCCATTCGGATCATCATACTCAAAGTATCTCTTTACCTGTGGAACACATAACAAGAGAAATTAATCAAACTCACCGTTACCTGCTTAGTGGTCTTGTCAAGATATCTTGAACTTGACACAACATTATGACCCACCGCAAATTTTCAGCATTCTTCATTTTATTTTGTTTTTATCTCATATTAACTTTCGATAACTCACTGTGTGGAGTACTGCAGCGAGGAGAAAAATATGAACTCTGACACAGACAAAAGTGTAAATAAACAGTCCTCTTATTAACACACTGCCTGTCTGATCCCCAAATTTAGCAGGATCACAACGAATTTACTATTGTGAAATAGGTATTAACTGGTGAAAGTAATATTTGACCCACAAATATTACTTACGATGTATGACCCTCTAACTGAAAAGAGACTGGAAAGACAATACCACCATCTTCATAACTACAATCACTACCTTGCATCCGTCGCTAAATCACCAGTGTAAAGACCACCAGCATCTATTTCCTTGCTCTAAACAACAACTGAGATTCATTTGAACTGAAAATTCCCAGGCTTTCTGTGTCTCGTACTCTCAGGGATCAGAGTTACTTGGTCAGCCTAAAGACATTTAATGATATTTTGAAGCTATATGATATGCTGTTACCGACATTAATAAGTGATGAATATAGGAATTACTGCAAAGCTGAGGAGCATGAACCAAGTGCATATGAGTCTAATGCCCATAACAACAACATAGTCGCCGAGAAAGACAGAAGGTAGCCCAAAAAGATCAGATACATTTTAAAAGGCATATATGATGGTATTAACAAGTTAAAATCATTTGACTACGAAAAATGGACTAACACATAATGCATGCCCCGACATATGAGAATTCATCAATAAACAAACCAGAACTATAAAAATACTACTCACCTCTTTAAGCTCTTGCTGGTACTCCAGAATCTTCTCGGTTCTTATTTTTCTCAACATTTTAGTTAGATGACCTGGTTTTACTGCAGTGTCCGAGTCTACAAAAATAGCAATTTTTTTGTAGTCTATCGCATCTTCAAAGGGAAACTCAATCTGGTCACTGACAATCACTGGAATGCACAAGCTGACTATGGCATCAAACAATCTGCAGGCTGAGGGTGTATCTCCAGCAGGATGTAAGCAAAACTTTGAAGAATGCATCCCTTGTGTTGCCATACGTCGACTTTCCCTGGACTGTGCACCATGTTTTATAATGACATCTTCCTCACTTTCAAGCACTTGGAAAAGGAGGTCACGAACTTTGCCACCCTACAATAAATTGACCATTAGCAGTTTCTTAAATGTAAGAAACATAACATCCATGACCAGAGAGCATAATAAGAATGTTGGTGCATTACTACTACTCAGTTATGCCAACTTATTTTTTAACTATGGAAAAAACAGAATAAAAATAAATGTCAATAACTCCATTTGATCAAAATGTGATCCTATGCTATGCATATTCAAGAGGCAATATATATCAGAGCTCGCAAAGAAACTCTGTACAAACTCTGTCAATCAACAAAATAAATTCAACTGCAATAACACTATTCCTAAAAGCAATGAGTTTCAGCAGATGAATGTGACTGTATGCATTCTAAATATCAATCAGAAAAAAAGTGTCAGAGACCCTATATGCTACAAGAGACCTGACTTGAGAATGAATGCCATCTGTAGATAGCATGTTCCTTGTCGGTTCTCTTGCACGTCTTTGTTGGATAGCTGCTTGCCAACCAGGAGGATTCATGTGACCGAAGCCCATTACTCAATGAACTATTAGGAAGAAATGGCTCCTTGTTTGTCTGTTAGGTGCACATCAGCCGTGCAAAGTGATCACATATACAATGAACAACAAAAAGAGCTTAGTGTTTTCATGACACCATGAATGCAATAATCAAACATACCCCCCTCTCCAAGTTTCATACAAAACTCTAAAACATATTATTAGCTAACATAATGCTGACTACAGCCCTACCATAAGTTTGTTTCACAAAGAGGCGTACTTATAAATGAAGCTCCACTAACGCTGGTAATGTCAAATTGCAAAAAAAAAAAAAAAGAATGTTCCAAGTGATGCAATTATAGTTACATTTAGTATACGAGAACACCTACTGTTACCAAATAATTTGAGGCCAAACAGATGCAAACTTCCACTAACCTTGCCATTTTTTTGTACTAGCAAAATATTGTGGAATTCACACCTCCACCATTTTTAACAACTATTCCAACTCTCAGGACACCCACATCACAACTTCTACAACAGAATTAATTGGAACACTTGAGGAAGAAGACATCCAGGCCCATCTTACAAAACAAGTCACGAGTCTTCACTTGTGAGGACATATGTCTAGGGAAAACTAGTCCACACAGATAATTGGGATTAGCACATATCTACAATAACAAATAAACTAGACAAACGTGGTCCATAAATTAATACATATATTGAAGATGGCCTACTAGAAGGATATTACATATCCAAAGCTAAAAGAAAAGAGAACCAAAGTGAACAACTAGTAAAATAGATCACAGGAGTCAGGACCATATACGTACATAGCTATTCTACCGCAACACCAATAAATCCCGATGATGAAGGACTGCTCTTATAAGTGAGACATGAACATAAAGCTTCCAACTATTTTCTTACTATTTCTGAACACATGCAAGCATTTCATGTTTAAGAAATTCCACAAATTTATTTGCAAGAATTAAGAAAGGGCAGGCTTCCTATACACGCAAAGGCCACCGTGAGTGCCAACGGAAAGTACATATTTCACCACCTCATACTCATCTAAGACACAGTTTCAATGTAATATCAGACAAAAAGCATGATTGTTTGGCATTTGAGAAATTGCATAGTAATAAAAACGATTCACCCCAGAGAGCAGAATGGGACAGTTTAAATTGGTACATCAGCTCCGCCAAAAAATGATATAGCCACAAGACCTTTGGCATGATTATAACCGACAACTATTTTACAAACTTTAAATCCACAAGGATCATTTTGGTATGTTGAAGCTCAGGATATCACCCTCCGATGAACAGAATACTACTCTCTTTCTATTTCTGTTTCAGAAGAAAACCAATACATCTCAGCTAATACAAGATAGAAAGATTGTGACTGGCATGACATTATAGGTTGAAGAATGAATCCAATCAGTCTATATCACATTTTACATGCCCAAACAAACATAATATTATAGCTCTAATAAACAGCTAAAAAAGGGTTGCTATTAGATCAACAATACATATTTTGTTCAAAAAAAGGTTTGTAAAAACCATAATGGTTTAAAGAGTTTGTTGCTTAATTGGTTCGATTTTCAAGCTGTCAAATGTTTCAAGTTAACCTTCCATTCCTCAACAGAAATCCCGAATGCCTAATATAGCTTAAATTTCCTAAATTCAAAACTGAACAGCAACATTATATTAAAAAAAATGTCAAAAGAAGAGCAGTTTACCTCCTTTCGATACCGATTTCCCATGAAGAACAGCAATGAATTCCTCCCCTCCACACCAATTTTCCCTTTAAAGGGATTAATCCGATGAGAATAAGGTAAAATAACATCTTTGACCAAAGAAGCCTGATCCCTTGTTAATCTCCCGAAATCTGAAACTAACAAAATCCCATTCTTAATCCTATCAATAACCTTATAGAGTGCATTTGGATCTTGACATATAAAAACATGATCCCACCCATTATTCCTCTTCCAATAAATCTGTTCTTCTAACCATTCCATCAAACTTTGTTGCATTTCTTCATCACTGTAAACACTACCACCAACATTACTATTCACATTCACACCACTAACCGGTTTAATTGGATTGGCAACCAAACTCAAAGACGAAAAGAATGGTACATAAAACAAATCAGCATCTTCTGGATCCAAAACCCTAACAATCGGAGAACCATAACGATCTTCCTTAATCAGATCAGAGAACAACCACCATTCCGCAGAATGTTGATTCCCTGGATACTTAAGATTTGAAACATCATCAACGGGAATTGAAATCGAAGGATCACGAGCTTTAAGATAACTCTCAACAACACCATAAGTGAATTTTCTCGGTAGATCGTATAGATAAACTTTAACAGGAGGAGGATAATTAAATGAAGAAGAAGAAGATAAGATTGAGAAAGGTGAATTTGATGATGATTCAAATGATAAGGGATTAGGGTTTATAGGTGTAAGAAAAGTATTGAAGAATGCATATAAGGCTACAAAGGTAAGAATTGTGACTAGGGTTGGTTTAAGACAAGGAGATTTTCTACCCATTTTTGAGTTTATCTGATAGATTAAAAATGACGGATTCTTTAGGGTTAAGTTTTCTCCATCTGAAGATGATGAAGATAATGGAAGAAAAGAAAAGAAAGAGGGAGAGGATGATGTTGAAGATGGAGAAGGAAAAGAAGATCGCCCTTGTTTTTTCGGTTTTCTGGGTTTGCTTCGATCACTCATTGTATGTTTTAGTTCTTTTTCTTTTCGGAATTTCTGTTTTTTTAATTTTGTATCTGGGCAAGCCCACAGGGGCAGTACGGTACTTTTCAATTTACCATTTACTGGAGTGTTTAATTTTGATTTTTTTTTTTTTTTTTTTTGATAGAAATAAGAATTTTATTAATGTGGGATAGGCATAATACGCCTTGAAATAACATCTTCAATCCAGGGAGAAAAATCTTTAAACTCCTCTAATATATATCAACGTATCTAATCTGACTTTCCTAGAAATATGATCGATGTCGTATGCGTCAAAAATAATTTACACTTTCTTACTACTCAAAATATAAATATAGCAAGAGCAAGAAAGGATCGATCCCACAAAGAGGTCTTGGTTGTCAATATATTTTCGGCTTCCTATATAAAACACCGGGGTTTTTTCTGATTTTTATATACTAAAATAAAATAAAAGCAAAACAATAAAAAGTAACACACAAATCAAGGTAGTGAGAATATTGGTTAAGGATTCATCTTCATTCACAAATATGTTTTCTTCACAATAACTAGAATTGATATTTAATCTCAACTTTTATCAAAAGCCCTAGAATATCTTGATCGCAAGAATATCCCGCTGATCTCCTTTTGTCATCAACAAACACATTAAAAGATGCGAATATGAATTTTATCTTAAAGAACAACCCAACGTGTAAAAGCACTAATCAAGTTTAATTCCCTAGATGCATTAAGTTCTATGAAATCAGGCCAATCAAAGCAATCGAACGTGGAAAACGCACTAATTCAATTTAACAAAGGTTATTATTCACATATGATCATACGAATATATCACTACAAACTATAATCATACTTATGCTACTTGCAATCAGGAATCTATCACTTTTACGTATAACAAACCCTAATCTAGCAATAGAGATGAAAACAAACTCAACCGATTCGCGACTCGATCAGACAAGCATTCAAATCATATAACAATATAAATTGTGAATCATAATCGATAAAGTATGGAGACAAAACTAATTTATCATATCAAAAACCATATTATGTGAAATCCAATTATTCCATAACCAATAATAAACTTAAGTACTCATGTTAATGGAGTTCATAACAAGAAGAAAGAGAAACCCTATCATGTTGTAAACCCTAGAAACAAATGTAGAAGATAATATCTAAAAGATATTAGGTTTTGAGAAAAGTCTTCTCTTTTATAGCTCTTCTTGTTCCCAAAATTAGGTCTAGCCTTCAAAGGTCCAATAGATAGAAGTCCCCAAGCCCATGTGTGAGAAAACCCGTGTAGAAAATCTGTCGCAAAAGTGGTCGCCGGAAAACTGGGTCTTTGGCCGGAATCAGGCAGCTGGCGCCGGAATTTGTTGCAGGCCACTTTAGCCATCTGAAACTATCACCAGTAGGTTCATACTCCCAATAGCTCATCTATCCTTCTCTTTAGTTCATACATTCACAAAAACCAACTAACCCAACTTCTTATCTTGCGAAAACGCACCCAAAAGCGTGACCCGTAGCTCATATGTCCGGCCATCAATTCTTGCATCCGACTCATACCCCCCTCGCGATTCACTGAAATATTGCAATTTACACTTTAACTCCCGAAATCCGGCAACCTGAGCTAGTACCACCGAATCGCCATTTCTGCTCCATTTTCGCACTATTTCTGCACACTCAACCCTTTCTCAGGCCTGTAGTGACAACACAAGGACTTCCCTTTAGCTTGTTTCAGTGGAAGCAATCACCAGTACCATATCCACTCGCAATATCACTCAATCTGCACAACCAACGACATCAGTCATTCTATGCTCTCACTACAGCTTTGGCCTGCCATGTTTTACTTTGCGCCACCAGTCACCGCGCAACTCAATTCTTCCCCAGATTCATGTCACCAGCTCCCATATCAGTTCCATATCCATTCCTGCGACACAACCCACCAGCACCAGTTGCATTGCAGCTTTCTGCTGCTCCTTCATTGCAGCTTCAATCAATGATATCCACCAGTGCCTTCACTGCATCATCTGGAGCTGCGATAACTTACCTCAATCGATCTCGATCTCAAACACAGAGTCGCTCTCCTCCTTCATTGCCAGCAAATGATTCCATGAATTCTTTCACCACTGTTCTCTCTCTCGAGCTGCAGCTCAGATCCCTTGAAACCATAGTTCATTTCCTTAATTACCTGAACTCGCAAGACCAAAGCCATCACATGTTCATAGTTTAATCACCTACAGCTCCCAGTTCTGTGTCGCCACAACCAAACTGTCATCCATAGCATACACGCTTCACACCATCCATTCCTTGTAGCTTCAGTCCCTGCGACAACTGCTAAACAGCTTACTTCCTTGCCACTCACACTTCCAACATCTTAACCTGAAATTTAACACCAACTGCAACAACAGCTACCATTGCATAGCACCAGCAAATCAGTCATCTCGATCATCAGCTCAAGCCTGGCCTCTCCATCTGAACTGCACCAACTAGGTTCATCTATGTCTCCCATTTAAGCTCTCAAATACCAGCAAAAACCCCATTCTAAACTGCTCTCTATCCAATCCATCTTCGTAGTCCTCACAGCTCCATGGCACGACAACTTCAATACAGACCAGCACCATCTCAGCTTCACAGCATAACTGTACCTGCAATAATAAACAAGTACCACCAAATGCAGCTTCCTTCACCTCAGTAGTAACACCAACCACTGCATTCATTTCTAACATTCTCTGCAATACCAACTTCATGTAGCTGCACCCTTGTTTTCCATCTGCTTCAGAACTCCACAATACCCATGGAAATCCACAACAACAAATGGTCACCAGACCTTTTTGCGAACACTTCTCATGCAATTTTCCAGTATTGTATATATGGAACTTGTTGTTGTTTTCGAATCACTCTATCTCCTTCCCTGCAACATTCTAGCACAAACCCAATCACAGGATCCAATTTCTTCAAAATCAAACCACTCAACCATAAAACTCAGTGACAGCAACCTCCTCCCTTAATGGCAGTGAAACAAACTTCTTCTTCTCATCAATTCGAACCCAATTTCCATCATCACCCATCACAGCTCCATACAGCTTCTGCAACAGCTGCCACTGCCATTTCTTCCAACTGAACCAACACCCAGCTAGATGCACTTCTCATATCAATCCCAAACACCAGAAGCAAACCCCAACTTCTCCAGCTGATTCAAACTCGAAAACCACAGAAACCCCATTCATCATGTTCTTCTCAACAGCAGAATCATCTCAGTTATTCTTGATTTCCTCTCTCAATCTCTTGGAATTAACAGCAGCATTGACTGCTTCTTTTCCTCTCTCATTTCTTTCGGCTCATAATCATTGAGAATGATTTTGAGATTTGGTTCTCGATTTAGGGTTGGGTCGGATTATGACGCCTGGTTGCTTCTGATAAGGGATAACCAAATTGGCAGCCCCTTAACCATTGCTAGTTGTATTTTAGTACTCCTCCCAAAACAGTTGCCCCTTAACCTTGACTTGGCTCTAGATAGTATTTTCCCCTGAAATGACAATTCTGCCCTTTTTTCTCAAAATACACGGATTCTTCTTCTTTCACTCCAAATGGCTCCAAAGCACCTAATAAAATCAAACTCACACATAAGATACATAATTTACATGAAAACTCGCAAAGAAATCATAAATACTAGATATAAAATTAGGTGTTTATCACACCTATCAAAATACTTTCTGCTAAATTATTGTGATCTCTTTTGACATGAAAGATTTTCCATATACTGAAACTAGAAAGAGTATTTTTAATCTCTTGCAAGAGTTTGTTATTTTCCCATCTGATTTGAACATTATCAGTAGTTATGGAATTAACCACTACTTCTGAATCAACAATCAGGTGAAATTTGTCCATCTTTAAACCTTTGCACCATCTCAAAGCTTCTAGTATGAACATGCTTTCCCCTGCCTATGCATCCATTACTCCACTTGCATAGGAGACGTTGACTCTTTCACAACCACATGTATTAGTAAAGAGCACCATGCTTGTGCCAGTTTCACTAGTAAGATGATTAAAAGAAGCATCAACAAATAATGTAAACTGAAAGTTTGTTCCCTGCAATACATAGTTAGTAACAGTATAATCCTTAATAGCATGGTGCATAGCAAGATTGATATTATTCAGATGGTGATTGATTCTGGAGGCAGTTGAGATAGGGTTGAGAATTGTGTCCTGAAATATATGTTCACATCTCTCCTTCCATATAACCCAGCAACCCACCATGAGTGTATTCCTCAACTTAATCAAATCTTCAGCTCCAACATTATTAGTGTTAGTAAACCATGAGAGGATCCATTCCTTATCTGATCAATGTCAATGTTGACTATTATCCAAACAGCTCTTGCATGAGCACAAGTAATGAGAAGATGATAAAGAGATTCATCTCCATTATTACATATGCTACAAACAGTGTCTCTATCCTTGTTGTACTGAGATAATCTTAGCTTTGTAGGAACAATAAATTTCATACACTTCCAAATAAAAAGCTTCACTCTGTGTGGAAGATTCATATTCCATAGATCCTTCCGAATCTTTTTGGGCACAATGTTGAGTGTTGCTTGATTATTTATTCTTGTTTCATCTAACTTGTTGTAGGCACTCTTTACAGTAAAGATTCCATATTTTGTATGCTTCCATTTAACTTCATCATCTCTGTCAAGAGTGATCAGTACCATACACTTCAATCTATCTACAATTTCAGGAGAAAAGAGATTTGATAGTAAAGGAATATTCCAATCTGCAGAATCAGGCATAATTAGTTCACTCACCAAAATGTAAGAGATGTGAGAAGGATTTATAGGTGTTGGTTTAAAATCTAAACCAGTAATCCAGTTATCCATCCAGATCCTAGTACCTTTCTCATTGTTGATTTTCATACAATAGTTTTCTTGTAGTATATGTAAACCAGCTTCAATACTTCTCCAGACCCAAGATGAGTTATATTTCTTAGTATTAATGTGTAAGAAATCTTCTTGTTTGAAGTACTTGGCCTTGAGAACTTGAGAAACAAGTTGATCTTTCTGAGTACTAATTCTCCATGCCAGTTTGGTTAAAATTGCATGATTCAGCATTTCAAGATCTATGAAAGCTAATCCACCTAAATCCTTTGGAATACATAAACTTTGCAAGGGATGAGTTTTGTGCCTTTGTTATTCTTATGACCCCACCAAAACTTCCTTTGCTGAGTATCAATCTTCTTAATCAATGTTTTTGAAATTTTGAATGTACTCATTTGATATACTGGAACTGAGTTGAGAACAGCTTTAACCATTTTGGACCTACCATCTTATCATAAATTAATTGCCTTCCAGTTGCATAACCTTTTTTCAAAAGCAGTATTAACTTCATTAAAGGACTATACTTTAGAATTTCCAATGAGTAATGGTGAGCCAAGGTATTTCTCCTTGTTATCCATATATTTAACACCAAGGATTTTTTTAATAATATTACATCCAGCAGGATCCATATTGTTACTAAACAAAATGGAAGACTTGTCATAATTAATGACCTGACCGGATTGTGAGCTAAAATCTTGCAAAATTTGCTTGAGATTATTCACACTGGTTAAATTTGCTTGGGTAAATATAAGACAACCATCTGCAAACAAGAGATGATTAATGGGTGGTGCTCCTCTAGCAGCTTTGATACCCTTGACTTCCTTAGAATGATGAGCTGCAGTGAGAGTTCTTGAAAACCATTCCATGGATAAAATAAACAAATAGGGAGAAAGATGATATCCCTTCCTTATGCCTTTTGAAGGTTTGAATTCTTCACAGGGTGAACCATTGAGAAGTATAGATAGAGAAGTAGTACTTATGCATTGGTGTATAAGGTGAATCCATTCATTAGAGAAACCAAAATTTTCAAAGACCTTGAGAATAAAACACCATTTCAGTCTGTCAAAAGCTTTACTCATATCAACTTTAAAAGCTAACCAACCACTTTCTCCTTCCTTTTTCTTCATAGAATGAATAAGCTCATGAGCTATAATAGTGTTATCATTGATAAATATGCCTGAGACATATGCAACTTGATATGGTGATATAATTTTAGAAATAAGTGGCTTCATTCTTCTGACCAAGATTTTGGAGATTATCTTGTATGAAGTATTGCACAAACCTATTGGTCTGAACATAGAAGGAGTTGAAGGTTTCTTGGTCTTTGAAATTAAAGAGATGTAAGTCTTATTCAATGATTTGATCATAAAACCAGAAGAGAAGAATTTTTTAACCATTGCACAAACTTCAGGACCAACTGTACTCCACTGAAACTTGTAAAACCCTGCTTGAAAACCCTCAAGTCCTGGAGCAGACCAATTTTCCATGCTCTTGACGGTACTTAGGATTTCATCATCAGTTGGAGGAATGAGAAGTAATCTGTTATCATCTTCAGTGACTAAAGTAGGCAAATGATTAAAATACTGCTCTTGAATAACTGGATATGAAGAAGTACTAATATCTTTGAAATTATTGGTTAACAAATTAGATATATCTTCCCTAGAATGCAACCAATTACCTGCAGAATCCTTTAAGAAGTTGATATTATTCCTTGCTCTTTTCCTCTTTGTTAAATTATGGAAGTATTTGGTGTTGTTGTCCATATCTTTCAAGAAATTATCTCTTGACTTTTGTTTATGAAAAGCATGCTGAATTTGATGCCACTTTTTCATCTCTTCACCAATTTCCAAAGCTTTAGAAGTATTGGCAGAAGAATAAGGTAATTAATGTATCTCATTTAGCTGACCTTGTAGAATGTCAACTTTTTGATTTATATCTCCAAAATGATATTTGTTCCATATAGATAAAGCTACTCTTGTAAACTGAAGTTTCTTGATTAGTTTGAACCCATATGAACCTTGAACCTCTTTACCCCAAGCCTTAGCAATCTCCACAGCACATGTTTTATCATGTAGCCATGTAAGAAAGAATTTGAATGGTTTCCAGAGTTTAGGTTATTTGTAATCAGTGACTAACATAATGGGACAATGATCACTCCCAGCTTGAACAAGATGAAGTAATTTAGAATCAGTAAAGTTGGTATTCCATTCTTCATTCCCTAATGCCATGTCTATTCCGAATCTTTTTCTTCCTGTACCTAGATTATTACTAGTCCAAGTGTGCTCTTTGCCAATGAAACCAATGTATTCTAAACCAATGTATTGAAGCATATAATTAAGCCAACCATCTCTTGAAGTATAAGAAGTATTTGAAGAAGTAAGATGAATATTTAAATCACCCATAAGTATCCAGGGCGGAACATATTATTACCAACTTCTTCTATGAAATTCCACTGTCTTTTCTTTTTGTCAGAAGTACAATACCCATAAACACAAGAAAAAAGCCATTCTGGTTGACTTGGATCATCTTGAATGAGAGCATGAATCATGTTATCTTCACAACTAAAACCATTTTTCCAAATGAGAACCAAACCTCCTGAAAGACCAACTGGATCCAAGTACTGAATATTTGGGAAGTTAAAAGACTTAAGTAAAGGACTAAGTTTATTTTCCTCAAGTTTGGTTTCACATAAAAAAATCATGTCAGGATTTCGGGACCTAACTAGATCTCTTAAATTGTCTATAGTATTGATATTTTTGAAGCCTTGAACATTCCAAGATATGATCTTCATGTTTTGAGAGTGATTATAATCAAGCACTAAAACTAATAGAAAAAAGCTATATATTATGCAATGTCTGAAATTTTTATAATTGGTTCTAACTATATGCCTGTCACTAAATGTATGCCTACCTAAACTACTTAGAAAGTTATTAGAATGTATGCTTAAACTGAGCTTAGAAATAAAAAATCCAAGAAAAAATTGAAAAACAAAATAAGAAAGTTGAGAGAAAGGTGGATTGGATAATGAAAATGTAGAAATAAAAAATGAGATTAAGGTGAATAGTTATATATACCTGATCCCCCATGTTTGTATTTCCATTTTGCTGATCTCCAATTGTGACACTGTGAGTTTCCTGAAGGTATGTGTTGCTATCCAAGATGTTATGTTGGGAAGAAGACTCAGTATCAGTAGAACCTTTGTCTAGAGAAATTCTTGTCCTTTTAGCAAGTCTGATTTCGTCAGAGTCACCATCAAAACTGTTCTTCAGAAGAAAGTCCATATTAATAACCTCACCATCTTTTGGAGGGACAAAAACATCAGCTTTGACAAATTTTCCTTGATTTTTCTTTGACACTGGAGTCTCATTAGGATTCCTGTTGGTGATATTTTTCCTAAGATTATTGGGATTGCCAAAAAAGTAAGGCTTCTCATGTGACTTTTCTAAATAGTTTGCAGTATCATTACAAGACACCTTACAATGCATAATGACATAGCAATCAGTACATATGCCTCTTGGCTGCCTTTCATAAAAGAATTGTTTCCATTTAGTGATACCTGCATTTGTGATGCACTTAACTCCTCTCCTTAGGGGCATTGTGAGATCAACATTGACACAAACCTTAACTGGATCAGTACCAATTGGTAGTGCATCTTTTGGTTCAATTCCACAAACTTCTATCATAACTTCACTAATCTTAGTAACTGCAAAAGTATTCATGTGTTTTGGAATAAGATATTTCAGCTGAATCCAAAATTGCATGTGTTCTATGACTTTGTTCAAAAGATCCCAGTTGCTGAATTTGAAGATAAAAGTATTAGGTTTCTACTATTTTAATTTCAGTAGACTCCATGAAAGGCCAAGTGAATTTAATGAACCTCTCCACAGTATCATAGTTCATTCTTCCTTAAATTATGACTTTGCCAATTGCACTTGCCTCCCAGATGCTTTCTTCACCTTCAACCTTATCAGATTCCTTCTGCAAAACCTTGACTTCACTTGTATCACCTAGCTCTAGCAAAGCTTTTTTGAATTTGTTAACAAGGTTGCTAACATTTTCTTGATTTTCTTCTGCCATTTTGATAACACTTATTCTGTTCCTAAATAAATTTGTGTGAAGATAGGTTTGATTTAGATCTCGGGTATAAGATATAGGGTAATGGAAATATCTTTGAGTTGAATGATGGGATATATTTAGGCTATTATTAAGGTATCTGAAGTTACGCGAATTATGGAAAATATGGCAACTATAGCAGCTGGCTATTGACCAAGTAATGTACCCGACATAACAAGTTTTCCTAAAATATGTGATTTTGAATTTTGAATTTTCTGAATGTGCTTAGAGAGCGGGAAAATGTCAAGAATCGGATCAATGAGTTGTAAATATTGCAGATCTTCTTCATCATAACACCATTGAATCTTTGGATGGCAACACAAACACTTCCTGAAAGCAAAAGCTTAATAGATAACTCAACAAAAGCTATAATCACAATGTATATATAGGCAAAAGCCATTGGAGGCAAAAGAAATTGTAAACACATAATGGGGGAGCAAATATTTTAGCTACTCATGACAAAACAAAGAAATTTGAAAAAGATCTTAAAGAAACAGATTTATAAATTTCAAAAGAGATTTAGGTAAAAAGAAACATGACCTCAAGCTAATTAAAATAAAATAACAAAAATGATTAGAAGAACCTGAGTGAATCAAAGTAATAATTGTAGATGCATTTTACTACCAACTACATCCAAAGGATAGAAAGCTTCTACTCAAGTCGAATGAAAGTAAACACTTAGCAATGAACACAAGATATACGTGGTTCGGTATGATTACCTACGTCCACGGGGGTGAAAGGGTGAATCTTATTACTTCAAAGTGTTACAAAGGTGTTTCTCTTAGTTGAATTTCCTTACAAAAATGAACTTACTTCTCACTTTCTTCTCCTTGGTGAAAACTCGAGTTTCTCTCTATCTCTCCCAATTACTACCTGCCTCTCTTGGATACAAGTCACTCTATTTATATGAGAAGTTCCATACAACCCAGTTAGGGTGTGGGTCATGTTACATCTTTTATGAAGTTCTGTGATCGGGCCTTCTTACGTCGCCCCTTCTTCCACGCGCATGGCCGATGCATCTTGATTCCTTCGTCTGTCCCTTGCCCGAGCCGACCTCTTCTGGTGTTCTTTCGACACGATGTCGCCCGTCTTGTCTGTCGCCTCAGCGATGGGCCGATGTGACACGTATTTTCTTATCCTTATGATCGTTGCACCTCGTTTGACCCACCCTATCTTGTCTTGTCAGCTCTGTCAGAAATCTGGGGATAAGTCTTGTCCGACAGCTGTGGAACAATCATGCCCGATCCACGTGGCTCCTCAAATCTCGCGCCTGCTGATCTTCCTTCTATGCTTCGCGTCCCTTCATTTTTAGGTGCATCAAGGCTTAAGATGTTGCCACCTGGATCTGTGGATAGTTTACACCTACATTTATGCCCCTTCTTTCGCTCGTGGGGGAGACACGAGTGGAAGAACGTCGTCCCAACTGCCCACGTCTTCGCCCATGCCGCAAATCCCGCCATGCAATGCCCCACTAACTGCACTTTATTACCTGTAACCGTCGGCGTCGGTTACAACTTTTCCCCTTTAAATAGCCCGCTTCTTTCTTTCCTTCTTCTTCTTTATCTTTTCTCTCTCTGTTCCTTGCCACTGCAACTTTTCTCCCAGATTCCTTCATCACTCTTTGCTTCTGAGAACCCTAATTTTCTTGATTTTTTTCCTTCATCTTCTCCTCACTGATTACTACAGTAGCCGTTGTTATTCTGATCTAAATCGCCTCATCTCTCTTCGTCGAGAACCAAGTTCTACATTATTTCCGTTAATGGCTTCTTCTCCCTCCATGACTGAGAAAAGGTCTATTGATGATGTTTTTTCCGAGATTGATGCTTTTTCCCTTTCTTCACTGTTTTCTTACGAAAGTCCTTCCGAGTACGATGTTCGTGCCATGGAATCTATCTTTTGTGATGATTCTCCTTCTGTTTCGTGCAGGTCCGAGAGAAGGGTGAAAAATCTTTCCGACGAGGAGTTCGTTCAGCAGCTGAAGGAAAAGTACGACCTTGGAAATTACGAAGTTACCCTGCTCTCGGGCCAAAATAACCTTTTGAAGAAGTCCGATATGACGAAGCACGAGCAGTCGGCTGATTGCGTGGTCATTACTCAGGGACAACTGGAGCTAGGCCTTCGCCTTCCCTTGTACAACCCTGATAGCCCCTTTTATTACGAAGTTCTTTCCCAGCTCAAGCCCTCTCGTGCTTTGGCACAGTGGACTGGAAATACTTTCCGAATTATGAACGAATGGAGGGATCGCCGAGATGGTCATGGTTCTACTGCCGAGTGGTCGACCTACAAGCCCGAGGACGCTCCAGAATATACCGTTGCTAATTTCCTTATCAATTATCGAGTTGGTACTTCCACCTTAGGCGATCTTGCTGGTTTTGCTGCTAGTCCTCATCGGGTCAAAACTATGCCCGAGGGTGTTGACAGGATGATGCTGGATGCAGATCCCATCGGCCAGGGTTCCAACAAGCGAGCCCGCCATTCTAATGATCCGATCTATCCACGAGTTCCGCTTCTCGTCCGAGGCCCCATTCTACATGGTAGCTTCCCGTCGCCTACTTTTCCTGTCGAGCCCTATTCTTTTTGGGTAGTTAATGATGACAAGGCTGATAAGGTATGCGTTTTCTCCTTTGTTGTTGTTTGCTATCTTGTTAGCCTCGGGCATCAACTGGTCACTTGTTGTTGTTTGAAAATCTCAGGGCGATTCTACCAATTGAGTCGGATCGTCTAAGAAAAGAGGTGCTGGCACAAGGGTTGAGGAAGACCAGGGGAAGGTAACAAACATGATGATTTTCTTATAAGTACATGTACTTGCCCTTGTTTTTTGCCTTCACATGTTCTGACGAGACATCTTGTGCAGAAACACCCTAGGCGCGATAATGGTAATGTTGATGAGGTTTACCCCCATCCTCTTAGGCGTAATCCCCCGAGAGGTAAGCAAGTTGCTAAGCTACCGAAGAGGGCCCCAGTCATTGAACTTTCCGATGAAGATGAACTATTTGGTGAGAATATCTCGGGTGACAAAGGCGATGAGAAAGGTATGGGCGACCAGCAGGAGCCCTTGGAGACGCCCGTCGTAGAGAAGGTTGTTACTGATGTACCGGAAGAGCTGTTTCGCGTACCTCGGATTACTGAGGGGTTATCTTCTGGCGCTGCAATTTCATTCACCGTCTCTGGCCCTATCATGAATTCTTTGGGTGCGCTCACTTCACCCGATTTTGGAGCATATACTGAGGAATAGATGTTGAATGCGGTGCCCCTCTATGGCGATATCGCCCAGACTCTTGACACAGTGGTGAGCGGCTTGTTTTAGCATAGTGGTGCCCCCTATGATTTCTGTTCTTATTGTCGCTTACAACTTACTCGCGTTTACTTGTGTTAGATCCTGAATCGGGTTCGCTTGGATGCCGCCAGTCGACACAGAGAAAAGCAATTGTTAGAGTCTCTCCAACTCCAGCTACAGAATGAAAGGAGCCGTGCGCGCGAGCTAGAAATTAAACTCGCCGACGCCCAAGGTATGCCACAATTCTGCGACTCTTAACTTATGTTGATTGAGGTTATTGTGCCATCATACTGAGTCGGGTATCCTTCTGCTAGCCGAGGTAACCAGTGTAGGCTTAGACGCGTCTTCAGATTTTAGGATCATGAAGAGGAAATGGGATATTGAGAAGGATTTGGTAGAGAATCTCCGTCGGCGAATGGCAAAAAAAGATGACAAAATGGATCGCCAGGCTGGAGAAATCGAAGAACTCAAGGAGGAACTAGAACGGTATCGTCAGTTTGAGTACGACCCGGCTGAGATAGACAATTTACGAGCTCATCTGGGCTCTTCCCAATGCCTTTCTGCTGAACAAATTACTCTGTCCACGAACCTAGAGCAATGGGTAAACACCTTGCAAATACAGAATCGAGACCTTCATGAAGATCGTCGACGAATATTAAGAGACAAAGATGTAGTGGAGCGAGCTAATAATGATCTTCTAGGCCGAGTGAGTGAGTTTGATAAAGTGAGGGATGAGCTAGAGTGGAATAGATCGCAGCTGGCTGTGCTCCAGGTGTCGCGCAATCGGTTAATGGAGGATTGGAGTGAGCATAAGAAATATTGCCCCAGTAACGAGTTCAACGAACAACACTATAGAGAGTTAACCATGAAGTTATCCAAGGACGAGGATGAGTTGTCTAAGTCGGTAGAGTCGCTTCAGTTGGTGTTGCCAGCCCTTTCAGGTCTCTTAGACGATGTGTTGGGGCCGCTCCTTAGATTTAGATTACATCTTATTCTTGCGAAATTGTTAAATCGTGCCCGGCGAATAATGTTCTGTCTTTTTGGTTTTGTAGCCGAGCAAAAACGTTCTCAGGAGCTGGATCAGGAGGTCCGTCGATTGAAGCAGGTCGAGGTCGATTTGATCTCCCAGCTAACCGATGCCGAGGGGAATGTTTCTCAGCTCACCCAACAGCTCGAGGATGAACGTGTCTCCCATGCGGACGAGATAGATGAGAAGGTCCAGACGGGTATTGAGACGTGGGTGGAGAACAAGCGGCGCGAGGTCGCACAAAATAAGGCCGACAATGTTCCTCCAAAGGCTTGAACTCCTCTTTTGTAGTGATGCATCACTAAGTTGCCCTTTTCCGTCGGGTTGTAAATCGCTTTGAACACTTGTCCCCTTTTTTATTTCTGCTACACTGCTTGCTTGTTTTTATGGGGGTGCTGCGTCGTCGACGTTGTTTGTTTTATTTCCGTTAAATTCTTCGTTTCGTATGGTTACACGACATTTTTCGTACTTTCTTACTTAGACGCTTGACGCAATCGAATTATCCTTTGTTTCGCATGTTATTCCTGCAATTATTGTTCAAGTAAGTTAGTATTTTAATCATTTCTGTCGAACACACCCAACAAGGAGGGTCATCGGGCCCAATGCCATGTCCTGATTGGGTTATCTCATCACTATCTCTTTGGATTCAGTGGAAGGGTACCAGTAAACCTAGTTCTAGGCCCGAAATTCCCGAGTGGTTATCGACAAACCAGTCTCGGGCAAGTGGACACGGCCACTTGCGATGGGGGCGACCTTTCAAATGTAAGTAGGCCACCTAGCTGAGGAGACCTCGCGTCTCAACAACCTTTGGAACTGGTTTCCAACCACCAGAACCCTTAGGCTACCTCGGCACTTGCACACTGCCACTGCCCCGAGTACGAATAGCCATGCGACTATAAGGCACCTCGGCACTTCCACACTGGCGCTGCCCCGAGTACGAATGCCTATTCGAGTGTAAGTCACCTCGGCACTTCCACACTGGCTTTGCCCCGAGTACGAATGACCATTCGAGTGTAAGTCACCTCGGCACTTCCACACTGGCATTGCCCCGAATACGAATGACCATTAGTCGCTCACGTCCTATCTCATACCCCTCACGGTTTCATAGAGATAGGAGACATGTATGCTTACCGTTTTTCCGTATCGCCCGTCAAGGATGGTAGAGTTTCAAAAACTTGATGTTCCATGGTTTGAGATATTTTGTTCCGTCGAGTCGCAGTAATCGATACGATCCCTCACCCGCCTTAGATTCAATTATATACGGTCCGCCCCATTTTGGCGCTAGCTTCCCGCCTTTTTTGTCTCGCTCCCATTCAGCCAAAAATTTCAATACTTGTTCCCCTGGGTTAAATTCTCTTAGTCGAACTCGCTTGTTGTATTCTCGTTGTAACCTCCTTTGATAGTTTTCCATTTTTTGTAACGACATTTCTCTTGTTTCTTCCAGATCGTCGAGTTTAGCCAAAATCAGATCGGACGAGAAGTTTCGCCTCTAAGCTTCCGTTCTTGTGGTAGGGATCATGCCTTCTGTTGGTAAGATCGCCTCGGTTCCGTAGGTAAGCATAAACGGAGAGAATCATGTAGCTTCCCTTCGTGTGGTTCTGTATGCCCATAGGACGTTATATAACTCCTCACACCAGTTGCCATATTCCCCATCTAGTTTCTTCTTCTTCATGTTATCGGCGATAGTCTTATTAGTGATCTCGGCCTGCCCATTACTCTGGGGGTAAATCGGGGTATCTTTGCTCTTTCTGATGTTGTAAGTGTTGAACAGGAGATCGATGTTCTCGCCTTGTAGTTGCTTTCCATTATCTGAGACGATAGCTGCAGGGACCCCAAAGCGGCAAATGATATATTCCCAAATAAATTTGAAAACATCTTTGTCTCAGATATGTATTAGCGGTGCCGCCTCTACCCATTTGGTGAAGTAATCTGTGGCCACGATCAGATACTTCCTTTGCCCTATTCCTACATGTAATGGCCCGACAATGTCTATACCCCACTTAGCAAAGGGCCACGAGCTTATAACTGAGTTTAAAGGTACTCCGGGAGCATGGATTTTCTTTCCGAAACGCTGACATTCTTCACAAGCTTTCTCCATTTGCTTCGCATCTTCGTTCATGTATATCCAAAAGTAGCCCATTGTTTTCTCCTTGGCCGACAAGCTTCTGCTCGAACTATGGTTTCCGGCCGCTCCATAGTGTAGTTCGTGAAAGATTATGTGGCCCTCTTCTTTACTCAAGCATCGTAGGAGTGTTCCTAGGTAAGATTTTCTATATAAAATCCCTTCCCGCAGCTCGTAGGCGCCCGACTTGCTTTTGATTTTGTTTATCTCGGGCCGTCCCTTAGGTAGCTCACCCGTCTCTAAGTATTGATGTATTGGCTTTCTCCAGTCGCCTTCTTTGTATCTCTCGGCTGTGTTAATGTCCACCTCGACCCTTACTTCTGGTGTTTCTAGGATAGACGGGATAAGAAGCCTCATGACACGTATTCCTTCGATGCTCAGGTCTACTAGTTGTGAGGCGATGTATGACAGAGCGTCCGAGTGCCTGTTATCTTTTCGGCAGATGTGGCGGAATCTAATGTTGGGTATTTTCTTGATGTAAAATTGAGAGAGCTCCAAATATTTTTGCAGCACATGATCATGGGTAGCGTATTGGCCCGTAATTTGCCGAATTACTAATTGTGAGTCGCTAGTCAAGCGGACCTCTTCCAGCCCCATATCCACAATTATTCGTAAGGCATGGATCATCGCTTCATACTCGGTGGCGTTGTTTGTTTCCTTGAATTCTAGTCTGAACGAATGCACGATATTCCTCCCCTTTGGTGTGGTAAATACTAGCCCGAGGCCCGATCCCTCTTTGTTTGACGCCCCATCGATGAAGACCTCCCATCGGGTAGGGCTATTGGCGGCTAATAGGTCCGCTGGTTCCTCTTGTTCCTCCATCATTCCCGGTACACCTTCTACCTCATCCTCATCACTAAGGGGGAAATCTGCCAAGAAATCGGCCACTACTTGTCCTTTTATCGCGGTCCTCGTCTCGTATACCACGTCGTATTGTTTGATTATGGCTCCCCACTTGGAGATTCTTCCTGATCATCCAGCACTATCCAATACTGCTTCAATAGGCGATTTGGTGAGCACCCGTATTCGATGAGCTTGAAAATATGTTCGGATCTTAGAAGCAGCAAAAGCTAGCGCGAGTACCATCTGCTCCATTCTTGTATAGTTTCTCTCGGCCGGGCTTAATGTTTTACTAGTGAAATACACTGGCTTCTCCACATTCCCCTCCGATTTTACTAGCACCGCACTAATAGCATAAGGTGTCGCCCCTAAGTATAGGGTGAGAATTTCTGACGGCTCGGGCCTCTGAAGAACCGGGAGGCTAGCTAGGTGCAACTTGATATTTTGAAAGGCCTCTTCGCTAGCGTCCGTCCATTGGAATTTTTCTCCTTTCTTCAAGATGTCGTAAAAGGCCTTGCATTTGTCCGATGACCGGGATACAAATCGCCCCAATGCTGCTATGCAACCATTTAGTTTCTGCACGTCTTTTACCATCGCGGGAGACTGCATTTCAAGGACTGCCCGGACCTTCTCGGGATCCGCTTCTATTCCTCTAGGGGTGATGATATACCCAAAGAATTTCCCTGATGTGACCCAAAAGTCGCACTTGGCGGGGTTAATCTTCATCTTGTGTTTTCTCATTGTCTGAAAAATCTCCTGAAGGTCTCGGACATGGTTCTTAGCGCGACGACTCTTGACTAACATGTCATCCACGTAGACTTATATGGTGTCGTGAATCTTATCTTCAAACATGTCTCCTACCAATCTCTGGTATGTTGCCCCCGCATTTTTAAGTCCGAATGGCATTTTGGTATAACAATACAATCCCCTCGGTGTGAAGAAAGAAGTATGCTCCTGGTCCTCGTGCGCCAATGGTATTTGGTTGTAGCCCATGTATCCATCCATTAAGGTCATCGCCTCGTATCCGACTATCGAATCTACTAGCTGATCTATTCTGGGGAGGGGGGAACTGTCCTTCGGGTAGGCCTTGTTCAAGTCACTGAAATCGATACATATTCTGACCCCTCCTTTCTTTTTTGGCACCACGACCATGTTAGATATCCATTGTGGGTAGTGAGATTTCCTGATTATTCCGGATTCTCAGAGCTTCTTCACTCGGCCTCGATCGCTGCCTGTAATTCTGTACGATGCGCCTCATTTTTTGTCTAACTGGTTTGAACTTTGGATCAATTTTTAAGTGGTAACAGCAGACCTTCGGATCAATTCCCTCCAAATCGCGCACCTCCCAGGCAAATGCGTCTAAGTTTTCCCTTAATACCGTCGTGAGTTGACTTGCTTGTTCGTCCGATAACAACGTCCCGATCCTTACTACCTTTGGCGCCTCTACCGTCCCCAAGTTTACTTCCCGAGTCGGTTCGACCGTCGAAAAACTTGATTTGTTCTCCCGGAAGATAGCCGCTTCCTTTAATTTCTATAAAGGGTCCCTCTCTTGGGTCTCATACGCCATGATCACTTGTGAAATCACCTCTTCCAATTCCTTTGCAGCTTTTGCTTCCTCGGCCTTACTCTTCTCTCGCCTTTGCCGAGCTCACTGATCCTCATTAATTTTTGCATCTACTTGCATGCATTGTCGTGCTGCTTGGGAGTCGCCCAGAACTTCAACTATTCCCTTGTAGGTCGGGAACCTTAATCTCTGGTGGTATGCCGATGCTACCCATTTAATTCCAGCGATCCATGGCCGCCCAATAATCGCTTCATAAGGTGAGGCGACGTCGACCACACAAAAGGTAGTCAGTGTATCGAGGAAGCCTCCATCGTCCGAGACCTTCAGGGTTATCTCGCCTCTGAGGATAGTTATTGTGCCATTGAAGCCGTAGATGCGATACGTTGAGGGGACGAGCATGTCGTCTGATAGTGTCATTCTTCTGAACGTGTCGTATAATATCACCTCGACTGAGCTTCCGCTATCCACAAGAATCCTTCTTACTCCCCAATTTTCGATCAATAAGGTGATGACCAATGGGTCACTGTGTGCTTGTCCATTCGCTGGGACATCCTTGGCCGAGAAAAAAATGGGTTGCACCATCCAAGGCTCCATAGGTAGGGCCTTAGCTACGCTAAATATTTCCTTTCCATCCCGATCCCTTTTGTGGATCCTAGAAGTAATTATCGGGCCAAGCGTGTAGTCTTGAATAGCCGAGTGTGAAATGGTACTCACGAACTGAGTTGTTCTATCGATGCGGACTTGATTAATTGGTGCATCAGGTGTTTCTATCGGCTGTGGTGGGTGCCGGAAAAATTGCCTCAAATACCCATCTCGGATGAGATGTTGAACGATATCTTTTACTTCTCGGCAGTTGTTGGTGGAATGGCCCCTATACTGATGGTAGTGACAAGATTTCGGGTGCTCCCTGGTCTCTTGAACCGAACTCCCCTCGACTTGGGTATTTGATATCGTTTCTCTTCTCGACTTCCTTGAATACCTCCTCCAAGGGAGCATTTAGGGGGGTATACCATCGGGCTTCCTGCCTCGGCTTCTTCCCTTTAGCGATCCACTCTCTCTTTCACCGCTTCTCGGGGTGGATCCGATCTCTCTTTCTGGTCGCCTAATAGGGTCGTCTGTGACCGCTTTAGCTTCAATACCCGCTTCATCACTAGCTTCTTGTATTCCTCTATCTCTTGACTCGGCCTGAATTTCTTCCAAAGCGATGTAATGCTCCTGCATTTTTCTCATTTCTTTTAAGGTTTTCGACTTCTCGGAGAACATGGCTATCCAGAAGGGGTCCGATCTCCCTAACGCGTTTTCAAACCCAAAGATGGCCTGATCTACCGGCACCTTCCCAATGTCAGTACATAGCTTCCTCCACCTATTGGTCAGGGTTCTTAAGGGCTCCCTGAATCTTCGGGTGAGGGTAAACAACTTGTTCAATCTAGGCCGAGGTCGACTGTTGTGCATGTAGGTCTCAAGGAAGGCTTCGACTAACATCTCATACCCATTAATCGACCCAGGTGGAAGCGAATAGAACCAGTCTCGTGCCTCTCCCTCCAGGCTGGCTGGAAAGAATTTACACATGACTACCGGGTTGTTCTTCCATTGGATTAGCGACATGGTGTATATCTTCAGATACTCGATCGCATCTCCTGTTCCGTCGAACCTAGAAGGAAATGTAGGTAATGTACACTTTGGTGGGAACGGCATATGTTCGAGTTCTTGAGAGAAGGGTGTCTTCTCGGCTTCACTCATGATTTCTGCCAATTTGTTCTCTTCGCCTCCGCCCGAGAGCTCTTTGATTTTTGCCTCCAATTCCTTGAATTTGGCCTATGTCGCTCGTTCCTGTCGCCCGTCTCTACCTCGCATATCCTCATCAGTGGACGACTCCTCGGGTGGCCCATATCTTTGCGTGGGGGTACCGGAGGCGATGGTGGCTGTCCTGATCGGCCGGACTGATTAGGGCTGCTCGGCCCCATCATAGGTGGCGTGTGACCTGATCAGTCATGGTAGATCGATGTTCCTCGGCTGGATGAGCCTCTTGATCTGGTTCGCTGATTCCTTAACTGATAGTTCTCATATTCCAAAGCGAGGTTCTGTTGCTGGAGCTCTCTCAGTGCCGCTTCTTTTTGACTCTCCAAAATGGCCAATAATGTCGGGTCTGTGCTTCCATGACTAGAATTCCCATTTGGGTTGTGTGGCCGAGGCTGTACAGAAGGGGGTGGTAGGGGTATTATCGGACCGGTTATGTGGCCAATCGTGTGAACAAGTGTTGGGCCGATATTGCTAGTTGTTCCTCGTCCCAGCTGAATCGCACGAGACGCTCTTGCTCTTTCGCTAGGGCTTCCCCGGTACTCTACTTGCTGCCTCGCTCTTTGTCTCTCGGGCTTGTCTTTGCGCAAGCGCTACCTCATCGTCATCGGTGTATGAAGCTGTGAGCCCATCAACTTGTTCAACTCTTCTCTGAGTCAAAATAACTTGGTCCAAGGGTAGGGTGTTATCGTCTTGCCCCATATCGACCTCCTCATCGACGGTTGGCATTCCTCGCGCAGCTGCATGAGATTCCTCGGGCGGTGGTTGTCGACTGTCTTCTTGCCTCGGCCCAGATTACCCCGCCTCGCATGCTGCTGCTAGTTACTTTCCCCGATTCCTCAACATCCTTCTTGTTCCTGAAGTGCTAGCCATCGGGTACTTCGCGTAGTCAGCCGAGTATCGCCCTAACCTACGTCAGCAAATACAAAGAACACCTTACTTTGACCTGACTTTTAGAACATAAGTTCAAACAAAAGACCAAAAAGTTCGACTGACGCCACCGTTACTACTACGCCTGCCCTTGTTGACAAAATTTCTTCCTATTACTCAGGTGGGTCCAAATATCTATCCTGTTTTGATCCTACGCTGAATCTGTGTCAGTCTTTTCTCATTCGTCCTTATCTCTCCGTACGACGTCGCTTTCAGTACCCGACCTATGCATTTAAGTTAGTTTGTCCTTTGTTCTACATGCTCCAAATCATTGAACTTATGCACATGATGCTTAAATGGTATGGCACGCAACCCCAAGACTCAAACTAAGTTTGTAATGGCTCCACTTTCTCGAGACATAATCATGACCTTTCCGACAACTTATGTTACACCGCCGGCAAAATCTCTAATCGGTTAGCATCTTAACACACTAGGAGATATCTAAATCATGTACTATTGGTAAATCTAAACGCTAAACTCCATTCTGTAGCTAGAGAACGACTTGCTTGACGTCACAGATCACTCAACTATCGGAAACAAACAGTCGTCCTTTCAACAGATTCTTCATCTAGCCCGAACTGTTAGTCGCTGGTGAGCTTATGAAGATTCTTTTGCTGATCGAATCAAGGATTTTGTAAGAAAATACGAGAACTGTTACTTTCGAATACACTACAAATGTTCTAGCTTTACATGCACATCAAATGACTTAAAGCAAACATTATTTCGGCCAACAGAGTTCATCGTAGCTTCAACCACAACACATTAACGTGTATTTAGGAGCTTTTGATCGTCTCTGAAGGTTTCCACGTCAAGGTATCCGGAGATCTTAGTCGTGTCCCCTTAGTCGGCGCTAGAATGTAGATGCATTTTACTACCAACTACATCCAAATGATAGAAAGCTTATACTCAAGTCGAATGAAAGTAAACACTTAACAATGAACACAAGATATACGTGGTTCGCTATGATTACCTACGTCCACGGGGGTGAAAGGGTGAATCTTATTACTTCAAAGTGTTACAAAGGTGTTGCTCTTAGTCGGATTTCCTTACAAAGATGAACTTACTTCTCACTTTCTTCTCCTTGGTGAAAACTCGAGTTTTTCTCTCTCTCCCAATTACTACCTGCCTCTCTTGGATACAAGTCACTCTATTTATATGAGAAGTTCCATACAACCCAGTTAGGGTGTGGGTCATGTTACATCTTTTATGAAGTTCTGTGATCGGGCCTTCTTACGTTGCCCCTTCTTCCACGTGCATGGACGATGCATCTTGATTCCTTCGTATGTCCCTTGCCCGAGCCGACCTCTTCTGGTGTTCTTTCGACGCGATGTCGCCCGTCTTGTCTGTCGCCTCAGCGATGGGCCGATGTGACACGTATTTTCTTATCCTAATGACCGTTGCACCTCGTTTGACCCACCCTGTCTTGTCTTGTCAGCTCTGTCAGAAATCAGGGTTAAGTCTTGTCCGACAGCTGTGGAACGATCATGCCCGATCCACGTGGCTCCTCAAATCTCGCTCCTGCTGATCTTCCTTCTATGCTTCGTGTCCCTTCGTTTTTAGGTGCATCAAGGCTTAAGATGTTGCCACCTGGATCTGTGGATAGTTTACACCTACAATAATCTAGATTGTTAATTTGACATCATGAACTGAGTCACAATATAAGAGAGACCGATTTGCAGAGAGGAGAGATGACTTGGTCAGGGTTTTCGTATGGTTTTCATGAATACAATTTAGCGTGGAAAGGTTTAGGCCCTATAAATTAATTTTTATTAAATTACCCGATTTTGTGCTAAAATGGAGAGAATTAAATTCATAAACAAAAGAGCACAGTGGAAGTGCTAAGAAAACATTGTTACACGCCAAACTCCTGGAGATACACCCTCGGCCGAGCAGTAACGAAGACACGACGAAACCACAAAAATCAAAAATCAAAAGTACAAGCTTACGATACCGAAGAAAAGAATTGACATCAAGGAAATTAATTTGGGAAAACTAACCCTGACCCCTGCAACTTCTCTTCCACGAGACGATCAAGTCTTTCAACCATGAGAGGAGTCAAGTAATTCTTCCAATCCCCAACCTCACCTTTCCTGTAAAAATCTTCATTTTTAAAATGAAACCTGGAGGTGGTTCCACTCTTATTCAAATTCAGATTCTTCAAGCTTTGGAAACTACATAGTTTCACTATATCATCGACCATTCCTTGATTCTCCTCTTCCACGGAGAAACTGTACCCCATAAACTCTGCCAGTCTCTTACAATGGATCTCCGGTTCTTTCTTCAAATCTTCATACTTCAAAAACAGTACTTTATGCGGCTCCTCTAAGCTATTTTTCCAGTATCCGAGTACATGATCCCAAAACGGACCAAATAGTGAGACTCCAGCACAGAAGTATTCAAAAGCTTCTTCAATCGACAGAGGCGGGGATCTATCGCTACTATTGTTCTCCTGCATCGTCCCTATGAACTTATTCATAAATAACCACAGAGAGATAAAGTTGTCCTGAGGATTTCTACATAAATAAACGATCTTGCAATCTGTCGCAGTACTCTTAATAGATTCAGGTAAAGAAGGGTAAGGGACATGGGTAGATATAAGTCTGCACGGGGAATCATGACAGGTACTAGTTTTAGTGAAATCAAGAAGACTATAATCTGCTGGATAACGATGTTTAAAATCAACAAAAGGAACAAGATCATGGGGTGAGGTTGTAAGCAATGGGTGGTGTTGGCGAGAAGAAGAAGAAGGAGAATAACTGGTTCGATTAACGATGGCGAAGGCCAGTGCTTTCAACCAAGTGGTACCTGATTTTGGTAACGTGGTTATTATCACATCAGTATCTAAAGCTTTAAAATTCTTTTGGAAATCCTTGACATTTTCTATTGCTTTAGCATAGGACCAAAAACCTTGATACTGATGAAGAACAGAATGTCCCAAACCATGGCGGCCAAGTGCACTATCTCTGGAAAGATCAAAAGAATTTTCATCATGCGAGGTTGCCATGAATGGATTTCTCAACTAGAAAGATCTATGCAAAATGAAGTACTGAGCTAGAAATTCCTACTCTTCTGCAATCAGAAATGAATCAATGAGTAGGGGAAAGATGATAGTGATAGCTGATACCTCCAATCAGGTGCTATTCGGATTCCATTTATCAGCCAAAAAGATTTGGATAGTGACATCGATCGGGTCCCACCACTATATTTAAGACAAAAACAAGAAATAAATAAATAAGATTAAAACCCATCCCTCCTTACTGACTCTTGTACGTTGTGACCTCTTTTTTAATATTTCTGTTTAAAATATTCTAAATGAACGTGGAAATATGAACCGGGAATTCAAATCCCCGTAAATTAAGGAACAGCGCTGTTAGACGAACCGGAAAAAAGCTCCTCCAAAACCGAGCCCTCACAATTCGGTGGGCTCCGGAGGAGTTAACAGGGGCCGGTTAAAAAAAATATGGGGCCGGCCTTCTTTTTCTCTCACCCCAGTTTTCCATCTGTTTTTTTCTCCTGTTCCTTAAGCTTTTTTTATTAAGGAAATTAAAAAAATTAAATTCAGGTTTGACGAATCCTGTTTTGGGATTATACGTCAAGTAGACACACTCTCACAGTACTCATCTTTCATTTTCCATAGTACATCAAGAGTTTCCTCCACCACCATGTCTGCTACTGGAGAATTAGGTGATGATCATGAAATAGTAGAGATCAAAGCGCTTCTAAAGATGCTAGTTGAAACACAAACTAAACTAGCTGAATCTCACTCAAGATTAGCCGACGCCCAAGCTAAACAATCAGAATTTCAGAATAAACAAGCAGAATCTTATGCTAGACTAGCGGAAACACAAGCAAACACTCATCAACAGATCTTTGAGATCTTAAAGAGCACCAGCGCTGCTGTTTGGGCCGACCGACCGGAGGGCCCGTATGGAGGGAGTCCCTTTTATGACCATTTTTTTATTAAATAAAGAGTAACGTAAATTTTCAATTTCATAAAAAGATTGAGAAAGAATATTATTTGCAGATTCCCGTCTCATTTTCACTAGACAAGATTATCCCTCTCTTTTAATCCAATTACTATAACTCTTTGTGTGTATCCTACTTTTCAGGGGTATAATTGGAAAGCCAACTTTAATATAACATATATAAAAATCAAATGCCTTAGAATTTTACAAATTTTATCTCGTTGGAAAGGTTGTAAAAAAATCTACGCAACGACCACAAACAACAATATCAAATTTAAACTCCATCTTCAGATTCTTTTTCGGTCGGCCCTTTCACCGTGGCAACGGTTATACTAGTAATAATCATCATAAACAACAAGGTAGATAGTTAATTTTTTTCTCTACTTCAATTAATCTTAATCAAATGTCAAATGAATTTGATGGGATTTGGTATTCTAAACTGACCTAGATTAAGTGAACCACTGGTTCTTGCTAATTAATCGGTTTTGTGTTAAATTTGAGTTGTGTGGGTGCTTGATTATTCTGAAATTGTTTTGATTACTCAAGGTTATAGTATTCTGACATGGGGCATATTTTTACTGGAAGGACAGTGAGGAGTAGCGAAAATGTGGATAAGGGATCCGAAGCCAATGAGGCTAAGCAAAAGCAGCCTAAACTTGGTAAGCTCTACGTACATTTGAAATTTGAATGTCTTAATTTTATCTTACTTTTGGTATTTAATAAACTAATTGTTTCATGCTTTGCTGCTGGTGGTGATATGAAGACAGGGGTCTGCAGGCATGTTATGTTCCTGGTTCAAACGACCTGCTCTGCAAAGCACTAAAGGAAAATGAGCTGGAGAAGGCTAACGAGTATATTAGGAACAATCCTGAAGTGATTAATCAAGGGATTGCACGTGACTCATCTACAACATTACATATGGCTTTATACTGGAAGTTAGACATGACATTTGTAGAGGATATTGTGAAACTCATGACACCGATAGCACTCGAATATAAGAAGACTAATGGTAATACAGCACTTCACATTGCGGTCCGGCGTGGAACCACTGAAGCTGTTGTGATGCTGGTAGATAGGAACCCCAATTTGACTCAGATTCGTAATAACAACAGAGAGACACCACTCGAACTTGCTCTTCGTTATGTTACAGTTGGGCAGAAGGAGATTGTTGAGTATCTTTACTCCGTAACAAGAGATGTAGAGCCTAGTCCGTTCGCTGGTCATGATGGTGCTAGGTTATTATGCAAGGCAATTGATGCTAATTTCTATGGTGGGTGAGAAAATCAAACTAGTATTGTCCTGGTTTCAGACAGTATTAAATGGTTCCTGTCAATTGTAAACTACATACTGTTTTGTTTTGCAGATATAGCTTTGGGTCTTGTCAAACGGTTTCCGAAATTGATTACAGAGAAATCACTAGTACACGAAATGTGTGGATTAGAGTTGTTGGTTCGAAAACCTAGTGCATTTCGAAGTGGAACGAAGCTGACATGGTGGCAAGACCACATCTATTCATGTAAGCTAGTTATCAAACTAATTCTATGCTGTTGTAAAAACAATAATTTAGTTCTGTTGATTAAATTTTTCAAAATACGACTTGTTGGTACAGTAATTAAAGTGGACAATTCTACATATGTCAAACAAGATGAACCACATACTTGTGAGTCCTCAGATTGCACCAAAGGAGATGAAGAGAACCCTTCTGAAATCTCAGAAATCAAAAAATCAGAGGAGAGCTCAAAAGTCTCCTCAACTAGTGATAAAAGAATCCTCATGCGCTACTTAACACGAGGTATTTTTCTTTCCCTTGAATAACCCCATACATTCAACTGCGACTGCAACCTTCTGAGCTCGGTATCAGAAATCTTGCATATAAGATTTGATTTACATGGTGGTTCGGTTGTTCTTATTTCAGTACCTTGTATTATAAGATTATGCAACCAAAAGTTGGTGCACGAACACGCAGTTGTGTTGCTTAAGCAAATGGTTGTGGAAATCCGTCACTCAAATACTTATAATGAGATAAGATTATTTTTCCGAAATAATCCCAACATCATGAAGGTAGCAATAGAGAATGGAATCATGGAGTTTGTAGTGGAGTGTCTGGAGCGGTTCGATGACATTATTTGGTTGAGGATATCGGGTCAAAGAATGATAGAAATGGCCATTTCAGAACGGAATTTAAAGGTAATGAGTTTTATATACAATCGTGGTTACAGTTATGAAGACAAGATTAGTCTGGTTTCCACAAAAGATTATGAACATAACACCATCTTGCATTACGCTGCTAAGTTAGCGCCTGCTGCCAAACTCCATAAAGTTTCAGGTGTAGCCCTTCAGATGCAACGAGAATTGCAGTGGTTTAACGTAAGGGTAATAGCTTCATATGCCATCTAAATATATAACAAAAACTTCCGATTAATTAAGTAATCTTGATTTTATTATGGTAGAGGAGAAAAAGCTAGGCAATAACATTTAGTAGTACTTGCTAATTCCCCAAATTTCCCATGTTTTTTCTTTTCTTTTTGAAAAAAGCCAAGATATATTCAGACCGTTATTGGTATTAGGATATCGTTAAATCAGAGCCAGAAACAGAAACCTTGCAGAAGCCAACCACAATGCATATTACGCTTTCACAGTACTGCAACCTTTTCTTTTTATAGATGATTACTCACGCTATTGTCAGATTCATCTTCTTAGAAGTAAAGATGAAGCCTTAGAGGCCTTCAAATTTTATAAAATAGAAGTAGAAAACCAAAAAGGAGTTAAAATTAAAACTCTTAGGTCGATCAGTGGCGGTGAGTATGTGATACCCATAGGTGAGTTTTGTAAAATTAATGGAATCATTCATGAAACCACTGCACCATATTCACCTGAATCGAATGGTGTAGCTGAAAGAAAAAATAGAACACTCATAGATATGGTAAATGCAATGTTGACAAGTTCAGGGTTATCTTCGAACTTGTGGGGGGAAGCTATCCTCTCTGCATGCTATATCTTAAACCGAGTTCCATTTAAAAAATCAGATAAGACTCCTTATGAATTGTGGAATGGTAAACAACCTTCCTATGCATACCTTAAAGTGTGGGGGTGTTTGGCCAAGGTGGCCATTCCTCATCCCAAGAAAACTAAATTAGGTCCTAAAACAATTGATTTGTGTTTTCTTAGGATATCCCGAGCATACAAATGCACACAGGTTTATGGTCATCACTTCGACCATAATAGCATTGGTAAGAACACCATATTGGAATCTAGAGATGCTGTGTTTTATGAACACATATTTCCTTTAAGGTCTGGACCTCGGAAAAGGGTCCATGATGACCTCTCGGATGTTCCATCGACTAGTCAAACCCCAACTTTAGAGTATGAGACTGAACCAAGAAGAAGTAAGAGGGTTAGAACTGAAACAAGTTTTGACCCAGATTTTTTGACTCTTACGGTAGAGTCTGAACCCCAAACCTACAAGGAAGCTATGACTTCTCCAGAAGCTCCTTTCTGGGAAGAAGCTTCATTAAATGAATGGGAGTCCATTCATCAAAATGAAACTTGGGAGCTTGTAGACTTGCCTCCTGGAAGTAAATCCATAGGTTGCAAATGGGTTTTCAAAAGGAAACTTAGAACATATGGAACTATAGATAAATATAAAGCTAGGTTGGTAGCTAAAGGCTATAAACAACAGGAAGGATTAGATTTCTTTGATACTTATTCACCAGTCTCTAGAATCACCTCGATTAGGATGTTGATTGCTATTGCTTCTATTTATGATTTGCATATACATCAGATGGATGTTAAAACTGCATTTTTATATGGTGAATTGAATGAAAAAATTTATATGGACCAACCTGAAGGCTTTATTGTAAAAGGTTGTGAAAACAAAGTATGCAAGTTGAACAAATCTCTGTACGGTTTAAAACAAGCACCTAAACAGTGGCATGAAAAATTTGATCATGTTATGATAACTAATGGTTTCAAGGTTAATGAATCTGATAAATGTGTTTACATTAAATCTGTGGATGATTCTCATGTTATTGTATGCCTATATGTTGATGATATGCTCATATTAGGCAGTAACCTTGATATTATTAATACCATTAAAAGCATGCTTAGAGATAATTTTGACATGAAAGACTTAGGCCCTACTGATGTAATCTTAGGGATGAAAATCAGAAAGACTTCTGATGGATATAGTCTTAGTCAATCTCATTATGCTGAAACCGTACTAAAGAGATTTAATTATGAAAGTGCTAAACCTGCCTCTACTTCATTTGATCCCACTTGTAAGTTGAAACATAACAAGGGTAAGGGGATTGATCAACTTGAGTATTCTCGCATTATTGGTAGTCTTATGTATCTGATGAACTGTACAAGACCTGATATTGCTTACTCTGTGAGTAGATTAAGCAGGTATACTTGCAACCCAGGGCAGGATCACTGGAATGCTCTCTTCGAGTTTTACGTTACCCGAGAGGGACCTCAAACTATTGCTTAAGTTTTGGGAAGTATCCTGCTGTACTGGAAGGGTATTGTGATGCCAACTGGATATCAGATTCAGAAGAGTGCAAGTCTACTAGTGGGTACATCTTCTTACTTGGAGGTGCGTCTGTCTCATGGAAGTCTACCAAACAGACATGTATAGCTAAATCCACTATGGAGTCTGAATTTATAGCCTTGGAAAAAGCTTTAGAGGAAGCTGAATGGATACGATGTTTCCTGGGAGGAATTCCACTCTGGCCCAAGACTGTGTCTTCAATCGCAATCCACTTGTGACAAAAAGCTTCTCTTGGTTGCGCAAAGAACAATGTATACAACGGGAAGTCTATACATATACGAAGAAGACACAAGACGGTGAAACAACTACTCTCTACTGGTATTATCTCGATAGATTTTGTAAATTCCAAAGATAATCTTGCAGATCCTTTGACGAAAGGCTTAACCAGAGAGGAAGTTAAATTTACATCGAGGGGGATGGGACTTAAGCTCATAGAATAAATCACCATGAAGGATACTCAACCTTGTGATTGGATTTCCAAGATCAAGGTTCAATGAGACAACTAATTTATGGTGATATTGGGAAAGCACTATCTTTGTCCCTCCCTATGGTGTAACCGTGCGATAGTGCTGCCTGCAGAATTTTAGAATGATCTTTTGTGATCTTAATGAGTACCATGGCTTTGATTAAAGCGGGGTGTGGCAGGACACCCTTTATGGACTCACCTTTGTGGATGTTGGAAGTGGGGCCACTTCCTATGAGAATTTGAGCTGATTCTCTAGAGACATTCATTAAGTCCGGGATTTTAGCCCACGACCAAAATGGGCACAACCGCAAGAGCTTGGCAGCTGTTTTCTTCGGTTGAGGCATCAAGTGTGGCCGTTATTTCTGAATTGCATTCATTGTTGGCGGTTCAAGACATTGCGTTCACCGTATCAACAAGCAGTTCAGGTAACCTCTCACTAAGTTAAGGTTCAATCTTTGGGACACCTTAGCCTATATTGTTGCCTTATGTTTTCTCGTGTTTTATCGACATGTTTTATTATTCATGTGGGGGATTGTTAGAAAAAACAATGTTTTTATTAAAATAAAAAATGCATGGACCATGTTTTGATCCCAAGACCTATTGCTCCCTAGATGTTTTTTCATGTGAATGAATAAAACATTAGTCCCATATAGACTAAAACACTTAGAGTTTTAGACTTAAATACCATGGGTTTAGCCTTAAGGGCATGGCCCTTTGGGTCTTTAGACCTTTGTGTATGGGGAAAGCCCTAGACTATGGCAAGGTTGCCTAAACCTTATTGCATTTCTTATTGCCTTTCCCGTTCGCGCGGTGCTTCGCACAAAAGCACGCACGCTCGCTCGGGCTCGGGCGCGGGCGTGGGCGTGGGTTTACCCGACCCTATCGTTTTACTGAAATTTTCACCCACACAAGTAAAAGAAATTTTTACTCTTCTCCCACATGCTTACCTCGAGAAGCATCTTTCTTCTCACACGTGTAGACACAGATATTTTGCCACTTGTGCCTCGAGAAGAATCTCGAGAATTTTAATTATCCGGCAAAAAGAATTTTCACTGTATTTTTAACGACTGCTTTTACTTAACTTTTTGTAACGTTCGAAAAATTATGTCTGTCGCGTGTTTCCTGGATCTTGTCGTTGCATTGGATTCTTATTCGACCGTTCAATTTTTCTACCTATAAATACGAGTTGAAGTTCTTATTTGCGGACACACCTCAGAACTTAAGTTCTCTTTCTTCTTCTTCTTCTCTGCTTTCAGAAACTTAAGTTCTTTGTTTACAAAATATTAGTTTACATAAACATTAAATCGAGTTCTTATGTGAAACAAGTTGTAGTTTACAGAAACATAATTTTGTACTACTACTTCTTTGTTTACAGAAACATTCTTTGTTTACAGAAACATAGTTTGTTTACAGAAACATACAATTGTTGTTTACATTACTCTGAAACAATTTGTATTTTCAATTTCTGTTTATTGTTTTTCATTTCTGCTGCCAAGTTCTAAGGGTTCTCTCTGTGTATGCTACACATAGAGGAGAACTAATAGTAGTTGTATTCTGGAGGTGATTTGCTAATTGCTATAGCATCTCAGAGGAGTAGCAGGCAATATTACCTTTAGCTCAGCGTATTTATACGTGCCTCTACTAAGTTTTTTGATACTATCATCAGTGCATCTTCGGTACAACAATAACACAGCAGTGCGAGCTAAGTATTTTTCTCAGTTACATATGAATACTGTCATTTATTTCCAACAGTTTTTAGCTATATATACCTCTCGATATGCTGAGATAGATTTTCTCGAGTCTCTGCCACAAAAGTTAATTATTGGTCTTGCGACTCTCTTTATATCTATGGCGGCAATTATGGTAACTTTTTGTGCATCACTATTTATCGTGGTTGGAGAAACGTTTCCGCAGCGTCTAATACCTGTAGCATTGTTTGGTTGTGTTCCTATGGTTTTGTTTGCATGGCTGCAATTGCCATTGTTTTTTGAGATGATCCGTTCTACATATTGGAGCAGCCTCTTTCAAAAACACATACATATCGTATTGGTTGGTTTTGGTCACAGTGAGATAAAGTCTATCAGCCTTCAATAATGACATATTGTATTGGTTGTTTATTTAATTGGTGCTAGTTAACCTGGATACACTTTTTTAATGCATAACATTGGATGTTTCAGTGGAGTTGCCTATTTATTTGTAAAAAACAAGTAATTATAGCGTCATACTTGGAATTTGTCAAATATTTGTTATCAGTAATTGAAAGTCTTCATGAGTCATGAAAATGTTCAAGCTCAGTTGAACTTTACGGGTTAAAGCAAAAAAAGATAGTGCTTTAAATGATTCCGATCATGGTGATGTAGTAAAGTCGACACAATCATTTTGTCCGATAGGTTTCAACCTTCCAGGGTGCAGGCAATATCACTTATATTGTCATATCCATTTATTTGTAAACTGTCATAGCATCATTATTCATACTAACCAGGATATTTTGTGTACTGCAGACTTGAATCATGCAAATCAATTTGAAAATTGACAAGTTCACAAGCTTTTCTGTTCTCTGCAGTTATTCTTTTCCCTGCCCCTACTTATTACAGTTTGTGATTCTACACATTTCACGTAACTATGTCTTTTTAGTTGGCATGATGGCTGCTAAATGTTGGAAAACAATTACTAAAAAAATGATTTTTAAGGTTTTAATAAAATTATAATTTATTATTTTCTTTTGTGAATGAAAAACTTATTAGTCCCACATTGTGGAGTTTCCATTTTTTAGTTGTTTTAAGAGACTATATAAGCCTTTAAAGTCACACATCGGGGAGTTCCTCTTCTTAAGTTGTTTTGTTCCATTATATAAACAAATTCATTACTTTTGCAAAATCCATGGGAAAGAGGTTGCTCTATATTTTAGAGAGACCCCCAATGGAAGATATTTTATATGTTTTCTCAAGCGTTCGCAATTTTCCTTTATGGTTTTTCGGAGTTGTCAAGCTCAAGTTTGAGCATCTACTACGTATGCCAGTAGTAGGTGTAGTAGGGTGTTTTATCCTGGAGATATCCGTCCAGTGAGGGCTATAGCATCACTCTTGAGTGTAGCCGGGCGCTAATGTCTTAAGGGCAACGTGTTGAACACGTGACTCACTCTGTTTTTTCAAAGTTTTGCCTTGTTGCTGTTGTGGAGATATGGGAAGCTCGCTCGTTTCGTCAAATCCATCACTTCCATTACAAAGGAGCTAAGTATCAATAACTTTTGCTTATTTGATTTTTCTTTATTTTGATTATTGCACCCAATACTAAATCCAAAGTTGCACTTTCAAATTACCTATTTTATCGTTCTTCAAGGAACTCAGACATGATGGATCTTGATATAGAGCGCTCTGTAATGGGTAGGGTTGGCGGCCGTGAAGATGCTGAGCTTGAAGAAGGATCTTCTTAAGATATGGAGTTCGGTAAGTATATATTTTACCTAGCACTTTTAGGGGCGACCCCAACATAATTAGGGGCGACACAAAAAGACAAAATAGGTTGAAAATACTTATATGCCCCTTCATAATCGGAAGGTATTTTGTGCCCGATTATTAAAACCTAATCGGAAGCTTTGTAACACCTTTACCTACCGATTAAAAAGGATTTTAGAAAAAATCTCCTTCTGGGGCAACCTATAATCGGAAGGTAATGTAACCAATTAACCTCCCGATTATTATAATCGGAAGTTAATGTAAACAATTAACCTTCCGATTATTATAATCGGAAGGTAATGTAACCAGTTAACCTTCCGATTATGGCTACGTCTCAAATACGAACCAAATGGTTAGGGGTGGCTCTGCACCCAGATCCAAGTAGAAATTTGGCAAAGGTCCGATGTGGGGCTACTTATAATCGGTAGCCAAACATCCTACCGATTATGGAAGATTCCAAAATTTTGGAGAAAATGGATTTTAGAAAAAAACTCATTTTGGGACAACCTATAATCGGAAGGTAATGTAACCAGTTAAACTACCGATTATGGCTATGTCTCAAACACGAACCAAATGGTTAGGGGTGGCTCTGCACCCAGATCCAAGTAGAAATTTGGCAAAGGTCCGATGTGGGGCTACTTATAATCGGTAGCCAAATATCCTACCGATTATGGAAGATTTCAAAATTTTGGAGAAAATGGATTTTAGGAAAAAACTCATTTTTGGGGCAACCTATAATCGGAAGGTAATGTAACCAGTTAACCTCCCGATTATTATAATCGGAAGGTAATGTAACCAGTTAACCTCCCGATTATTATAATCGGAAGGTAATGTAACCAGTTAACCTCCCGATTATGGCTACGTCTCAAACACGAACCAAATGGTTAGGGGTGGCTCTGCACCCAGAGCCAAGTAGAAATTTGGCAAAGGTCCGATGTGGGGCTACTTATAATCGGTAGCCAAACATCCTACCGATTATGGAAGATTCCAAAACTTGGAGAAAATGGATTTTAGAAAAAAACTCATTTTGGGACAACCTATAATCGGAAGGTAATGTAACCAGTTAAACTACCGATTATGGCTACGTCTCAAACACGAACCAAATGGTTAGGGGTGGCTCTGCACCCAGATCCGAGTAGAAATTTGGCAAAGGTCTGATGTGGGGCTACTTATAATCGGTAGCCAAATATCCTACCGATTATGGAAGATTTCAAAATTTTGGAGAAAATGGATTTTAGGAAAAAACTCATTTTTGGGGCAACCTATAATCGGAAGGTAATGTAACCAATTAACCTCCCGATTATTATAATCGGAAGGTAATGTAACCAGTTAACCTTCCGATTATTATAATCGGAAGGTAATGTAACCAGTTAAACTACCGATTATGGCTACGTCTCAAACACGAACCAAATGGTTAGGGGTGGCTATGCACCCAGAGCCAAGTAGAAATTTGGCAAAGGTCCGATGTGGGGCTACTTATAATCGGTAGCCAAATATCCTACCGATTATGGAAGATTTCAAAATTTTGGAGAAAATGGATTTTAGGAAAAAACTCATTTTTGGGGCAACCTATAATCGGAAGGTAATGTAACCAATTAACCTCCCGATTATTATAATCGGAAGGTAATGTAACCAGTTAAACTACCGATTATGGCTACGTCTCAAACACGACCCAAATGGTTAGGGGTGGCTCTGCACCCAGATCCAAGTAGAAATTTGGCAAAGGTCCGATGTGGGGCTACTTATAATCGGTCGCCAAATATCCTACCGATTATGGAAGATGTCAAAATTTTGGAGAAAATGGATTTTAGGAAAAAACTCATTTTTTGGGCAACCTATAATCGGAAGGTAATGTAACAAATTAACCTCCCAATTATTATAATCGGAAGGTAATGTAACCAGTTAAACTACCGATTATGGCTACGTCTCAAACACGAACCAAATGGTTAGGGGTGGCTCTGCACCCAGAGCCAAGTAGAAATTTGGCAAAGGTCCGATGTGGGGATACTTATAATCGGTAGCCAAATATCCTACCGATTATGGAAGATTTCAAAATTTTGGAGAAAATGGATTTTAGGAAAAAACTCATTTTTTGGGGCAACCTATAATCGGAAGGTAATGTAACCAATTAACCTCCCGATTATTATAATCGGAAGGTAATGTAACCAGTTAAACTACCGATTATGGCTACGTCTCAAACACGAACCAAATGGTTAGGGGTGGCTCTACACCCAGAGCCAAGTAGAAATTTGGCAAAGGTCCGATGTGGGGCTACTTATAATCGGTAGCCAAATATTCTACCGATTATGGAAGATTTCAAAATTTTGGAGAAAATGGATTTTAGGAAAAAACTCATTTTTGGGGCAACCTATAATCGGAAGGTAATGTAACAAATTAACCTCCCGATTATTATAATCGGAAGGTAATGTAACCAGTTAACCTTCCGATTATGGCTACGTCTCAAACACGAAATATCCATACATTAATCGGTAGCTAATGATTCAATTTAACCTACCGATTGTGGTTTTGGATACCGATTATATAAGGGCATAGTTGCCATTTAGAAAAATCGCGGATAAGGGGTAGCTTAGTTTTACGTTTGGGTGACCTTTTTTGTCCTTTAGTGTCGCCCCTAATTGCGTTGGGGTCGCCCCTAAAATTCTCAGGATCTTTTAGCAGGATTCTTAAACTTTGTTTGTCAATGACACCTGATTGTGTGTAGTCTATTGATAACGTATGGGCCAAATGTTGAAAGGGTACTGTTTATTGTTCATAGATTTTAGGATTTGAATTTGAACCATGTACTCAGTACCCACATTTTACAAAATATTGATTTGTTACGAAAATGTTAAATTGCATATGGATCATAAGATGAGAGTTATCTAGATAAAGGCAATACTTCTGTGCGCACTTAGGCAATACTTACTCCGATGCTCTAAATGAGGTACTACAGTCTACTACTATGTAGAAAAGTTCTGTCCGTGTGAATCCACAATCATCTAAAAAAGATAACGAGGTTTGTTTTTTGCCATCTTCCTATAGTTCAATTTGTTAATTTTAGTTTTGTACCCATAAAAGTATTCCACAGGACAAATTTTCTTCTTCATCTACGAGCTTGTCGAGTTATAACCTCTGCAGAGTATTACATCAATTTTCAGATATACTTAATTCATTGTAACATTGTACAAGACAATATTCAGTATGACAACTTTAAATACATACTAATGGTCCACCTTCTTTCTATTGCATGGTGATTGCAGGCATCACTGGAGAATGTGGAAATGGAGGGCAAGGAATTAACACCAGTTGATGTGAACTTTTAGTGAATTGCCTCAATTCTTTCCCTTCTCAACAAGGTATTCTAGTTTGCTTGGTCTGGTCTTCAACTCCCCCAACCTGAAGAAATCCTGCCACTCATGCAACAAGCGAGAAGGATACCGTAGGAACCTTTCCACTTCATATAACTGAACCAGAACCGGAATTCACAAATTTTATAGCCTGGCGGTAAAAAAACACTTATTCACCCATATTTATGTGAATGTAAATATGTCTAAACCAAAATTATTGTCAGCTCGGCTTTCAATTGCTATTTAATCCCAAGTTTCTACTTACATTTCATTCTTGGCGATCCATAGTCAAACCAAAAGGAAGCAGTTCTGTTTTGTTTTTTGCCCTACAGTTTAGTTGGGTTTACCGCTCAAGGCCCATTTGTAGAAAAGTACACTATTTGAATTTTCTAAACCAAAATTATGGCAAGCTCGGCTTTCAATTGCTAATCCCAAGTTTCTACTTACATTTCATTCTTGGCAATCCCTTTATATTGAAACCAAAAGGAAGCGAGAATTCTCAGCCAATAGTGAGAAGCTCTGATCCGTCATCGTGACATCATTGTTCTTTTCTCTAAAAATTTCTTGTTTTCTCGGATTGATGTTCTTATGATTCTTCCAAACAATCTTAGAAACAACTACGTTACAATCATAAATCTTCTAAGCTACTTCATTCAAACCTTAATCAACCTTTAATGTTATTCAATATCATCCATCATCAAACCAAATATCCAAAGGAAAAGCATTAACAGTAGTGTTCAAAATAACAAAGAAAGTCCCAAACATACTATCACACTGTCTAGCTCTCCCACAAACCAGAACACTCATACCCACATTCAACATCATCATCTGCAGTTTAACCCTATAACGACTATTGAAACCACTTTACAAGAACCACCCCCCACTACCACCGCAAACACGACCAACAACACCATAAAACAACAAAATTTTAAACAACATTCTACAATTTCCGATCGCAAAAGGAAAAAAACCAATAGAAAGCATACTACCATCACCAACAAAATCCAGAAGACCAAGAACAAGCATCGAGAAAGCCATATGGGAAAAAACTTGTTGATCATTTTCAAACTTTTCACAAAGTCTGAAAAATTGACTGCTTTCGACACTTCAGAAGAGAACCTTACCAATCCCCTTCACCATAGCTCCAGTCCTCATCATGTGCATATCGTTCACTGCAAATGCTACCGGATGAAGCTGTAGAAGTATCATCTTCCTTAGAAGACGAGTCCTCTTCATCACTTTCATCTTCTTCAGAGGCATTGGAGGCATCAAGTAGATTCTCATCGGGGTCGCTGGATTCCACCACTTGAGCATTTCGGGGATGTATCAAATAAAGCTCCTCCTTATCAATCTTGGGTTCTCCTTCATGCATGGTTCTGGCAAATATTTTTGGATTTTCTCTCTCAAACTCCAACTGCCTCCGCAGCTTCCATTCATGATACTTCCCCATTTTCAGTCTATCCTCGATAGCATCAGATCCCTCTTTACTGGTGTCTACTTTCTCCACATGATATTCATACCCTGCTGCAGAATCAGTTTTGGACTCACTCTCAGTTGCACTACCATATTTTGGTCCTTTCTGATGTCTTTCAGATCTCTCCTCCGCTTTCCGGTTCACCCTCTCATAATGTTTTGGAAACCAAGCAGCAAATAGTGATTCGATCTCTTCATCTTCTTGCATTTTCCTTTTTCTTTCCTCCTCCTCTCTCTGATGATCAGCAATATCATTTGCACGTCTATTTATCTCCCCCTGATATCATCCCTTAAACTCATTAATTCTTCCATACCCAAAGAGAAAGCCTGTTTTTTTGCTTGATTATATTGATTGGAATTGGCAGAATTTGCCGGATTTGAGGCACTAGAACTTGCCATTCTCTACTAAAATCTCTCTTAACTTTTCCTCTTATGGTAAATTGGCTAATGAAGATGTTAATCCTTCCCAAAACCCACCTTTTAAAGGCACAATTTTTCTCATTAATTGCCATTTATGGTGCTTAGTTAACCGTCATGTCGCTTTGTTCTCTACGCCCATTCAAAGCCATGCGTGCCCCCTTTAATCTAATAACCATCATTACCCTATCAACACCTATTTTCAACACCTAAACTTTTTTAATGCCTTAAAACCTTTTGGAACTGCCATTAAGAAAGGCTTTGGTGGGTCACCAAACTTTGAATTTTCTCTTTGGGGTCTAATTAAGATTTTGTATTTTATGCATACTAGAAGATGGCAGCATCAGTTGAGAGGCACCATTGCGATATGGGGTTGTAGATGGGGCAAAACGATTTGCGGGTTTTTAAGGAATTAAGGAGACAACCGTACGGAGGAGACTCCTTGAACTGAGCAAAAAATTTAACCTCACACAGATGCACTGCAAGAAGGGAGTGATTTGAATTCGAGAGATCAATCTGCAGTACTCTGGCCTAAACCAAGACAATGGCCGTTCCAGAGTATATTCGGTCACAAAAGAGGATAGGTTGATCTGTAGGAAGGAAGCTAAGAAATGTGTGGAATCAATGGTAATCAAAGATTGTAGGTGTGTTGAGAATTCTGAATATGATAAGTTCTGAATGATTGAAATTGCTCAGTTGAGATTAATTGCTCAATTGATGAGTTGTTGATCTCGTGTTGTCTGTGAGACGTGAAATCGTTGTTGTTCTTGTTGTTTCAATCATGATTCAGAGACTTATTTATACTTCTGGAATTGTAACACCATGATCCCATGAAGTGTGACAGTTGATGGAATCAAAGAGTGGGGAAATGGAAATCGTGTATGAAACCATCGTGCAGAGACTTGGTTAATTTTCCATCCACTACTTTGTTAACTCCTTCAACTGATTACACGACTTTATCATATTCCATCATGTGTTTGAACACATGTGACGTATACCACCAGACCAAAACCCTAGTTGATATCCCCCAAAATGACACAATTGACGTCTCGTGGTTAATTAGTCAATTGCTGACTTCGTGATTTAATGGGACCATGAGTCCATGTATTGAGTTGAACATGATTTTGTAAAATGTTCTGAAACTCATGAATTGAACATGTCTGCTGAGACGGTGATGTGATTCTCACGTTGAGGTGAGAAAGTGTTGCTCATTAGATGAATTGTTGAATACTAATAGTTGAATCAATATTCCTTGGTTTGAGCAAATATTGCTCGTCTGAGCAAGTGCCGCTCGTCTGATGAATTATTGGCGTGACCAAAATAAAATATTAATTAAAATACTGGTAGTTGAACCGAGCATAATTAATAAGAATACTGATCATGAGATCCTCATAAATTTATTAGTGTTCGAATCTGGAATTATGATCCTTGGACTCAGAAACCCTAATTTGATCAATTGATGGTTTATTTGAAAATTAACCACCAAATGAAGGAGAACTGGCTTCATGGGACCGTGGGTTGACCATGAAACTCCCATATGCTCGTGTGAGCAAATACCAAGGCCTCTTGAAGAGTTGGTGATTTGTTGATGAAAGAATGATCAAATGTTGGTTTAATCATTTATTCGAAAAAATGCTCGTCTGAGCCTTAGGTGATGAAACCTAATTAATTATGAAGAGGTAAGAGACCGACCAAGGGTCATGAAACCGGCCCTGGGTGGTCAAGGGATCGAATGACGATCACTCCGCCAAATTCTGAAATTATTCGAAGAGTTTTTTGACCCAATACATGCAATTGCGCAAATTAGGTCAAATCATGAAAATATGTGGGACCGGCTCATTACAAGCCAAAAAGCCAACCCTGGTTGGTCAAGGTAACATGGTTTCGTCGTTGAGACGTCCGTGTCTCAGTCCTGAGAATTTTGATATTTTCTGGTGCGCGTTTGAGCGACCATTTGAGAAAATATGACAAAATTAGGGTTTTGCTGAAACTAGGAAAACTTCATGACATGAAGGAAAATAATTATGAAATAAAGGAATGATGAAGCATGGGACCTCTGAGCCCAAGGTATGGCCGTCCATCCGGTGACCACATTCCCGTGGTACTTTTCCCTTATTTTTTTATTATTTTTTATGAATTTATGAAAATATCATGAAATTAAGGAATTTGTTGAAATTAAGGAGTTTTCCTTGAAGTGAAGGAGTTTCAATTGGATCAAGGAAGCAAATAATATTAAAATAATAAAAACATGGGAGTGTGGGACCGGCTAGGGCATGGCCGACCGGCTTGGGCCCGATCCCAAGAGTTTCCCTAATTTTTATGTATTTTATATATTTTTCCATGATTTGAAGGAGTTTTCCTAATTTGAGAAATATCATGAAATCAAGGAGTTTCATGGGATGAAGGAAATCCTAAAAATAATAATAATAAAATAAAGGGACGTGTGGGACCGCCTGGTGTATGGTCGGCCGGTTGGGGCCCAGTCCCACGGGTTTCCCTAATTTTATATTATTTTTCATGTATTTTTTGAAAAATACCATGAGATGAAGGAATTTTCATGAAACTAGGGAAATAATAATAAATTAATGAGGAATAACATGGAATGGGTCTGGCCGGGATCAAGGCATGGCCGGTTGGCCAATGATCACGACCCCATAATGTTTTCCTTAATTTTATATCATTTCCTCCGTGCGAAGGAAGCACCACGGAATTGAGGAGTTTCCTCAAAACGAAGGATATTTGTTCAAATGAAAGGATTTTCATCAGATCAAGGAAAATAATAAAAATGTAATAAAATATATAACTAGCGTGGAATTGGCCATGGCATGGTCAGCCAGTCAGTGGGCCCATGCTCCCAATGCCTTGGTCAATATTTTGATTATTTTATTATTTTTTCCAAATTTTGCATAGGTTCATCGTTTCGTCGTATTTTGAAATACTCGTTCGTGCGGTGATTGTTAATGCATCATTGCTGAATACACTTGCACCTTTTGAGACAGGGCTTACTCATAGGTAGTTCCGATGCCCATGCGTTGAATATTTATTACTAACCCATGGATTTCTGTTGGGAAGAACCATGGTTTGCAGTAATGAAATACCTGCGAAAATATTTGAATATTTTCGGAAATTCTGTGAATGAATCCAAGAATTTAGGAATAATTAACTTATGGCTCTATACTAGCATAGCATGCTGTCTAGAAGCATTAATTATTCCGATATGAGCTTGCTGGAGCTTCATATCCTTTATATAGTCAGGGTAAACTCGTTGTTTGTATATTGAAGACGTTATCGCTCTATACTAGCAGAGCAAGATGTCTAGGAGCCGTCCATCTTGTGATACTATATAGAAATAATTACCAAAGTGTTCAGTATTCATGAGATATGTTGTTGTCTAGCCGTGAGACTACATATCTACAGGTACTCTGAGAGAAGGTATTCTCAATCAGAAGATTCGATGAGAGACCCGTGTCTCAATACTTACGTTTGATTGCTGGATCAGTGGTTCGTATAATTATAGGTTTACGATTTTATCCTTTGTCGAAAATCCACCATCTACATTAAGTCCCCTACTTAGTGAGGAAGGCTGTGTTCCTCAGTCAGCATTGAATGGTGATTTTCCGGTCATAAACAATGTCAGTAATTGAACTTAGTCGTAAGTTAAGATATTACCGGATTTCGATAGTACGAGCATACCATGACTTGAATGAAGTTCCCAGTGGCATGATAGAGTGTCGTTTGGTGAGCATAGATTGGTGTTGAACCGCTGATTTGGACGATGGGACATTGGTCGTTGAGGATTCGTGGGCCGGGTCCAATAAGGAAATCCTTGAAAAATTAGGTTGTGGAAATAAACTTTGATATAAAAGGAATTTATCCTTTTTTTTTATTTCTTCTTCACACGACCAGATCTCCACCACGCCTTCATCACCTTCACTCCAGGGAGGAGGAATTATTTCGTCGGAGTTCCAGCGCCACCGATCGTCCGGCCGGCGCCGACAAGGTACGAGTGTTTTTTTCTTATGTTCATGAGTTCTATGAATTGTTCATATCTTGATCATGATAAAGTTATATGCATGTGCATATATGAGTGTGGGTTTCGTCGAAAACCCTCGTTTTTGAAAACGTATGTTCGTTTGATCATTAGTTCTGAAAACTAATAATAATTCCTGAATTAGGAGAGTTTTTTTTTTATACATGAAGATTTAGGTCTGATGATAAAACTATGTTTATGAGCTTTCATGTAAGTCAAAGTTTTATCATGAAAAGATGAGTTTTTCGTAAAACCGAAATAAACCTTCGTTTTAAAGAATAACGATGATACGAAGAAAGAGTTTTCTTCTTTATATGTGAACTTGTGTCCAGTGATAAAATTTTGTTTATGAGCTTTCATGTGAATCAAAACTTTATCTTATAATGTGTGAGTTCTCACAAAATTGAAATAAACCTTCGTTTCAAAGACGTATGACGATACGAAGGAAAAGATTTTTTTTTTATAAAACCATGGTCTATTTATGGATATTTTTTTTGAAACCATGGAGTGTCCACAAACGTGAGTCTTACTCACATTAAAATACATATATATTATTTTATTTTTTATTTAGTGATATATATATATATATATATATGCAAATATATATTGTTTTCTTAAAAAATCAAAACTTGAGTTTTGTGTAATATTTCTTAGAAGTAAACAATTATTTATGATGAAATAATGTTTTAGTTTAAATAATTCCATGGTGAATGTTCACACAGTAGAAATATTCATGATTTTATGAAAAATTTGAGTTTTGCACGTTTCGTAGGTTTCGAAGAAACGAACGATTTTGAGGTGTTAACTCTAGCATTACAATCACTATTGTTAGTGGAAGTATAAAAGGTAAGAGTTAAGAGTTACCATTAGACGCCAGTATTTCCTTGATCCTGGATGGTGTACTGAAGTAGAATGTAGTGTGATTTTTGCAGCTACTTCGTAAAGATGACCAACTCCCAAGTTAACGACACTTCAAGAAATGAAGTATGCGTTGATGATGACATCTCCAGATATGAGACATGTATGGATGAACTTCTGTTGATGAAGATGAAGACGAAACTCCTGGGATTAAGAACGTCCCGAACATAGATGATGCATTTTTCGAGGAAGATATTCCAGGAGTTGAAAAATATTTGAAATCTCCAGCGTATCGCCTTCTGATAAATCATATGACTGTCACTCAGAAGAAATTCGTGACTCCTAAGACAGTCATCCGGTTTTATCTTGAATGAGGGATCTTCCTTGCATCGATTATAGAATTTAAGCTTTCTCGGCGACCTTTGGAGAAGTTTGTTGGATGGGCGAGGCATATGTTGGGTTTTCCTCATGTGAGGGCCATGCTCGATCAGGCGCAGGTGACAAGGGATATTCAGGCTTCTGAAGAGTTGTTAATTTATTATGAAGCAAAAGGTATTGTGTCTCTACTTGCTCACTGGTGTATTCCTACTCACACCTTCATATATAGATGGGGAGAGTTTACCATTACCTTGGAAGACGTGGCAGCTCTGATGCATCTCCCAATCATGGGCAATCTCCCTGGGGATCTTTCAGATGAGTTTCTTATGTCTTGACAACTGCAATGGAGGTAGAAAATAAGGTCGGTAGTAAAGGATGTTATGCTCTCTGGTTGACACGCTGGTGGCCTAAATACGAGGTTTCTGATAACCCTATCGATGGTATGTTACCCATTGTTGCTTTCTTATGTTTATGGTTGTCCAGAGATGTTTTTGAAGACAATGGAAATTTGTTGAAGCCTTTCGTGATCCCCTTTGCTATTAAGATGGCTCAAGGTGAGCAACTTCCGATAGGTAGCTTGTTCTTGGGCTCTTTGTATTACAAATTAGACTCTTTGGTTATAGATTCCAGTGTATCAAATAGCTTCATGAAGATTGAATGTTATGTTAACACGATGTTTCTTCAAGCTCTGATGTGGGAGCACTTCAAGAATTATGCACCCATTCCACGTAATGTTTTGCAAGGACCGAATACTGACGCTCGTCATATTTTCCCTGAGAAAGATAATGCTAGGATCATGCATTGATCCACAAAGCATCCTCGGTCAAAGGCGAACCTTATTGATGTGTTGGATGACGAATCTGAGTTCGATTTTCATCCTTGGGTGTGAGTTCCTCCCTACGTTTCTCAACCGATAACTTTCAATACTGGAGAGAGCATGAGTTTGTCATCTGGTGTGGATCTGAACGATGGTGAGAGATCTTTCATGTTGAGTTGCACCCCTGGGCATTTGCTATCGGTCTCGTACGGAGAACTTTCAGTGGAAGAGTATAATATTGATAGAGCGGCTCGAAAAATGGGCATGGATCAGTGCGTTCCAACTACTCGGAGGAGGAAACCATCAGTTGAGCAACTCATGACTCGTTTAGACCATACCCATGTGGAAGGAAGTAAATACTGGTTCCCTTGCTATGATAGATTTGCATATGTGACTCCAGGTTATGTAGACTTCTGGGACGATCAATTTGAGCGATTGCATGAATTCGTGAAATTTAGTCAGCCTCCAGTAAGGAATCGTCCCTCTGATGAGATAATTTCTGGTCGACCAAGATTGAAGTATCTCTGCGGTGATAAGCGAAAATCGTCTCCAAGATGCTCTCAGGTACACTTTTTATATGATCTTCATAAAATCATAATAGCTGTATTCTGATTATGTTACTAAAATTCATCACAAGATGGTCGTATCATAAGACCTCGAATCCTTGTAGATTTCTCAGAGACTGAGGCGGTTGTTCATGGCGGAAAAGGCAGGCATAAGGGTTATAGGCTGTTACCCAATACTATAAAGTCCCCAGCTGGCGCTTTAGTGAGTTTCCAGTATTTTCCTTATTGTGACCCTTTTTCGCCCATACTATTAGTATTATGGAACTGATATTGTTATTCCGTTGTAGAATTTCGCCCCATCAGGTATTGATGGTCTTCGGTTCTCCGCTTTTGGGCGAACAATTTCTGACTTGAGTGATGAATAAGAAGTTGTAAGTATCTCTTCACATATTAATTATGGCGCCTTATGAATGAAATGCTAATTGTTGAGGATATGTCCAGGAGGATGATTCCATGGATGTGGAGAATACTGGTGACGCTCTTTCAAAGGATGGCAATAAAGAAAACTCCCAGAGCTCAAAACCAAATGATGGTAATGGAGTAGTCGACGCTGGTGCGAGCAATTCCGATTCCTTGAATGCTTCGGAGACCACACAAGTAAGTATTTCTCTTGTATTTCATCCATATAAGTATTAATATGCTGATTTATGAGTGAATGAATGAGAATATATGTGAATATGTGACAAATTTTGCCGAAAATACGTCACCAGCAAATTCGGAACTCAATTTTTTAGGAAAAATATTGTAGAATCTTCGTCTGATGTCAAATTTTCATGATCCGTATATGCATCCTTAAGCCCAGGAAATTTCCAAGCTTTAGTGAAGAATATTTTTAAGTTTTGAGCACGTTCAGGGGCTGAAATAGACAAAATAGTAAACATCCATGAGACTTTCAGGAAATTTTCAGCTATCGTGTAGTCTCGAGTTTTGACCACATATTTTTGCTCGTTCATCCGATTGACATGAAATTTTGACATGTTGTAGGTAACACACATAAGAAGATAATGGTATATAACTCAACCCTTGATTCTTCACCAATTTATCCCAGTTAATCTTGTTGTACAGGGCAGTGTAAAATCTTCTTAGACGAGCTTGTTGTAAGACGTGTTTTTGTGACTTTCACGTTATTTGCTGACATCTAGCATGTATAATGAAAACATTTGATGATGTTAGACCACTTGTATGCTGTAGTTCATGATTTATTTTGGTTTCATGCTTGGATGATCCTAATCTCATGTAATCTTCGTATTAGGTGCAAAATACCGAAGTTGAGAATGAAGGAACCCAAAATGATGAAACGAGCGACCCTGAGATTATTGATAAGGAGGAAACTATCTCTGCACCTCAAGGCCATGAAAGTGTTGTTTATGAAGTTATGGAGACCCATATTGTCGTCACTTTAGTGATAGAAGAATCCAGGACACCAGCAGAAGATACTGAAGAAACTTTTTCCCTGATTATAGAAGTTGCTTCAGTAATTGAAAACCATATAGTTGTGAATGAATACCCAAGTGCAGGAGTTTCTTTTGATCCCCTGTTCAATGCATCACTCCCGTACCACAGACTAGTTGGTGGATTTGGCGTTCCCATTGGATATGCCAACTTGCATGAGAAAATATGGAAGAAATTTGGTCATATCATCGGTACTAGAGACCCAAAGTGTGCTTATTCTTTTACAATGCAGGTAAGTGTTATCTTGTGTGTTTTAAATGATATATGCACCAGGTCTAGAAATACTGTGACTCCAGATGTAATCTTTGATTGGGAGTTCAACTTGGAGAATTCTGAGAGACTTGGCTTCAACGTGAAGTGGCTTCGTAAGAAGATGAATGCTATCAAAGACTCATGTGAAAACAACATACCCTTTCCAAATGATGCTGTGATGGAGAAGGAAGATAAGATCGCCAGGCTAAATGAAGTGCTGAATAAGGAGAAGGCAGCTTTGCAAGCTTTGAAGGATGCAGAGGCGCAAAAATATTTCTTCGCTGATTTTCTTTGATTTATTTTCCATAATCTCTTGAACTTCTGAGAGATGTGAGGTTTTATTTGGGTTTTTATATCATGGTTTTGGATTAGTATACAGTTAAGGATTTTTTTTTGGATTTGATAGAAATTTTCTTTTAAGAAATATGAATTGAATTTTGATAAATTGCTGAATTCGAATATTGATTGCAAGTATTGCAAACATTTTGGAGGAATTAAAATACAATGAAAGAAATTCCTAAAATGCCAAATCCAAACGTCATGAATGCTTAGACGCCTAGTACCTCAAATGTCAAACAACTTCAGGCAAACGCCTTAGGCCAATTCTCATGAATTACTGGTAGTGTTCGTCCATCTGTGTTGATCAACTTGTAATATCCTCCAGTTATGGACTTAGCAACCATAAATGGTCCTTCCCAATTAGAGCTCTTTTCAGAATGGAGATCTCGTTTAGTCGCCTTGAGAACCAAATCTCCTTCCTTGAATTTGTTCGGCATTGTAGTTCGTGCCTTGAATATCTTTTGTTGATTCAGAATTCTTTATGTGGTGCGGCTCCACGGTTGTGGCACATATGGACACTCACGCAGGAGGGAGTATCCCTCGTAGTGTCTTTCATGCTTGGCCACATCTTCCATAATGAATCGCTGGATTGGATAATCAACTTGATGACATTCTGGACTCAACCATTGGGTGAAATATTGTTGTGGCGAGATGATTCACTCATAGCATTGTGTAATTACTAAATTGTTTATGGGGAGAAGTCCCTGGACCAAAGTAGCATATTTAAACATTGGTAATACTAGAGCATGAAGAGGAATATGACTTGCCTGAGCTCAAAATATTTTGACAAAGGAATGTGGACTCTCTCCGGGTTCTTGCGCAAGTCCCATCAAGGTTTCAACTTCCTTCAGGTCTTCAAATGGTGGGGCGTCCTCCGCTTCTCCTTCTAACTCAGAGTTTCTGTCAGTAATAGAGTGTGTTGATGGCGTTAAGGTTATCCTTCCAGTATGGATCCAAGTCCTTCCAAGGATCATGTCATATCCAGGGTCTTCTCGGATTATATAAAACTTGGTATCAGTGCAGACCAAACTTTATGTAACTTTGAGAGTGATGAAGCCATATGCATCTCTGGAAATCCCTTCATGATCTCTGATTGCTATGGGAGCGTGAGTAGCCTCTTGTCGAGTAATACCGGCAGCCCTAAGAGTTTTCAAAGGGATGATGTTGACAGCAGTACCAACATCAACAAATGCCCCTTTGAATTCATTTCCTTTAATGTGCTCTGTGGTGAGCAGTCCCCAGTCATACATTTCTTTGTCAGTGGCTGAAGGTTCAGGAGGTACATCTGGAATCAGCAGGCGTTTCCCGGAAACTATGTGATTCAAAGCCGTAAACATGTCTCCCCTTTGCGCTTTTGACAGATAGAGCAATTCGCAGACATGCTCTATCAATAACTGAACTGCTTCCTTGACTGGTGATTCAGAAATAGAGAAAGTCCTGATAGGGAGAGGATCTTTGTGTACTCCTTTGGCTCCAAGATTAAGTTCTCCTGACTCAACCTTTTCTCTGAATATGCGTTTCAAAGTCTTGCAATCACTTGTGGGGTGGCTGACAAACCTATGGAAGCGACAATACCGAGGATTTTCCATGGCATCTTCGGTTGGTTCCTTCTTGACATATGGCAATTTGATTGCACCGTCTTGAATCCAGGATTCTATCAATTCGATGACTTCTTCAGTGGAGCAAGGAAAGTCAAGTGCTTATGGGTCTTCTGTATGCCAAGGAGAAGTTTGCATGTTATCCTTCTTTTTTGCCTTTGAAGGGGTGGAAGAAGTATTCTTGCGATGTGGATCAGCTTTCCATTTGATCCCTTCCGTAACAGTATTTTTGGAAGGCTGCAGGTTGTACTGCTTGTTGATCCGACGTCTGCTCCCTCGAGTGTCTCGTGCTTCTTCAGTCTTTGTAGATTTTGCTCTTTCTAACAGAGAAGGTGCAGTGGTTGCCGACCTTTTCGCGGCTTCGTGGAGCTCTGAGAAAGTATGGAATCAGAGATTTTCCAGTAAGTCTCTGTAAACCGGGAGCATGCCATTGATGCACAAATCTACCAGTTGTTGCTCCGTGATGTTTGGATCATGACAATCCATGGATTGGACTCTGAATATTTTCACATAGTCATTGAGATTTTCACTGAATTTCTGAAACATCCTTCCAAGATCAGAGAGAGTCACTTGATCTGACATAAAGAAGTACTTCCTATAGAAGGCGTTAATCATTTCTCCCCAATTATTGATAGTTCCAGGTGCAATGTTGTTGTACCAAGTGTATGCCCTACCTTTCATAGATTTTGAAAATTCCTTGAGACGAACAACATGGTTATGCTCATGTTCTCCCAAAGCTTCAAGGAAGCGAGAGACGTGTTCTCGAGCATTGCCAGTCCCATCATACATAGTGAAAGTTGGAAAAACATAACCTTTAGGAAGAGGAATCCTCTGCATTGCAGTAGGATAAGGGGGTTGGTGATGATGGACGTGTTATGTCTTGTCTTCCCACGATTCTCCAGAAGACGCTCCAAGTCTTCCCGGGTGATGAAGTTTGATGATTCCTTTGTTGACGAATTTCCCGCAGTTTTGTTGGTTTCGTCGTCATCCACTGTGTGAATTGGAATTACTTCAGGATCAGCAGCATCTGAGGACTTTTCCTTCTCTTTCCCTTTTTCTTGAGTTTTCTCTGAAAATTTGTCAGTAAGAGTCTTCAAGTGATCAAATAGCTTTGGATGTGCTACATCCATATCCGTCTGATTTTTTTCAAGAGTATCTTGCACTTTGATAAAATCAGCAATGGTAGGTGGTGGACTTCCTCTGACTTCTTCAGGGTGTCGGCCGAACAGATGATGACCTTCCGTGTTGGCGTGAGGAGGAGTAATGTCACCACCGTCATCGTTAGTAGCTGGAATAGTTTCTAGGATATTTTCATTATTGCTGGTGCTAGCGATATTTGCGTTAGGATTTGTAACCGATCCTGACCTAAGACCAACCATATTGTGAAAATGATAGATTGCAACCGAGAGAATAATCTCCCACTGTGGTTTCCAATCTGTAGATAGGGCAAAATGATTTTATGGTTTTTAAGGAATTGAGGAGACGACCATACGGAGGAGACTCCTTGAACCGAGCGAAATGTTTAACCTCACACAAATGCACTACAAGAAGGGAGTGATTTGAATTTGAGAGATCAATCTGTAGTACTCCAGCCTAAACCAAGACAATGGTCGTTCCAGAGTAAATTAGGTCACAAAAGAGGATGGGTCGATCTGTAAGAGGGAAGCTAAGAAATGTGTGGAATCAATGGTAATCCAAGATTGTAGGTATGTTTAGAATTCTGAATATGATAAGTTCTGAATGATTGAAATTGCTCAGTTGAGAGTAATTGCTCAATTGATGAGTTGTTGATCTCGTGTTATCTGTGAGACGTGAAATCGTTGTTGTTCTTGTTGTTTCAATCATGATTTAGAGACTTATTTATACTGCTGGAATCAAAGAGTGGGGAAATGGAAATCGTGTTGTTCTTATTGTTTCAATCATGTTATTTCAATCATGATTCAGACACCATGATCCCATGAAGTGTGACAGTTGATGGAATCAAAGTGTGGGGAAATGGAAATCGTGTTTGAAACCATCGTGCGGAGACTTGGTTGATTTTCCATCCACTACTTTGTTAACTCCTTCAACTGATTGCACGATTTGCTCACATTCCATCGTGTGTTTGAACATATGTGCCATAGACCACCAGACCAAAACCCTAGTTGATATCCCCTAAAATGACACGATTGACATCTCGTGATTAATTAGTCAATTGCTGACTTCATGATTTAATGGACGATGAGTCCATGTATTGAGTTGAACATGATTTTGTAAAATGTTCTAAAACTCATGAATTGAACGTGTCTGCTGAGACGGTGATGTGATTCTCACGTTGAGGTGAGCAAGTGTTGCTCATTAGATAAATTGTTGAATACTAATAGTTGAATCAATATTCCTTGGTTTGAGAAAATATTGCTCGTCTGAGCAAGTGCCACTCGTCTGATGAATTATTAGCGTGACCAAAATAAAATATTAATTAAAATACTGGTATTTGAACCGAGCATAATTAATAAGAATACTGATCATGAGATCGTCGTAAATTTATTAGTGTTCGAATATGGAATTATGATCCTTGGATTCACAAACCCTAATTTGATCAATTGATGACCAATTGATGGTTTATTTGAAAATTAACCACAGAATGAAGGAGAACTAGCTTCATGGGACCGTGGGTCGACCATGAAACTCCCATATGCCTGTGTGAGTGATCGATGTCGTATGCGTCAAAAATAATTTACACTTTCTTACTACTCAAAATATAAATATAGCAAGGGCAAGAAAGGATCGATCCCACAGAGAGGACTAGGTTTTCTCGTTGTTTCGGTTTCCTATATAAAATACCGGGAGTTTTCTGATTTTTATGCAAGTAATAGTAAAATAAAAGCAAATAAAAAAATAAGCAAACAAATCAAATAGAAGAGATATTGGTTAAGGATTCATCTTCATTCACTAACATGCTTTCAAAACAATAAGTAGAATTGATATTTAATCTCAACTTTTATCAATGGCCCTAGGGTACCTTGATCGCAAGAATATCCCGCTAATCTCCTTTTGTCATCAACAAACACATTAAAAGATGCGAGTATGAGGTCTATCTAAGAGAACAACCTAACATGTAAAAGCACTAATCAAGTTTAATTCCCTAAATGCATTAAGTTCTATGAAATCAGGCCAATCAAAGCAATCGAACGTGGAAAACGCGCTAATCCAATTTAACAAAGGTCACGGTTCACATATGATTATAAGGATGCATCACTACAAGCTATAACCATATTCATGCTACTTGTAATCAGGAATCTATCACTTTTACGTATAACAAACCCTAATCTAGCAATAGAGATGAAAACAAACTCAACCGATTCGCGACTCGATCAAACAAGCATTCAAATCATATAACAATATGAATAGTGAATCATAAACAATAAAATATGGAGACAAAACTAATTTATCATATAAAAAATATATTATGTGAAATCCAATTATTCCATAACCAATAATAAAATTAGGTACTCATGTTAATGGAGTTCATAACAAGAAGAAAGAGAAACACTATCATGTTCACAAACCCTAGAAACAAAAATAGTAGAAGATATATAAAGATTTAGAGAAAAGTCTTCTCTTTTATATGTTTCTCAATTTCCATAAAGGATACTCCTTCCAAATTATGTTTAGTCTTCAAAGTCCATTAGATAGAAGTCTACCAAGCCCACAAGTGAGAGAAACCCGTGTAGAAATTCTGTCCCAGGAAAACTGGGGATTTGTCCGGAAGTTGGCCGGAATCCGGCCAGAAAAGTCACCACCGGTTATCGGAATCTTCTTCTCCGTCGATGGAATATTACGTCACGGCGCCGTTACAGTTAACCGTTGACCTAACGGTCATCGTTAGTCAACCGGGTCAAAGCTACTAAGTCAGTGAACGAGTCAGAACCGAGTCAGCTGGCTAACTCGGCTGACTGGTCTGAGTTGGTCAATAGGCCAGAATAGTTCACGACCAAGATGGTCATGCCTTCCCTGTATCTCCTACAATTTCAGTTCCAGCCATAAGGGTTGTGCATTCATCCAAATCAAGTATAGTAGACACTTCAGTTCAACCTACTTTCTCTTCTACATCTCAGTTTCCATTCAAACAACACACCACTGCCTCATATCGCCACCCATTCCGTCGCCAGTAACAGCTTAGCTCACCACTGCAGCTCCAACCTCATTGCACCACCATTTCAGCTTACCTGTAGCTGCACCATCCTCCAGTCTCAGTTCACAACTCTCATGACCCTTGTAACCACAGCATCAACTCCATACTTCATGTTATACTAGCAGCAACAATCTGCGGCCGCAACATCCAATTGAGATTGATCAATCAGTTCATTTACCAGGCCATGTCCAACTCCAACACTTCTCTCAAACCAGCTCAACACTTCCCATTGCAACTACCATGAGCTCACTTCTCTGCAACTTTCAGTAACACCTACACAACATCCATATCAACTCTATCTTCTCAAACCACTTGAATCCATCCTATTCCAGAAACATATTGCAGCAACAAAAGCTGTACTTCTTCATTTCAAGAAAGCCACCTGCTAGCTCATCACCACCAGTAACTCCACCTCAATTACATTATCACCAACACAACTGCATCCTTCACCACATACCCATTTGCTTTATATACCAAAATCACCACCAAATTTACCCCGATTTCACAAATTCCACCATTTACTCAGCAACATCATCAATTCTTAACGCTCACAGTGCCTCCTGAATCACAAAATCATCTCCAAAGCAAGACCTAGTTTCAAGACCCCCATCTCAATTTCTTTGTTCATCACCAGACCCCATTAATTCAACATCAGCAGCTTCAGATCAACCCCATCAGCCAATGCACATTCCATCATCATCAGAACCAAACCCATTATTCATTATCATCCTCTCTGCGATCAATTGCTTCTTTTGATAAAATCGAGCTTAATCCCACCTTCGATTTCAACCCTAAATTTCAAACTTCAATCTCTGGTTATTTGAACAATAGCAACAATAAACCCTTAATTTCCATAGCAAATCCCTCTCTCACAGAATCAATTCAACCCTTCGATTCATTACCACCCCACTGTGTTTCCCGATCTGATCTCTGGTAGTAAACAGTAGCTGCTGCTGCTTTTCTCTCAATTTCAGAGAAACGGAAATACAATGAATGAGAAGAAAGTCTCATGTAGGTTTATAGGTTGGATTCAGTACACCCCAAGGATAAGTCCACTCCCAGGCTTATAATAGGTAGTCACTTCTGATAAGGGCTAACCAATTTGGCAGCCCCTTATCCTCAGCTGGTCACTGTTTAATACTCCTCCACAACAAAGTTTCCCCTTAAACTCGGCTCGACTCCAGATATTGTTCGCCCATGAAATGACGACTTTGTCCTTTTCGCTCTAAATGAGTAGTTTCTCCTTCTTTTCCTCCGTGCGACTCCAAAGCACCTAATAACTCAAATCCACACATAAGATACATAATTCACACGAAAAATAGCAAAGAAAGCATAAATACTAGATAGAAAATACGATGTATTCTACACCTATCAGTGAGCAAATACCAAGGCCTCTTGAAGAGTTGGTGATTTGTTGATGAAAGAATGATCAAATGCTGGTTTAATCATTTATTCGAAAAATGCTCGTCTGAGCCTTAAGTGATGAAACCTAATTAATTATGAAGAGGTAAGGGACCGACCAAGGGGTCATGAAACCGGCCATGGGTGGTCACGGGATCGAATGACGATCAATCTGCCAAATTCTGAAATTATTCGAAGAGTTTTTTGACCCAATACGTGCAATTGCGCAAATTAGGTCAAATCATGAAAATATGTGGGACCAGCTCATTGAAAGCCAAAAATCCAACCCTGGTCGGTCAAGGTAACATGCTTTCGTCGTTGACACGTCCGTGTCTCAGTCCTAAGAATTTTGATATTTTCTGGTGCGCGTTTGAGCGACCATTTGAGAAAATATGACAAAATTAGGGTTTTGCTGAAACTAGGAAAACTTCATGACATAAAGGAAAATAATTATGAAATAAAGGAATGATGAAGCATGGGAGTTCCGAGGCCAAGGCATGGTCGACCGAACGGTGACCACGGTCCCGTGGTGCTTTTTTCTTATTTTTTATGAATTTATGAAAATATCATGAAATAAAGGAATTTGTTGAAATTAAGGAGTTTTCCTTGAAGTGAAGGAGTTTCCATTGGATCAAGGAAGCAAATAATATTAAAATAATAAAAACACGGGAGTGTGGGACCGGCTAGGGCATGGTCGGCCGGCTTGGGCCCGGTCCTACGAGTTTCCCTAATTTTTATGTATTTTATATATTTTTCCATGATTTGAAGGAGTTTTCCTAATTTGAGAGAAATATCATGAAATCAAGGAGTTTCATGGGATGAAGGAAATCCTAAATAAATAAATAAAGGGACGTGTGGGACTGCCTGGGGCATGGCCGGCCGGCTGGGGACCGATCCCACGTGTTTCCCTAATTTTATATTATTTTTCATGTATTTTTTGAAAAATACCATGAGATGAAGGAATTTTCATGAAACTAGGGAAATAATAATAAAATAATGAGGAATAACAAGGCATGGTGCCAACCGGGATCAAGGCATGGACGGTTTGCTAATGATCACGACCCCATAATGTTTTCCCTAATTTTATATTATTTCCTCCATGCGAAGGAAGCACCACGGAATTGAGGAGTTTCCTCAAAACAAAGGATATTTGTTCAAATGAAAGGATTTTCATCAGATCAAGGAAAATAATAAAAATGTAATAAAATATAAAACCGGCATGGGATTGGCCATGGCACGGTCAGTTAGTCAGTGGGACCATGCTCCTAGCGCCTTGGTCAATATTTTGAGTATTTTATTATCTTTCCCTATTTTGCATAGGTTCATCGTTTCGTCGTATTTTGAAATACTCGTTCGTGCGGTGATTGTTAATGCATCATTGTGAATACACTTGCACCTTTTGAGACAGGGCTTACTCATAGGTAGATCTGATGCCCGTGCGTTGAATATTTATTACTAACCCATGGATTTCTGCTGGGAAGAACCATGGTTTGCAGTAATGAAATACCTGCGAAAATAGTTGAATATTTTTGGAAATTCTGTGAATGAATCCAAGAATTTAGGAATAATTAACTTATGGCTCTATACTAGCAGAGCAAGCTATCTAGGAGCATTAATTATTCCGATATGAGCTTGCTGGAGCTTCATATCCTTTATATAGTCAGGGTAAACTCGTTATTTGTATCCTGAAGACGTTATCGCTATATACTAGCAGAGCAAGCTGTCAAGGAGCCATCCATCTTGTGATACTATATAGAAATAATTACCGAAGTTTTTAACATTCATGAGATAGGTTGTTGTCTAGCCGTGAGACTACATATCTACATGTACTCTGAGAGAAGGTATTCTCAATCATAGGATTCGATGAGAGACTAGTGTATCAATACTTACGTCTGATTGATTGATCAGTGGTTCGTATAATTATGGGTTTACGATTTTAGCCTTTGTAGAAAATACACCATCTACAGGGGTATGTCTTTCAGATACATTACTAGCAACAATACCAAACCCACCACCCCCCTTGCGGTTCAAAATTTTACTCTCAACCAATTTTAAACCTATGTTTCTTCCCTCCAATTCCTTTTTTACCTCCCCCTTTACTTTTTTACTACCATAATGAGGTTTTGAGTTTACCAGAAGAAAGACAAAACCAATAATTATTCAACTACCTCTATATGTATTTTATATATTTTTCCATAATTTTTATGTATTTTATATATTTTTCCATGATTTGAAGGAGTTTTCCTAATTTGAGAGAAATATCATGAAATCAAGGAGTTTCATGGGATAAAAAAAAGGGACGTGTGGGACCTCCTGGGGCATTGCCGGCCGGCTGGGGCCCGATCCCACGTGTTTCCCTAATTTTATATTATGGAAAATCCAAGTTCATCTGAGAATAAAGAAAACCTTAACCAGGAAATTCAAACTCTTTCTGCTCAAATGGCTGAGAATCTTACTTTGCCTTCTACTCTAGATAAACCAGTCTTCATCGATAAAAAAATAGTTTTGGCTGAGTCTGAAAACAACAGGAAATGGTGTATGGTGGGTTATGCTTGTTGTGAAACTTTGATTCCAACCTCTTCCATAAGATTCTACATCTGTAATAATTGGCCCTTAGCTCAACACCCTTTGGTAACCACCTTCAATGGTAAAAGAAATAAAGTCCTCATCCGTTACTTATCTGTGGAAGACTTTAACAGAATTAATTCTCAAAAACCTTGGTTTGCTTGTGGTTATCTTATGGTATTAAAAGTGGTGCATGTTGGAGGTTGGCATGTCAACCATCAACTCCTGTTTGATGAAGAAATTATGTGGTTTATTTGTGCAATGTCCCAAATGAATGTACGGAATTTGAAGATCTACGAAAGCTCACTCTTGGCATGGGAGAACTAATTGAAGCTCAAAACCCTTTTGGGAAACATCCTCTTAAGAAAAATGTCAAAGTTTGTATCAAGATCCCAGTTCAGAGAGTCTACCAACTGGCATTCCTCTGTTCACAAGTGGAAGAAGTGAACCCTTTCTAATAGAATGTAGACACATCATAGTACCAAGGTATTTCTGTACCTCCTGCCGTATTCTCGACCATAAAGATCAGAACTGCTCAGCTTGGAAGTTGAAACAAAATAATATTAAAGACTCTGAAGCCTTTGGAAGTAAGTATACTCTACCATCAGTTTCAAGGCTAAAGATGACCCTAACTGTTATGCAACTAGCTTCTCCCTCTGATACTATCATGCAACAATCTGAGATAGCTCTAGAAACACATATCCAACCGTCTACAATTGAGGAGTGTAACAAAGAAAATCTTAAAGCTCTTGATCAAGCTATGGAGAGTACCATCCAGAAGAGCCTCTACAATAACTTTCATATTGGCCCCTTCACAAACAAATCTACCACTCTCAAGATCTTCGATGTTGGCCCAGTTCAGCAGCATCTAACTCATTTGGAGAACGGTTTTCCAGTAATTCCAAAGAAAGTGGCTAATCATAATGGTACTATCACAACTCCTTGCACTAACTCTGAGTTATCTCCTAGTGGCCCGATTCGTACCACTAACTCGTCTAGAAGATTCAAAACGGTTGCTATCCTGAGTTCTAGCACAATTGTGACCAGAGGTACCACTATCTCAGTTGAACAAGAAGCTTTAGCTAATCTAAAAAGGAAATTAAATCCTAGGGCAGAGCTAAGAAAAAGGACCAGAGCTAATTTAGCAAGTACTGCGGTTACTTCTGAAGATCTCACATCCACTGAACCTGATTATGTTCAACTATGTCCTCCAATTACCAAATTGGGGGAATTACCAGCCATTGACCTCTCTTCATATTCACTCAATACCCAACCTGCTTTAAACTCTTTTGGAAACTATAATATACATGTTGGCAACTCTCAAGTAACAATGTTGTCTGCAATAATTCTCATCTCAATGCTGCTGTTTCTAGTCTCAATTCTACCCAAAGTACTTCTCAAGGTGGTGAATTTACTGATGCTTATCTTGGTGGTGGTTCTGACTCTACCACTCAGGTAAATCATCCATCCCACATCCCTTTAATCAATTCTATAAACAGTACCCCAAATCATTCCCATGTCAATAATATTAATCTGATTGCTTGGAACATTAGGGGTTTTTGGAAAAAATCTGCCATTAGAGAACTCAGCTTACTTTGTAGGAATGTTAACCCTAATATTATTTTTCTCTCTGAAACTAAGATGAATAAATATATGGCAGCTAGAAAGCTAAGAATGGGATATCCATGTACTTTTAACATTCCCTGTGTGGGAAGAAGTGGTGGCCCTGCTCTGGCTTGGAAGAAAGAAATTTACCTTAACATTGTATCTTCTAGTATGATGGGCATCCATGTTACTTCAACTGACATAATCCATTCTAAAACCTGTCACATTCACTTCATGTATGGTGAACCTAATAGGACCCTTAGACAAGCCTTTTGGGAACAATTTTGACAACAAACCAATGTCCCTTAAAATGAACCTGTCTTCTTTATAGGAGATTTTAATACTCTTCTAGGAACTGAAGATAAAAATGGTGGCCTAGAAGTAGATGACCCTGATTTTGAAAATCTTAGGAATCTTTGCTTTATTTTTAATTTACATGATTCTGGTTTTTCTGGTCCTAGATTTACTTGGTCTAATATGCAGCAGGGTCCTGATTTAATCCTTGAAAGATTGGATATATGCCTTATCAACCAAATAGCTGAAGAACTATGTCCCAAACTCTGTGTCAATAATCTGCCTAGGGACTCCTCTGATCATTATCATATGCATATTGTTTTTAACTATAAGGATTCTTGCATGCCTAGACCTTTTCATTTTATGGCTATGTGGATTTAAGATCCAACTTGTAGAGATATCATTGCTAACTCTTGGTCTGTCAATGTGGTGGGTTCCCCTGCCTACAAACTCAAAGCTAAACTCTTAAGTACCAAGAAAGGTCTAAGATATTGGAATAAATCTTCCTTTGGTAATATTCAAACCAATATATCTACCATTAGGAAAGATTTAGTTGATTTACATCTCTCCAATCCCACTGACACTGGTAATATTTCAAGACTCAAAGCTAGGATGGAATACTTGTATAATCTAGATGAACTATATTGGAAGGATAAATCTAGAGAGGTATGGCTCTTGGAAGGTAACAGAAATTCACCATATTTCCACAGAGTTACTCTCTTTAGGATAAAAAGAAATGCCATCAGCTGGATTAAGAATTCCTTGAATACTATTCTAACTAATAGAGATAGTATTGGAAATTCTTTCATAGATTACTTCAAAAGCCTTTACTCTTCTCACCCTAAGCAGTTTCAGGATGAAATCCTTGCTGATCTTCCTGTTAAATTCAATGATGATGATAATTTTTCCCTAAATATGCCTCTAACTCTTTAGGAAATAAAGAATGCAGTATTCCAAATGGGGGAAAAAAGCTCTTGGTCCTGATGGTTTTACTGGCCTCTTCTACCATAAACATTGGGATATAGTGGGAGATGTTGTTATTGATATGACTCAAACTTGCTTTAGGACTGGTAACATTGCTAAAGGCTTTAATCATACCAATATAGCTCTTATTCGAAAAGTCCCCCTTGCTGAATTGGTCACTCAATATAGGCCTATTGGGTTATGCAACTTTATTTATAAAATCCTCTCTAAAACTTTAGCTAACAGGCTAAAACCCTTTATGAATAACATTATTTCTAAAAGCCAAAGTGCCTTCATTCCTAAAAGGAGTATTTCTGGTAATATTCTGTTAGCAAATGAGGCTATATATGTTGTTAATCATAATGAAAAAGTGGAAGGTATTGCTGCCATTAAACTTGACATGTCTAAAGCTTATGATAAGCTAGAATGGTATTTTCTTGAAAAAGTCTTAACTAAAATGGGTCTGTCTAACCATTGGGTCAAACTAATAAACCATTGTGTTTCCACTGTGTCTTATTATGTTCTTTTTAATGGTAGTCCTACTGGTTTCTTTAAACCCGAGAGGGGCCTCAGGCAGGGAGATCCCCCCTCCCCCTACCTTTACATTATCTGTTCTAAAGCTCTCTCTTCTTATATAGATACCCTTCAGAAAAAAGGTATCCTTGAGGGCATAAAAGTTTGTAAAGATGCTCCTGAGATGACCCATATTTTATTTGCTGATGATTCCCTTCTGTTTTCTAAAGCTACTGAAAAGAATTTCCATGTCATTAAAGATTATCTCCAAAAGTACTGTCTTGCCTCTGGGCAAAAAATAAACTTTGAGAAATCAGGCATTCTTTTTAGCAGGAAAATTCCTGAGCACAGGAAATCTATTCTAGCTAATATTTTAGATATTCAAAGTAGGGATCTGGGAGAGAAATATCTTGGAACTCCTAATGTGTTCCAAGCTTCTAAAATGCAAACCCATATGGGTATTCTCCAAGCTATTGATGCCAGAATATCTGTTTGGCTTCATAAGCTCTTATCCCAAGCTGCTAGAACAACTCTAATCAAGAACATTGGCCAATCTATCCCCTTTTTTCAAATGGGTGCCTTTATTATCCCTAAACATATTTGCAAACAAATGGACTCCCATTTGTGCAAATTCTGGTGGGGAGAAACCTTAGACCCTAAGGACATAAAGCTTCACCTTCTTGGTTGGGACATTTTATGCTCTCCCAAATATGAAGGTGGACTGGGATTTAGAAAAGATGAATTAAACAACTTAGCTATGCTTGCTAGGAATGCTTGGAGAATTCTGGAACATCCCAACAACTTACCTGTTACTGTCCTTAAGTCTAAGTATTTTCCAAAAACTGATTTCTTGAAATCCAAATGCACTGCCAAGTGTTATTGGACTTGGAAATGCTTGCATGCAATTAAGGAGCTTATAAAACCTTTTATTTCTTGGATTATTGGGGATGGTCAGTTCATTGATCCTTGGTGTGATAAATGGATCCCTTCTATAGGCTCTGCCACTCCCAAACCTTTGGTGCCCCCTGACCCTAATATCAAATTTTCTTACTTTATTAATGCCCAAACTAGAAGTTGGGATGAGTCTAGACTTAACACCCATTTCGATGATGCTTATGTTCGAAAGATTATCACTTTTCCCTTAAGCCATCTTTGTACTCCTGATAAGAGGGCTTGGGATCTTTCAAGGAATGGCAAATTTTCTTCAAAATCTTCCTACTTGGGTCTTAGAGGCCTTAGGCCTTCCCCTTGTAAAAATCTTTGGAACTGTATTTAGAAGATCAGAATTCCTTATAGAATTTAGATTTTTTTGTGGAGAGCATCCAGAAATTCTATACCCTCTAGAACCATTTTCAACACCAGAATGCATATGCACAGTGTGGACTATACTAGATGTTCTGATCCTCAGGAAACCATTATGCATGCTTTGGTTCTCAGTCCCTTTGCTAGTAGAGTTTGGTTCATATTTGATTTTAACATAAATACTCAGTCTTTTCAAAATAAATATTTTACTGATTGGCTCCTCTTCTGGTTGGTTGATTCCCAAACTAAACTTTCTAAGGATGGGCAGTGTCTTTTTGTGGCTATATTGTGGTTTCTTTGGTCTAGTAGAAATAATCTTACTTTTCAAAACATCAAGGAAAATTTCCCTGATGTCCTTGCTAGAGCCAAAGCTATGCTCCTCACTAGGAAGAATAACATCTCTAGTACCTCTATCCCCTCTACCTTGAATGTCATGCTTTGTGACAAGTGGATGCCCCCATCCTTTGGCTAGATTAAATGCAATACTGATGGTGCTTTTGATGCTGTCTCTGGAGCTAATGGTCCAGGATATGTGATGCGAGATTTTACAAGCAAAACAACTTTTTGTGCTGCCCTAGTCTTTGATATCCTTTCTGCGGAAGAAGCTAGAGCCATCTGGGCATTGTTAAAGAAAGTCGTGGAAAAATATCTTTCTCATGTCATTGTGGAAAGTGATGCGAAATCACTCATTGATCAATTTTCTGCTGGAATTTTTGATGGAGACTCTCGCACGAATGCTATCTTTAAAGACATTCTTTTTTTCTCCTCTAGTATAAATGCTTGTATCTTTAGTTACCAACCTCGTTTTTGTAATTAAGTGGCTCATGAGCTTGCTCAATGGGCAAAACTAAATAGGTCTTCTATGTACTGGCCTACACCCCCTGTTTGGATTCTTCCAACAGTTGAGGAGGACCATTAGCCTTTTTGAAGGCCTTTGATTAAAAAAAAAAGAAAAAAAAAGGAAGGAGCATGGTCATAAGAGTAGTGAATCTAGTGAGTAGTGACAATCTGACATTTTGGATTAGGTCTTGGGGAAAATTAATCCAACATTTTTCGGGTGCCCTATATTCTAGTCTAGTTGGTTTTCCCGCTCAAGGCCTATTTGCAGAAATTGACCGTTTTGTAGAAAAGTGATTATTTTTTTCTGCATTAAAGAGGGAAATCTTCTTTTAGACGCATCAAGTAAATTTTTGATGGGGGAAATTTTTTATGGGGGCATTGTGGACGAATAAGAATTCGACATTTTTCCATCGTTTCTTTACCATTTTTAACTAATTAACATTTTGAATTTGTATAACCGAAATACCCTTTCCCAAATCTAATCAAATCTTATTAGTTATCTATATATTATATACATATTAACTAAACTTAATTAAATGTAAACTGAATTTAAAGAACATGATATACTCTCAAATCTTTTTTATTTTTATTTTTGTGAAATATAAAGAGTATGTTTTTTTCTTTTTCTTTTGATAGGGTGAAATGTATCTACATAATGATACTAAAATCCTCTGTTACATTTTCATATCTTGTTGTTTATAGTGCTGGTGGAGCTACTGCTAGCGGTGCTGGATATGTTCCATTATCTTATCATACGGATGATCATAGGATAATACATCTTTTTTGATTGACTACGCTCATTTTTCCATTAACCTTCCGTATAATCTTCTCTACATTTGTTAATGAAGATAATTGGACTATATAATTTCTTTTCCTTTTTAGCATTCCATATATTTTATTTTCCTTTTATAGCATTCCGTGTGTATTTAAGATGAGGAAACCATCACTAATACACCGGTAATTAATAAGATTAGCAAGATTTGTTGAAGGGTAAATCGGGTGTAGAAAGTAAAGACCATAATTAGATAAAAATGGTAAGGAAAAGAGAGACAAGTGGCGAACTCATATTCGTCCCTCATTCCCCCATCGGTATTTTCCCCCATCAAAAATTTTCTCAGACGCATCACCATGCAAAAAAGGGTTGCAGAACCACGAACTTCATCTTCATGCTCCAAGATGAACACCGGCACCACCACCACCATCACCGCCATGTCTGATCTGGTCCATTCTCGTAACACAGTTTTCTACGCCATTTTCGAAGATGATATACTACAAAAGCTAAAAGACCCTGAAATCGTTACAAGAAATGGTATGAACAAGTTGCATCTTCATTAGTTTCACTCCATGTTAAGATTCTTGATATAATCTCTCCTTATGTTACTGATTTCATTTGGAGTCACGAGCCATTCACTCTTTATCCATCTACTACTATTCCACCAAACCCTTACTTTGACAACATCCCTTGTTTACATGGAAACACTAGGTTTGGTAGTCACTATGATGATGAGTGGTTTATTGTTTTACTTCTCACTTAAATTTCAAAGAAAATCCCTAATATTTCAATTAGGGTTTGGGATTCTTATGGTGAGTTTCTTCTCCTAGGATATATTCCTTTAAAGCTTTATAAAATGGGTAAGAATAGAATTTTTATTAGAGGTGGAGAAGTTATTTTGGTGCATAAAGATAGCATGCCTATGAAATCGACATTAATTGCAAATTTATCGTTTCTTAATTTTAATGAGATTGAGGAACCAGCTCCATGCTCTGTCAAATTAACTGTTGAGAGAAAGATTTCTGATTACCCTGAGAAGCTTAAGTTGAATGTGCATCATATTCGGGTTCGAATTCCAATTTCTGTTGCAAAATTGTTGACACATGAACCTTGTTTGATTTCTTTGGAAAATGAGGGTTTTTGCAATAGAAATGATGCTGATTTGAGGAAGCTTAGTGAGAAGATGGATACATTTCTGAATACTAGTGAAGTTAAGGTGTTAAGAAAGAAGAGATTGTTAGGATTTTTGTTTTGTGTGAGTTTGGAATTAGGGTTTGCTAAATAAGAAAGTTCCAGATGTCGACATAATTTGACATGAGTATAATTCTTATCTTTTATTGTCCAAAGATATTCCTTGATACTCAAGGTGATCCCAATCCGAAATATTGAGAATCTTTTAATTAAAATTTTCGATTATATGCTTTTAGTTTTCCATCAAATCAAAACATATCTCTTGGAAAGTTATATTGGTGAAGTGTTAAACTAATATTTGATATTTGATAATGAGAGATTTCAAAATTACAGGTTGGATAATTGGAAAACCGAAATTAGTTACTTATTTCATATCTTGAGAATATTTTTGGTTTCAGAATTTTCTTGTTGTCCAAACAACCTTGGTCTATAAATAGTTGAGTTTGCATTTCTTGCAAACTATCCTAAGAGCCATACAAACTTCATTCGTGTTGTTTCTGGTGAAGCCGTCTATTCGGAGAGAAAAGTATCCTAATTAGGAGAAATCTCTTACGACCACTCGTTTAAATTACTTATGTGGGATCAAGAAGCTCTATGTGTATCGTTATGGGAAACTAGATAATTGCATTGTTATTTTAGTTTTCGATTATTGGTTTGATTGATTAACGGTTGTTGAAACTTTGATTGCAACTAGTTTTATTATTCTCGAGAGCCTTCTCTTCAGACATAAGCGTTAGATATAAAAAGAACTTGCAATCATCCATTGTTAACAGACTCTGTTCTGTGTGTGATCGATCATAAGTGGATTCAAGTTTGTGGTGTGCAGGTACATAAGAAGGCAATTGAAAATTTGAAGAACAAGAAGGTTTTTCTTATTTGTTTTTGTATCTCGTGATTTGTGCACACATCTTGATTGTCTGGGATCCAACTATATCTTGTTTATCTTTGATAGACTTGTGATTATTTAGTTTATTAGATCAACATCTATTTATAGTTCTCTTTGAGATCTATTTAGATTGATTGCGAATTTAGATCTAATTACTTTGGTATTAAGGGTCGTGATTGATCTAAACCAAATAAAGGAGTTTACGATGTTGGAATTGTACTTTGTGTAGCGGCTTAATTCTGAGAGTATTCAAAATTGGACTAGGTCCCGGGGTTTTTCTGCATTTCTGGTTTCCTCATTAACAAAATCTTGTTGTGTCATTTAATTTTACTTTCCACAAATATATATTTTTATTATAATTAAAAGTACGTACACTTGTACGTTAATCCTAATCACTTAACATTTATCCTCTAGTCAACCTTTCTTGTATCGTAACTATGGTTAAGTGAATAACAAGTTGTTATATTGTCTCGACTTTGTCTATAGACGATCACACTTAGTAGGCTAAAACAAAAAACGTGGTGTATTTGGGTACCCACGTTATTTTAGAATCCTTGTCATTTTCTATTGCTTTAGTATAAGACCAAAAACCTTGATATCGATGAAGAACTGAATGTCCCAAATCATGGCGGTTAAGTACACCATCTATGGAAAGATTAGAAGAATTTGCATCATGCGAGGTTGCCATGGATGTGTTTCTTAAGAGCAATTGTAGTGGTACGACGATAACCAAAGATCAAAGACCAAAACGAATGACCAAATTTGAGTTTATTCTGTAGTGTGACGCTAGGGTAGGGGAGTATATTTAGTCGAGGCTAAATGCATTCATCAAGGAGTTTATAAAGATACAAGATAACCCCAAAAAATTCTACAGCCACACTCCCCACAAAGATTTTAAAATTAAGCGCAAGTTCAAAAGAACTCTCCCCCATTAGATGTCATTCCCAAAGGAACAACAAGAGCGACCTTAATTTCAAGAGAAAAGAAGGATTTCTTTAGACTCAACAAATTGCATACAAGTATGAATTTGGAATTCAAAATATTTAATCATATTAACCAAAGCGAACCAAGATTAATTTGACTAAATATGCTCTACACAAGTAAGCTTATGGAGACTTAATTCACCGATTAGATTATTCACAAGAAAACCCATAAATATTCTAACCGGATTACACAATTAAAATAATCACAAAGTAATCAATTTAATTGTCCGCACTTGACATGAGAAAAAAACTATGGAGTGCTAACTAAATAATCACACAAGATGATTGATTTAGTTCATTTAGGTAAGAGATTATGGAACCCCGACTAAGATTATCATAGAAAATGATAGCCTTAACCGTACATGTACTCAACATGAGAGAACTCATGGAATACAAACTAAATAACCACACAAGTTGATTAAATTAGTTCTTAATGCTCAACATTTTGCATCTTTATGGAACAACCAACCATCCAATAAGGAATCGATTTAGTCGTATCGTGCTCAACATAAGATATAAGATGGAACCTTCACGGTAATACATAATAATATGGAACAATTAAGCTCTATACCATGGATCACAAAACAAGGACCTATTATATTTTTCCATCACAAAATGACATAATAGACTTTATCCTTGAATCACAAAATATTTTAACCTATCTTACATCAACAATTGACAATATAGGCTTAACTTTTGTGTTTTGCCAAAAGTCCATTCATTCCTTTATCAATATTTGCATACCAATATGTGAACGACTTTACTTTTGACAAAATATGGGATAATCAAGTTCACGGACGTAAACATACAAATCCCATTAAAAAATTGCAATATATAGAATCAAGAGGATTAATACTGCAACCATCATCTTCCAAACTAGTTTAGAACTAAAACCAATAAATCTAAAAACAAGAAGATAAAATCATTGGATATAGCTATGTGTAGTCACAATCATTGCTATTCCAAAACACTAGTTATTCTTCTAAATAAAACAGAACACATAGAAGATTTAATAGATATTAAGAACCAAACAGAAAAACTTCCATGTCATACAAAACTAGGTTCACATCAACAGTTCGGGACCTTCTTGAGCCTTAAGATCTTGAAGATTGTGAATGGAAGCATCTTCTGTACTTGTGATATCCTTATTTGGAAGCTCTTTAACATGGTTTTTGATGAGAACAAGATCAAACTTAACCTTTTTCAACTCAATTCTTACCATATCAAGACACTTCATTATATCAACAAGTAGTTGCTTAGCCTTCTCAAATTCCATTAGGAAGTCAAGAACTGCATCCGATGAAATCTCTTCAATCTCTTCTATATCCGAGAGTGAATTAGAGGATTGAGGAAGAGAACTTTCAATTTCAATAAGAGTATCCTTTTCTTTATCAAGTTCGCAATATACCTCCTTATCAATGACATCATTAGTCAAGTCCGAAGAGCACAAAGAAGAAGCCATTTATAACATAAAACCTAGAGTAAACGAGTAACTCAATAGGTTAGGTATATTAAAAAAAACTCGAGATATTTAGGGTTAGGAGATAGGTTTAAGGGATAACTTGAACCGTACGTGAACCCGTAGGATTGTTTTTCACAAAGATCTACATGGGAAAAGGAGACACTTTTATTTTTCAAAGGTGTTTTTAGAAAATGAACAAAGAAAAATACTCACAAACCAGTGTTTGAACAATTATCTTTCTAAAAACGATAAGAGATTAGCTAGATAATTAGAGACACATAGTTATGGAGTATACCTATCCACTTCTATCACAACTAGGCTTTTTGTATGTGATATATTCAACCTTGTGATTAATTTACACAAGTATGAGCCTTTAGCTCATCAAATGAATATTGTTCATCTCTATCCTTCTGTCTCTGATATGTGTTCTTTCTAGTGAGAAAAGACACTGATTGATTATCTTTCTTATCAGAAGGACTAAATCTAGGACCTCTAGTAATAGGTTCAAGAGGATCCGAATAGATAGGAATCCATTTTCAAGATTTAGATTTATCAGAAACATCCTTATAAGTACATGAAATGTTCTTATTAATACAACAAAAAGGATTGCCAGAAGGAACTTTATCCCTGTGACAAAATCTAGAGTAGAGATCATTCTCATAAGATTTCTGATTTCTTGTGGGCATACGATTCACTGCTTTAGTCGACTGAATTTCTGTTCCATTGACAGTGAAGAGAAGCAAATTACGAAGATTAGAAATTTGTTTCCTTTTTGCAAAACAATGAATAGCATAGTGATTATGTTTCCCACAAAAATACAGGTTCGTAGAGGAGAAGTAATAACTGGCACCTGTTTAAACTTCATAGCCATATGAGAAGATTGGAAGTTATGCAAACTTTTCTTGACACAATCTTCTTCTGGAAAACATTTCTTCATATATGGTAATTCCTGAGAATTAGTCACAGAAGAATTTATCCTTAGTACAGAGTTTTCCTTTTCCAAGGTTTTACACTGTTCAAGGGCTAGAGTAAGAGATGCACAAAGTTTCTCTTTTTCAGCACGAAGTCTGTTGAGATATGATGAATGAGTCTCGAGCAAATGTTTTTCCCTATTTGAGTCCTCTTTAACAACTTCCTCAAGAGTACTAATCTTTTCTTGTTGTAGAGTAGTTTCTTGTAGAAGTTTCTCAATGTTCTTAGAGAAGGACTTTATGATATGATAGAGATCACGTTCTCGATTAAGAGACTTTTCAAATTCATCAATGAGCTGATCATGATCATTAAAATCAATATCTTCAGCTGTATGTTTTGAAATTCTGGTGAGTTCCTTTTCAGCTTCTACCACAGTGCCACATGCCTCATGAGAGGAAGAAATGTCATTATCACATTGAACATTCTTTCTACCTCGGGATTCGGAAGAATCAACTAAGGAATAATCCTTTGAGGTGTTTCCAAGATACTTGACATGGTCAAAAGCTTTAGGATATATTTTGGTATGCGCAACAGAGATTCCGTCCACATACTCAGATAGCCACAATAGCAGACTTGTAAGGTCTTTAATGTGTTTGCTTGCTCTGATACCAATTGAAAATGCGGGGGTCTAACAACCTCACCCAATATTTCGATTAGAAATCTATATGGACAACTCCGAGTTGTTTTCTAGAGAATCAACAAGACTCAATCAATAGAAAATACTCAAGGAGTTATTATCTCAATCTCTCGATTTGATTTACTCAAGCAAATATGATTCGCGAGCCTAATCAAAAAGAGATAACTTGGATGGTACAAAAGACTAATATCCAAGTGTCAATCGATTTAAATCAACAACCAATAAGGTCGGATATTCTAATCGATTGAACAACGCACAACCTGTATTATTTCAATTATATAACAAAATATAATGCGGAATAGAAATAACAGACACACCAGAATTTTGTTAACGAGGAAACCGCAAATGCAGAAAAACCCCGGGACCTAGTCCAGATTAAACATACACTGTATTAAACCGCTACAGACACTAGCCTACTCCAAATTAACTTCGGTTTGTACTGTAGTTGAACCCCAACCAATCTCACACTTATACAAGGTACAATTATGCTCCTACACCTCTGATCCTAGCAGGATACTGCGCACTTGATTCCCTTAGCTGATCTCACCCAAAACCAAGAGTTTCTACAACCCAAAGTCGAAGACTTTAGCAAACAAATCTGTCTCACACAGAAAAATCTACAGGTAATAGATAAATTCTTCTCCTACGAATAAACATATGAGTTTTGTTCCGTCTTTTGATAATCAAGGTTAACAGGAACCAATCGATAAAACCATACTTATATTCCCGAAGAACAGCTCAGTTTCATCAATCACCTCACAATAAAATTAATCGACGTAGTGAAAAAGATTATTGAGAAATCACAAACAATGAGACGAAGATGTTTGTGACCACTTTTATCTTGCCTATCGGAGATAGAAAGCTCAAGCTAATTATTACAATTATACTCGTACGATAGAAACAGCAAGATCATATCACACAACTACAAGAAAAGTATTATCGGTCTGGCTTCATAATCCCAATGAAGTCTTTAACTTGGTTTTAGAAGAAGAAAAACAAAGGTTAAAGGAGAATCGACTCTAGCTTTAGCAAACTAGTATCACACATAATGTGTGGGGATTAGGTTTCCCAGTTGCTAGAGTTCTCCCTTATATAGTCTGTCAAATCAGGGTTTGCAATCAATGTTAGCTTAGTAACAAAGCATTCAATATTCACCGTTTGATGAAAACCTGATTAGATACAAGCTAATATCTCTCAACCGTTAGATCAAAAACTTAGCTTGCCATACACACATGTACTTGAAGTTTTGAGTTCGTGTAACCATACCCAAACGTGTACAATGGTTGGTTCAATATTAGTCAACCAAATGGTTAGCCAAATGATAACTTTCATATCAACCATATTCTTCTTCACCATAACTAGTCCAAATGACTCAAACGAACTAGTTAGAGAGTTGTTCAATTGCTATGAGATCTCAAGTATTACAAGAGACACAATTGAATCAAAAACGATGTGATTCACTCGAATCATTTCATGAACTATAAAGCCACGGTTTGCAAAAGCATTCCTTAGTAATTTAAGATAAGTTCACGAACACAGTTTTCGGATATAACCTCTTGAGTTCGCGGACTCAAGATAACCGGTTGAAGTTAATAAACTCCAATAGAATTTCTCGGGATGATAACTTCCGTCAGTTCGCGGACTATACCTGAGCTTCAACTTCAGCAGATATTCTCGGGTTCGAGAACTTACGGAATTTCTCGGGATGAGAACTTCCGTCAGTTCGCGGACTATACCTGAGCTTCAACTTCAACAGATATTCTCGGGTTCGAGAACTTACGCCAGTTCACGGACTGAGTTGCTGCTCACGTTTCGGTTCCACTTGATCAACAAAGTTCGCAAGCTTCGGTTCAAGTGTTAAGGACTTATACATATATGTGTTGAAAAAACAATGTTTATATCCCACAATGGTTATATAGTCTAAACTCTCATTTCAATCATTGAAACATTCTCAGAGGATGTCATATAGTTGTTATTCACAAACTAGTTTTTGTCAGAGCAATTTCCAAAGTGATTGAAACACAACATGACTTTCGTCACTAGGCAAAGATGAACTTGGATAAAGCGAAAGCTTTACCAACACCCATTTCGATAAATAGATAAGCGAGATATACTCAGATCGAAATGTCACATGTGCATATTCTTAGTCTATATAGTAAAACAACTTTTGTCTCAAGATAGGAGATAGAGTAGATAGACTTTTGAGTGATAGATAAGTTCAAGTCTCCACATACCTTTTAGTCGATGAAGATCCACTGGTTCCTTGAGTAGTCCTTCGTCTTGTATGATGATCGCCATGGAATTCTTGAGCTCAACTACACTTTCTATCCTAGTCCAAGACCTTAGCTATAGTAGACTAGAAATCAAGACTTTATAGTTTTGATCACTAAGATTGACAAACATGCTTGAGATAGCAACAAATGCGAGTTTGACCGAGCGGTGCTCTGACAAAGCCATCAATCTTCCTCCTCCAAAGACGATACATCATCCAAGTAGTCTGGGTTATCCTCCGGGATTCTTTATTCCAAGAAGTGATAGCTTACATAGAAATTGAATGCTTCCCCCTTTTCCTCCAAGTAGCGCGCTTTCACGACTTCGTGCTACAAAAATACTAAAAAAAACTTACATTTGTTAGTGGTGTTTAGTTGGAAGATCAAACAACATGGGTTACATAAAAAAAACACAAAATTACTTACAAATTGTGCAATGGACAAGGTGAAGGGGCGAGTGTTAAAAATTCGAGGTTGGAGAGCCAAAAAAGAAAGTATCATTTTTTCGATGACTAGGTGCCTAGCTTGGATTTGTTGAACACTTCTTGCATTAGGATTACCAAACTCTTGGATAAATTTGTTGTGTACCTTAGCCCAAAAGGTTGTAGAATCCTCCCTTTCGGAGGATTGACGTCTAAGTCGATTTTCCGCATACCAAGATTTGGTGATTGCCAAATCTTCTGCGTGGTCAAATGATGCCATTGTTGTTTGTAGAGATATTGGGTGAGTTAGATGGAGTGTATGATGATATGAGCTTTGGAGAGTATATGAAAATAGTTGTGTGTTGTTTTGTAGAGAGAATCAGTGTATATATAGGACAGTGGCCAAATTTGTTCGTTGTAGTGCCCAAGTACAAGTCAATCAATGAAACTGTACTTGCAAAAAAATTGAATTTTGAATTCTCCGGCGAGATTTTTTTCCCTCAATATGCCGACTATGTATGGCTGACAGGGTGGGAAGTTTCTTACCATGCCAGCCAAAAGACTTTTAGGCATTAGGAAAATATTTTCTTCTGTGCATACGCCGGCAATGTAGTTTGACATTTTCCTGCTGGCTATAGTATGGTTGTCATGGTTTAAATTTTCTTACCATGCCGATCTTATTACTTTTAGGCATCAGGAGTTTATGCAAATTTCTGTTAAACCGTCGGAACGATATTTGTTCACTAGCTTGCCGGCTATTATGTGGTCGGCGATGAACCAAATTTAAAACCATGCCGGCCTTATGATGATTTTAGGCATCAGGGGAAGGCATTTTCTGCAACAAATGGCCGCATGTTCTATAACATAATACACTGCCGGTTGCGTAACATCCGGCTTGGTAATGATCTGGTTACCTTGCCGACCCTGGTATGCAAGAAGTTTCTGCTGTCAGGGCCGGCAGTCTAACACTTCAAAACCTTACCGGCCCTGGTTTGGTCGGCATGGTAACCTAAAAAAAAACATGCCGGAGTAAGTATTGAAACTTTACGTATCTAAACAAACCATTCATTCAACAACTAGAAATCCAACACTTGTTGTACAAAATACGAAAACATGTCTCATAAACCTTAAAAAACCATTTGTCTAACCATTAACCTTAACATTTGTCCAACACAACATAAAGAAATGAACTAGAAATGCATTCATTCACCACCACGACCACGAACACGACCACGGCCCCGTTTAGGAACACCACTGCTACTACTACCTTCACCACCATGACCACTACGAGCCCTCTTTTTGTCAGCATTCATTGCTTCCCTCCTGGATTTTTATTCCCTCTTTACTTCATCATCAGCTTGCTTGAACATTTCATGGGCATCCTCATTGTCAACATTGTTAACAAAGTCAATGTGCTTGCTTTGCTCTTCAATCGACAAAGTCTCTCCTCTTTCTCTCGCGCAACACAACACCTTCGCAAAGGTCTTCAAATGCTCCTTCTGTTTTCAATTAAACAACAAATAATTAATAAAATGATTTGATAATGTGATATTAAAATAATAAGAACAACTCTAAAATACTTACAAAGAACTTAAGACTTGTTGATTGGTCTTTCGATGCCATCTTCCTCTTACGAGCCAATTTTTTAGCAGTCATCTCAATAATCACAATAGGACGAGCCCAACCCAAGTACCACGAGATGTATCTCTCACTAGCTTCATGACCGGTGGTCACCTCGTCCAAAAGACTCACATCGATGTTACGACCACGTCTATCATCCCAATGTTCTTGAGTTGGCGCTGGATCGTAAGAGACGGTAATAGTTTTTTGGGACGTGGTGCAGTCATCCTGGTTCACAATAAAGAACGGCTTATCTTCATCGAAATGAGTTTCTTCTTGTACGTAACCCAATTGTCGCATTACCCGATGTGGATCGTACATTGAATATCCTTCGGTACACAATAACAAGGGTACATAGTATAATGCAACTTTATATCTCCTTTGGATTAAACCTTGATTTCTAGCATCCCGATACGGATCAAATATCACCTCCTCCGCAGTCAATTTGTCGATGGCCATTCGGATTTTGATAAGATTTTGCGGCATTTCCTTATCCTGAGTACCTTTAAAACTGTACATTTGCACTATTATCTTATCAACAACAACATTCACATCCACTTTGACGTAGGAGTTGGCTTTCACCAAAGAAGGGAAGTGCTCATATATCCAAACCTATGCAAAAAAAAAAAAGTTTAGTAAGAATCTTATATTGCGAGAATTTGGCAAATATAAATGATTTATACAATACAATGACCTGGAAGAGACATATGTTTCCGTTAACTTGCGAAGTGAGTTCCCTTGAAGCATTTGTCAACTCATTGTTTAAGAAGGCGACCACCGCAGTACCCCAAGAATACTCACGCATCTTATCTAAGGGATCCAATAGTTGCAAATAACAGGCGTCGACCAAGCTTAATACGCATCAAGTGAGGGGGAGGCATGTGGGAATCAACTGGTTTAGTGATAACCCTTTTCTTCTTTCCGGTTTCAGTTGAAGTTGAAGCTTTGGTTTGTTGAACATTAGCTTGAGTTTGTTCCCCAACTTCTTCTTCTTCTTCTTCCTCTTAAACAATTTCATCTTGTTTACCCTTACCTTTATCTCCATTACCATCATCATTACCTCCTACAACATTAGGCATGTCTTGATCACCACCATCATCATCATTGTTACCTCCTCCAGCAGCCAGAGTTCTTTCATCATCATCTTCACCTCTTCTACCAGATGGAATTGATTGGTCTCCATCTGGAGTCTCGTATGAATCACTGGGTTCCGATGGTGGTTCATAATCATCATTCGGTATACGAATCTTTGTCGTTCCCGGAACAATGTATGCCCCTCGATGTATTGAAGTCAAGAGTTTTTCACCAACACGAGGAGGTCTTGAAGGAGGACTAAGAGCTTTTAAACCTTTCTTCTTTGCCTTTTCCAACCTGAACAAGAACGATTAAGAGTATTTTTTTAGTGAAAGGTCGGCAGGTTCAACATATATAACTAATCCGTCGGATAAATGGTCGGAAGGTTAGATATCTAAATACATGCCGGCTAAACATAAGCCGACAGGGTGTGATTCACATAACCTGCCGGCGTATAACAAATATGAACACAATACTTAACTGGATTTTTCACCAACCCAGTCGGCAAGTTCCTTTACCCATACATTGCCGACCAAAAAACAGCAGACATGATTTTATCCAAATACCATTCTGGTTTTCAAATTCAAGGCATCAGGAGACACAAAACTTAAAATACACCCGGCAAGGTAAAATTTTATAACCAACCCAGCTAAAAAAAAAAAACTGACGCCGGCAGGGTCTGAGGTTGAATAACTTGCCGGCCCTGCAAGTAGCAGTTACATGTATTCAACAGCCGACACGATCTTCAACTTAAAAGACTGCCGGCCAAACCCTAACTATGAAAAACCGGCAGGGTTGATAACAAAATACCTTGCTGGCGGAAATAACTGTAAATCAAAGAATCGATTTTTCTGACCTAATTTGACATGCAAACATGAAATTGAAGTACTTGAGTGAGTTTAAGTAGGCCCTCACTTTCATAATCGCACCATTTTTTTCGTTTTGAGCGGGTTCAATTTCTTCTTCAGCAACCGTTTTTTTCTTCACTTTATGTTGAACTAGTTTTGCAATTCCAGGGTTGTATTTATTGGGTTTTCGTTTAATGTCTTTCATACAACTTGCCCTGGGTCTTGGAGGATCCATTGATGAAGATTAATCAGAGTTTTCGAATCGACGATGTTAACGAATTAATCGACGAGTTTCGGTGGTGGGGGATGGAGGAGCCAGTATGGTTATGGAGGAGAAGAAGAAGAAAAGAAGGAAGATGAAATGAAAATAATAAAACCGATTTAGGGTAATTAGAATTATAAAGAGTTAGGGGTACCAAAGAAATTGCACCCATATTTGGCCTCCCCTTAGTAAGGGCACATACCCCAATTAATTTGGGTATACCCCAATCTCGCCAGTTATTATTAGGACAAAATTTTAAAAATAAATAGGTAATTTTGGGAAGCTGCTACACTTTCCCCACTTTCTTCTTCCACTATTTTCCACCATTAGGTGACAGTGATCTTAGCCATTGGTTCAATTGTTGAGATGGTGTGGGGGAAAATATGGGACTAATTTATACTCCATCCGTTTCAGGAAAAAATTTTACTTTCACTTTTTCAATTGGCTTATTTTTAGGCTAAAATGAAAAAGTGAAAGTAACATTTTTCCTGAAACGGAAGTAGTATGTGTTATGTGAGGTGGTGGAAGAGAATGGGGATGAGTCGGGGGGATAGGAAGCATTTTCGGTAATTTTGGGAGGTGGGTGGGAGTATTTATTAACAGATCTCGATGGAAGATCGTAGTACGCCAATAATACCACATGGTGGTGATTCCGTTTTTATTGTCTTTCGGATAGGGAACCGACTCTTTCAGCTTCCTAGTATCATGGCATTTGATTTTTTTTTTTTTTTTTGATGCAAAACAGGAGATCAATAAATTAACTTAGGGAAATTGGAACAAAGTTATTCATATCCTCCAATATTGCAGTTGCAATAAAACTTGGAGGATGATTGTACCAGGATTGAGAAATACTATAGATTCTAGCATGTTTTGCCAGCCTATCTGCTGGCTTGTTAATTTTCCTACTAATGTTTTTACATATCCAAGATGGATGGATTTCAAGTTTAGTTTTTATATCTTGTATAAGAGATTGGTTTTCCCAAGCAGCATGTTGTAGACTTCCATTTACAGCCTTGATCACCAACTCTGCATCCATTTCGAAGACTGCAAATTGAACATTCAATTCTTCTGCGCACTGCACTGCTTGCAAGAGTCCCCTGCATTCTGCTGCTTCCACATTTGGTAGGCCATTGGTAAAGCCACATTTTGCTTGGATGAAATTTCCTGCACTAGAACGACATATTAGACCCCATCCCGAATAAGCAGTGTGATTTATAATTTTAAAGGAAGCATCACAACAAAAGGAAATGTAAGGAGAAGTAGGTGGATTCCAAGATTGTATTGTCTGATGCACTCTTGCGTTGTTATTGTGATACTGTTTCAGCATTTTTTTTCCTGTTGAATCATTCAACAACTGAATTAGATGTATGACAACAACAGGGTTTGGTTTTATGTCTTCGAAAACATAATTGCATCTAGCTTTCCATATCTCCCAAATCGTGTTTGCCATCATTACTGCCCAGTTCTCAATCAGATTGTTGAGATCATTATCAAACCAGCTTTGTATCCAATCTTGTACCGAGGAATTGTGATTCTGCATACTTCTCCTCGCTCTCGGGGTTGTGAACCATATGGCCCTTGCAAAAGAACATTCCCACAATATGTGCCTTGTTGTTTCAATGTCTTGTTTACACACTTTACACTGCTCCCCGCTGTAGTTAAAAGCTCTTGCCATTCTTTCATTAGAAGGAACAATGTCAATCATGCACTTCCAAAGGAAATGTTTTACTCTTGGTAAAGTAGGTAAATTCCAAACATTTTTCCATTTTTTTGCTGCCACCACATCAAAAAGAGGCGCACCATTTTTTAGCTCCATCAGCTTATTATAAGCAGGCTTCACAGAAAAATCGCCATTTCTAGTTAAAGTCCAAATAAATCTGTCTTGTCCTCTTTCCGGAATTCTCATTTGTATGATATTTTGAGCATCCTGTTGATTAAACAACTGTTGTACCAATGTCACTTTCCATAACTTAGTTTCCTGATCAATGAGATCTGAAACTTTATTGTAAGAATTAGCAATCTCCAACGCTGCAGCTGGGGTGGGAGGTTCTTGGTTACCTTTTATCCAATTGTCTTTCCATATGGATATTTTTTGTCCATTTCCAACCAACCATAAGCTGTAATTGAAGATGAATTGCATGCTTCCTTGTATACTTTTCCATGCCCAAGTTGCGCTCTTTTTCTTCTTTGCATGCAAGCCCGATGTGGTTGGGAAATGTCTTTCTTTCAGAGCTTGAGCCCATAGCTTATCTTCACTGTTGAGCAATCTCCAAGCAGCTTTTGCCAAGAGAGCTCTATTAAAGCATTTAAGATCTCTGAGGCCTATGCCTCCACTTAGCTTATGTTTGTTGATAGTTGTCCATCCAGCCAAATATAAACCACCAGATTTTTCCTTACCCCACCAAAAATTCCGTTGAATGCTATCGAGCTCTTTTATTGTGGCGTCTGATATCTTGAATATCCCCATGTGATGTGACGGCATGGCATTGAGAACATGTTTCACAAGAATCGATCTACCTGATTGGTTTATAAACTTACCTCTCCATTTAGTTAATCTGTTTTTTGTGTTCACAACAAGACTTGAGAAAGAGGTAGTTTTTTTCCTGTTTAAGAAAAGAGGTATCCCCAAGTACTTTTCTTCAAGATCCATCCTCTTCATCTTCAAGCTTCTAAGTAATATTCTGCAAAGCCTTGGGTGCATATTTCTTGAAAAAAAGACAACAGATTTTTGAAAATTAATTTGTTGTCCTGACATGGCAATGAAATAAGTTATTACCTTAAGGATATTTGTAACATTGTGAATGTCCGCTTTGGCAAAGACCAGACAATCATCTGCGAAAAGTAAGTGAGTAATTTGAGGAGCTTTTCTGGATATCTTTATACCTTGAATCTTACCTTCTAACTCGGCTTTGGCTAACGCACGAGTAAAAACTTCCATTGTGAGTAAGAATAAATATGGAGAAATGGGGTCTCCCTGCCGTATTCCCCTCATTGGTTTGAAAGCTTTTCCTGGAGTGCCATTAAGAAGGATCTGAATGTCAGTAGTGCTTATGCATTCCTGTATAAAATTACACTATTTGGAGTTAAAGCCTAACTGTTTCATAACTTTATCAAGAAAAATCCACTCGACACGATCGAAGGCCTTGGACATGTCGAGCTTGAGAGCCATGTAGCCTTTCTTTGATTTGTTTCTCTTCATGTAATGAATAAGCTCATTAGCCAAAGTGATGTTATCTCCAATCTGCCTGCCTGGTACATAAGCAGCTTGCATGGGGGAAATAATCTTCTCCAAATGATGTTTAAGCCTGTTTGCCAAGATTTTCGATATTAGCTTGTATGTGGTGTTACACAATGCTATCGGACGATAATCACCTGGAGTCTGTGGTAATTTGCATTTGGGTATAAGACATAAATTAGTCTTATTCATCTTTCTGAGCAGTCTTCCAGTCTGGAAAAATCTTTGTATCATGTTAACGACATCTTCTTTTATCGTGCTCCAGTTTACTTGGAAGAATTCCGGTGGAAATCCGTCTTGGCCTGGTGCTGACCATGGCTTCATTTGTTTCAGAGTATCATAAATTTCCTCCTCAGTTGGAATTCTTGTGAGTAAGTCGTTGTCTTCTTCAGTTGGCATTTCAGTTGGCATTCCTCCTCAGTTGGCATTTGATGTTAAAATAAACAAATTGTATATCGAGATAAGAAAAACAGAATCTACTCAAGATCTCTTGCACACCGCAAACACCGCCCCTTACGTTCCGACTTACAGTCTAGAATAGATTAACAAGCTTGGTAAAGGGGATTCATGAAATGGTAGAGGGGCGTTAAGTGTGATAGCAATGTCCCTCTTATTGGTTAGGGGGTGTCCTATAGGGGTGTAGATTGACTAGATTACCCTTTCACCTTAAATTAACCAAAATCAAATCAATTTTTTTTAATTAACCAAAATCAAATCAATTAACCAAAATCAAATCAGTTTTTTTTCTTCTTCTTCATCTTCTCTTCTCCTCCATCAACCCTAACCTCCATTAAAACCGAAAATGTCATCGTCTTGATTAATCGGCGATTTGAAAAATGTTTGGAAAAACCCGATTAGGGTTTAGTTTATCGTGTTGGATTTAAGTTAATTTTGTATCAAAAATTAGGGTTTTGAATGAAAATTGAAATTGAAATTTACGGGTTTATGCTAGTTACGGTTGGTAATAACTCAAATACGAACCGTAGAATCGTTGATTGGGTTGATGTTACGGTTGGTTTAAACTCAAATACCAACCGTAAGTTCTTAGTTTTGAGAATATGTTCGATTCACGGTTTGAAACTCAATTAAACTAACCAACCGTAAATTATCCCGAATGTTAACAACTTATCAAATAGTTATGTACGGTTCAAAAGTTAAGATGACTTACCAACCGTAGGTTAGTTACTGGTTGGTTTTTATTCATTAGTTACCAACCGTAGGTTAGTTACTGATTGGTTTCTATTCATTAGTTACCAACCGTAGGTTAGTTACTGTTGGTAACGAGCTCCATTTCAACCGTATGTTCTTAAAAATTTTGGGTTTTCCCAAAATTGAACCGTCTGATTGGTAATTGATACATTACGTCATCGTAATATATAGTTACGGTTGGTAACGAGCTCAATTCCAACCGTATGTTCTTCCTCAAATTTTAAAAAATTGATTTGTTACGTACTTTTGAAGTATACCTAGTCATTTTCAATGCTGGGTTTTTCACTTTGTTGGTTAATTTCTTCAATTGGTTGAGGTTGACCTTCACAAATATCACAAAAGTTTCTTTTTTCTTCTCTATTTTTTTTATAACCTATTTTAGAGTTATGAATCATATGATAAGTGAAAATTAATTATCAACATTAATCTTGATTATCAACACTAATCTTGATTATCATTACTAATCTTGATTATCAACAATAAGGGCTAATTAGTCATTTCCAGATTTTATTTGATAAGGGACACTTGAAAATTACTTGTAATGACCTTTTTGTCTTATTAGGGTGACACCCCTCTACCATCATGTGACGCCCTTTTACCAAGCTTGTAGATTAATGCTGACAACACGTGTTAGCTCGTATGTAAACTCATCTCTCCCGAGTCTTGTAATTTTTTATGCCTTCCAAGCTCTAGGCCTCCAACCACTCTTGCCAGTTGCCATGAATACTGCTGTTTCATTTTTTTTTTAATGAACCAGGAATTCAAATCCTAGTACAAGTAAAATAAGAAAATAAATCAAGTGAATAGTTTTCACACTCAATAGTCATAGACTCACAAGACTAACAGTAGTCATCTCTCTCATTTGCTGCATTTTTTGAGTTTGCTCCACCACCATGTCTGCTACTAAAGAAATAAGTGATGATCATGGATCTCATGAAGAAATTATAGACATCAAAGCTCTTCTAAAGATGCTTGTTGATTCTCAAGCTAAACAAGCTGAGTCTCAAACTAAACTAGCTGAATCTCACTCAAGATTATCCGAGTCCCAAGCTAAACAAGCAGAATTTCAGAATAAACAAGCAGAATCATTTGCTAGACTAGCAGAAACACAAGCAAACACTCATCAACAAATCATAGAGATTTTGAAAAGCACTAACTATGCTGCTAATAATCATCAAAAACTACAAGGTACATAATTGATTTTTATCTCTATTTTAATTAATCTTTATCAAATGTCAATTGATTTTGGTGGGATTTGGTATTCTAAACTGACCTAGATTAAGTGAACCACTAGTTCTTGCTAATTACTCGGTTTTTTGTATTGAGTTTGAGCTTGTGGGGGGTGTTTGATTATTAGACCAATATATATATTGTTTTCATTAGTTTAGGTTATAGCTCTATAGTATTTTACATGGGCATTTTGTTATTGGAAGAACAGCGAGGAATAGCGAAAATGCTATGCAAAGCACTAAAGGGAAATGAGTTGGAGAAGGCTAACGAGTATATTAGGAATAATCCTGAAGTGATTAATCAAGGGATTGCACATGACTCATCTACAACATTGCATATGGCTTTATACTGGAAGTTAGACATGACGTTTGTAGAGGATATTGTGAAACTCATGACACCGATAGCACTCGAATATAAGAAGACTAATGGTAATACAGCACTTCACATTGCGGTCCGGCGTGGAACCACTGAAGCTGTTGTGATGCTGGTAGATAGGAACCCCAATTTGACTCAGATTCGTAATAACAACAGAGAGACACCACTCGAACTTGCTCTTCGTTATGTTACAGTTGGGCAGAAGGAGATTGTTGAGTATCTTTACTCCGTAACAAGAGATGTAGAGCCTAGTCCGTTCGCTGGTCATGATGGTGCTAGGTTATTATGCAAGGCAATTGATGCTAATTTCTATGGTGGGTGAGAAAATCAAACTAGTATATCCTGATTTGATTTCAGTCAGTGTTGAATGATTCCTGTCAATTGTAACTACATTTTTGTTTTGTTTTGTTTCGCAGATATAGCTTTGTGTCTTGTCAAAAAGTTTCCAAAATTGATTACAGAGAAATCGCTAGTACACGAAATGTGTGGATTAGAGTTGTTGGTTAGAAAACCTAGTGCATTTCGAAGTGGAACGAAGCTGACATGGTGGCAAGACCACATCTATTCATGTAAGTTATTTATCAAACTAATTCTATGCTGTTGTAAAAACTATAATTTAGTTCTGTTGATTAAATTTTTCAAAGTGTAAATATGGCTTGTTGGTACAGTAATTAAAGTGGACAATTCTACATATGTCAAACAAGATGAACCACATACTTGTGAGTCCTCAGATTGCACCAAAGGAGATGAAGAGAACCCTTCGGAAATCTCAGAAATCAAAAAATCAGAGGAGAGCTCAAAAGTCTCCATAACTAGTGATAAAAGAATCCTCATGCGCTACTTAACACAAGGTATTTTTCTTTCCCTTGAATAACCCCATACATTCAATTGCCATTGCAACCTTCTGAGCTGGGTATCAGAAATCTTGCATTTAATATTTCATTTACATGGTGGTTCGTTTGTGTTTCTTATTTCAGTACCATGTATTATAAGATTACGCAACCAAATGTTGGTGCACGAACACGCAGTTGTGTTGCTGAAGCAAATGATTGTGGAAATCCGTCACTCAAACACTTATAATGAGATAAGATTATTTTTCCGAAATAATCCCAACATCATGAAGGTAGCTATAGAGAATGGAATTATGGAATTTGTTGTGGAGTGTCTGGAGCGGTTCGATGACATTATTTGGTTGAGGATATCGGGTCAAAGAATGATAGAAATGGCCATTTCAGAATGGAATTTAAGGGTAATGAGTTTCATATACAATCGTGGTTACAGTTATGAAGACAAGATTAGCCTGGTTTCCACAACAGATTATGAACATAACACCATCTTGCATTACGCTGCTAAATTAGCGCCTACTGCCAAACTCCATAAGGTTTCAGGTGTAGCCCTTCACATGCAACGAGAATTGCAGTGGTTTAAGGTAAGGGTAATAGCTTCATATGCCATCTAAATATATAACAAAAACTTCCGATTAATTAAGTAATCTTGATTTTATTATGGTAGAGGAGAAAAAACTACAATTTTGTGGCAATAACATTTAGTAGTACTTGCTAATTCCCCGCATTTCCCATGTTTTTTCTTTTCTTTTTGAAAAAAGCCAAGATATATTCAGACCTGTTATTGGTATTAGGATATCATTAAATCAGAGCCAGAAACAGAAACCTTGCAGAAGCCAACCACAATGCATATTACGCTTTCACAGTACTGCAACCTTAACGAGATGTATGGAACGACTGATTGCACCTTGTTGTTGAAAACTCTATTATTATGTTCATGCCATAGCAAAAGATCAATTTACCTTTTATAATTTTATTTAAGGGGGTGGAAAGTATGATGCCGGAAAATGACAAGTTCAAGAAAAATAGAAAAGGTTATACAGCTCAATCTATATTTACAGAAGAACACAAACAACTGGTTAAAGAAGGAGAGGCTTGGATGAAGGATACATCCGGATCGTGTATGATAGTCACCGCTCTTATCGCTACAGTTGCATTTGCAGCTGCTTTTACAGTTCCAGGAGGTAATATCAGTGACAGTAATAGCAGTATGAATGGCAGCCCAGTTTTCTTAGGAAGGACTTCATTTACAGTGTTTGTGGTAGCAGATGCTTTAGCTTTATTCGCTTCTATCACCTCGGTACTGATGTTTTTAGCTATATATACCTCTCGATACGCTGAGATAGATTTTCTCGAGTCTCTGCCACAAAAGTTAATTATTGGTCTTGCGACTCTCTTTATATCTATGGCGGCAATTATGGTAACTTTTTGTGCATCACTATTTATCGTGGTTGGAGAAACGTTTCCGCAGCGTCTAATACCTGTAGCATTGTTTGGTGGTGTTCCTATGGTTTTGTTTGCATGGCTGCAATTGCCATTGTTTTTTGAGATGATCCGTTCTACATATTGGAGCAGCCTCTTTCAAAAACACATACATATCATCGATCCTGCAGCCGAGTACAACAACAACAAAAAGAAAGAGAATATAGTAGCCAAATTCAAAAAGTTTATTAGATGGTTTTGGTCACAGTGAGATAAAGTCTATCAGCCTTTATTACATATTTATTGGTTGTTTATTTAGTCGGAATGGAGGTGTAATGAACAGAATTATGTTTTGCTCATTTCTGTTTATAATTGGTGCTAGTTAACCAGGATACACTTTTTTAATGCATAACATTGGATGTTTCAATGGAGTTGCCTATTTATTTGTAAAAAACAAGTAATTATAGCGTCATACTTGGAATTTGTCAAATATTTGTTATCAGTAATTGAAAGTCTTCATGAGTCTTGAAAATGTTCAAGCTCAGTTGAACTTTACGGGTTAAAGCAAAAAAAGATAGTGCTTTAAATGATTCCGATCATGGTGATGTAGTAAAGTGGACACAATCATTTTGTCCGAAAGGTTTCAACCTTCCAGGGTGCAGGCAGGTCCCTATAAACAGGTTTGTAGCTTCCTCTATCTTGCTGCAATATCACTTATTTTGTCATATCCATTTATTTATAAACTGTCATAGCATCATTATTCATACTAAACAGGATATTTTGTGTACTACAGACTTGAATCATGCAAATCAATTTGAAAATTGACAAGTTCACAAGCTTTTCTGTTCTCTGCAGTTATTCTTTTCCCTGCCCCTACTTATTACAGTTTATGATTCTACACATTTCACGTAACTATGTCTTTTTAGTTGGCATGATGGCTGCTAAATCCAAAGTTGCACTTTCAAATTACCTATTTTATCGTTCTTCAAGGAACTCAGACATGATGGATCTTGATATAGAGCGCTCTGTAATGGGTAGGGTTGGCGGCCGTGAAGATGCTGAGCTTGAAGAAGGATCTTCTTCAGATATGGAGTTCGGTAAGTATATCTTTTAGCAGGATTCTTAAATTTTGTTTGTCAATGACACCTGATTGTGTGTAGTCTATTGATAACGTATGGGCCAAATGTTGAAAGGGTACTGTTTATTGTTCCTAGATTTTAGGATTTGAATTTGAACCATGTACTCAGTACCCACATTTTACAAAATATTGATTTGTTACGAAAATGTTAAATTGCAGATGGATCCTAAGATGAGAGTTATCTAGATAAAGGCAATACTTCTGTGCGCACTTAGGCAATACTTCTATGCGCTTACTCCGATGCTCTAAATGAGATACTACAGTCTACTACTATGTAGAAAAGTTCTGTCCGTGTGAATCCACAATCATCTAAAAAAGATAACGAGGTTTGTTTTTTGCCATCTTCCTATAGTTGAATTTGTTAATTTTAGTTTTGTACCCATAAAAGTATTCCACAGGACAAATTTTCTTCTTCATCTACTAGCTTGTCGAGTTATAACCTCTGCAGAGTATTACATCAATGTTCAGATATACTTAATTCATTGTAACATTGTATAAGACAATATTCAGTATGACAACTTTAAAAACATACTAATGGTCCCCCTTCTTTCTATTGCATGGTGATTGCAGGCATCACTGGAGAATGTGGAAATGGAGGGCAAGGAATTAACACCAGTTGATGTGAACTTTCCCTTCTGAACAAGGTATTCTAGTTTGCTTGGTCTAAACCATATTCACCCATATTTATGTGAATGTAAATATGTCTAAACCAAAATTATTGTCAGCTCGGCTTTCAATTGCTATTTAATCCCAAGTTTCTACTTACATTTCATTCTTGGCAATCCATAGTGAAACCAAAAGGAAACAGTTCTGTTTTGTTTTTGCCCTACAGTTTAGTTGGGTTTACCGCTCAAGGCCCATTTGTAGAAAAGGACCGTTTTGCAGAAAAGTACACTATTTGAATTTTCTAAACCAAAATTATGGCAAGCTCGGCTTTCAATTGCTAATCCCAAGATTCTACTTACATTTCATTCTTGGCAATCCATTGAAACCAAAAGGAAGCGAGAATTCTCAGTCAATAGTGAGAAGCTCTGATCCGTCATCGTGACGTCATTGTTCTTTTCTCTAATTTTTTTTTGTTTTCTCGGATTGATGTTCTTATGATTCTTCCAAACAATCTCAGAAACAACTACGTTACAATCATAAATCTTCTAAGCTACTTCACTCAAACCTTAATCAACCTTTACTGTTATTCAATATCATCCATCATCAAACCAAATATAGTGTTCAAAGTAACAAAGAAAGTCCCAAACATATTATCACACTGTCTAGCTCTCCCACAAACCAGAACACTCATACCTACATTCAACATCATCATTTACAGTTTAACCCTATAACGACTATTGAAACCACTTTACAAGAACCACCCCTCACTATCACCGTAAACACGACCAACAATACCATAAAACAACAAAATGTTAAACAACATTCTATAATTTCTGATCGCAAAAGGAAAAAAAACCAAGAGAAAGCATACTACCATCACCAACAAAATCCAGAAGGCCAAGAACAAGCATCGAGAAAGCCATCTAGGAAAAAACTTGTTGATCATTTTCAAACTTTTCACAAAGTCTGAAAAATTGACTGCTTTCGGCACTTCAGAAGAGAACCTTACCAATCCCCTTCATCATAGCTCCAATCCTCATAATCTGTATATCGTTCACTGCAACTGCTGCCGGATGAAGCTGGAGAAGTATCATCTTCCTCAGAAGACGAGTCCTCTTCATCACTTTCATCTTCTTCAGAGGCATTGGAGGCATCAGGTAGATTCTCATTGGGGTCGCTGGATTCCACCACTTGAGCATTTCGGGGATGTATCAAATAAAGCTCCTCCTTCTCAATCTTGGGTTCTCCTTCAGGCATGGTTCTGGCAAATATTTTTGGATTTGCTCTCTCAAACTCAAACTGCCTCCGCAGCTTCTATTCATGATACTTCCCCATTTTCAGTCTATCCTCAATAGCATCAGATCCTTCTTCACTGGTGTCTACTTCCTCCACATGATATTCATACCCTGTTGCAGAATCGGTTTTGGACTCACTCTCAGTTGCACTACCATATTTTGGTCCCTTCTGATGTCTTTCAGATCTCTCCTCCGCTTTCCGGTTCACCCTCTCATAATGTTTTGGCAACCAAGCAGCAAATAGTGATTCGATCTTTTCATCTTCTTTCCTTTTCCTTTACTCCTCCTCTCTCCGACGATCAACAATATCATTTGCACGTCTATTTATCTCCCCCTGAATATCATCCCTTAAACTTATTAATTTTTCCATACCCAAAGAGAAAGCATTGTTTTTCACTTGATTATATTGATTGGAATTGGCAGGAGTTGCCGGATTTAAGGAACTGGAACTTGCCATTCTCTACTAAAATCTCTCTTAACTTTTCATCTTCTGGTAAATTGGCTATGAAGATGTTAATCTTTCCAAAAACCCACCTTTTAAAGGCACAATTTTTCTCATTAACTGCCATTTATGGCGCTTAGTTAACCGTCATGTCGCTTTATTCTTTACGCCCATTCAAATCCATGCGTTCCCCTTCGATCTAATAACCATCATTACCCTATTAAGACCTATTTTCAACACCTAATATTTTTTAATGCCTTAAAACCTTTTGGAACTGCCATTAAGAAAGGCTTTGGTGGGTCACCAAACTTTGAATTTTCTCTTTGGGATCTAATTAAGATTTTGTGTTTTATGCAGACTAGAAGATGGCAGCATCAGTTGAGAGGCACAATTGCAATATGTGGTATGTCTTTCAGATACATTACTAGCAACAATACCAAACCCACCACCCCCCTTGCGGCTCAACATTTTACTCTCAACCAATTTCAAACCTATGTTTCTTTCCTCCAATTCTTTTTTTACCTCCCCCTTTACGTTTTTACTACCATAATTAGGTTTGGAGTTTACCAGAAGAAAGACAAAACCAATAATTATTCAACTACCTCTATATGCGTCAAACACTACCATATCACCTTACATCAGAAAATCCAACAAGGCATTATTGAGTTTGTCTACTTTCGAAACCATATCCATAATACTTATGTGCATATCCCTATTTTGATAACACAAATGAAGCAGGGATATGACAACGACATTCCATGTGATAACCCACTCACAAAGAAAGACTTTGCAGTGCTACTACAACTACTTTACACCAAAAATCACCCGATCTCTCTTCAGTTTTTAGTCAACAACTTTCTCATTCCTTTTTTAAGGTTCAAACCAATAAACAACAATATGGGATAAACAACATACCCCATATTGCAATGGTGCATCAGTTGAGAGGCACCATTGCAATATGGGGTATGTCTTTCAGATAATTACTAGCAACAATGCCAAACCCACCACCCCCCTTGTGGCTCAACATTTTACTCTCAATCAATTTCAAACCTATGTTTCTTCCCTCCAATTCTTTTTTTACCTCCCCCCTTTACTTTTTTACTACCATAATGAGGTTTGGAGTTTACCAGAAGAAAGACAAAACCAATAATTATTCAACTACCTCTATATGCGTCAAACACTACCATATCACCTTACATCAGAAAATCCAACAAGGCATTATTGAGTTTGTCTACTTTCGAAACCATATCCATAATACTCATGTGCATATCCCTATTTTGATAACACAAATGAAGCAGGGATATGACAACGACATTCCATATGTTAACCCCCCCCTCACAAAGAAAGACTTTGCAGTGCTGCTACTACCACTTTACACCAAAAATCACCTGATCTCTCTTTAGTTTTTAGTCAACAACTTTGTCATTCCTTTTTTAAGGTTCAACCAATAAACAACAATACCCCTCTTGTCCCCCCCCCTTGTATTATCACTTTTCATATCATCTGCAATCAATATCAATACAGTACAAAAAAGAGATTCTTCTTTTTTCAATTACACATTATATTCATAACTTGGAATACCGATCCCTATAACCTTGATTTCATATATTTCCAAGTCTCTTATAGTATGGAAAATCCAAGTTCTTCTGAGAATAAAGAAAACCTTAACCAGGAAATTCAAACTCTTTCTGCTCAAATGGCTGAGAATCTTACTTTACCTTATACTCTAGCTAAACTAGTCTTCATCGATAAAAAAGTAATTCTGGCTGATGCTGAAAACAACTGGAAATGGTGTATGATGGGTTATGCTTGTTGTGAAACTTTGATTCCAACCTATTCCATAAGATTCCACATTTGTAATAATTAGCCCTTAGCTCAACACCCTTCGGTAACCACCTTCAATGGTAAAAGAAATAAAGTCCTCATCCATTACTTAACTGAGGAAGACTTTAACAGAATCAATTCTCAAAAACCTTGGTTTGCTTGAAGTTATATTATGGTATTAAAAGTGGTACATGTTGGAGGTTGGCCTGTCAACCATCAACTCCTGTTTGATGAAGAAATTATGTGGTTTATTTTGTGCAATGTCCCAAATGAATGTACGGAATTTGAAGATCTACAGAAGCTCAGTCTTGGCATGGGAGAACTAATTGAAGCTCAAAACCCTTTTGGGAAACATCCTCTTAAGAAAAATGTCAAAGTTTGTATCAATATCCTCGTACAGAGAGATCTACCAACCGGCATTCCTCTGTTCACAAGTAGAAGAAGTGAACCCTTTCTAATAGAATGTAGACACATCATAGTACCAAGGTATTTATGTACCTTCCTTCCATATTCTCGACCATAAAGATCAGAACTGCCCAGCTTGGAAGTTAAAACAAAAGAAGATTAAAGACTCTAAGGCCTTTGGCAGTAAGTACACTCTACCACCAGTTTCAAAGCTAATGATGCCCCTAACGGTTATGCAACTAGCTTCTTCCTCTACTGCTCCCTCTGATACTATCATGCAACAATCTGAGATAGCTCCAGAAATACATATCCAACCGTCTGCATTTGAGTGAGTGTAACAAAGAAAATCTTGAAGCTCTTGATCAAGCTATGGAGAGTACCATCCAGAAGAGCCTCTATAATAACTTTCATATTGGCCCCTTCACAAACAAATATACCACTCTTAAGATCTTCGATGTTGGCCCAGTTCAGCAGCATCTACTCATTTGGATAACGGTTTGCCAGTAATTCCAAAGAAAGTGGCTAATCAGAATGGTATTGTCGCAACTCCTTGCACTAACTCTGAGTTATCTCCTAGTGACCCGATTCGTACTACTAACTCGTCTAGAAGATTCAAAACGGATGCTATCTCGAGTTCTAGCACAATTGTGACCAGAGGTACCACTATCTCAGTTGAACAAGAAGCTTTATCTAATCTTAAAAGGAAAATAAATCCTAGGGCAGAGCTAAGGAAAAGGACCAGAGCTAATTTAGCCAGTATTGCGGTTATTTCTGAAGATCTCACATCCACTGAACCTGATTATGTTCAATTGTGTCCTCCAATTACCAAATTGGGGGAATTACCATCCATTGACCTCTCTTCCTGTTCACTCAATACCCAACCTTCTTTCAACTCTTTTAGAAGATATAATGTACCTGTTGGAAACTCCTCAAGTAACAATGGTGTCTGCAATAATTCTCATCTCAATGTTGATGGTTCTAGTCTCAATTCTACCCAAAGTACTTCTCAAGGTGGTGACTTTACTGATGCTTCTCTTGGTGGTGGTTCTGACTCTACCACTCAGATAAATCATCCATCCCCCATCCCTTTAATCAATTCTATGAACAATACCCTAAATCATTCCCCTGTCAATAATATTAATTTGATTGCTTGGAACATTAGGGGATTTGGAAAAAAATCTTCCATTAGAGAACTCATCTTACTTTGTAGGAATGTTAACCCTGCTATTATTTTTCTCTCTGAAAGTAAGATGAATAAAGATATGGCAGCTAGAAAGCTAAGAAATATGGGATATCCTTGTACCTTTAACATTCCCTGTATGGGAAGAAGTGGTGGCCTTGCTCTGGCTTGGAAGAAATAAATTCACCTTAACATTGTATCTTCTAGTATGAGGGGCATCCATGTTACTTCAACTGACATAATCCATTCTAAAACCTGTCACATTCACTTCATGTATGGTGAACCTAATAGGACCCTTAGACAAGCCTTTTGGGAACAATTTTGTCAACAAACCAATGTCCCTTCAAATGAACATGTCTTCTTTATAGAAGATTTTAATACTCTTCTAGGAACTGAAGATAAAAATGGTGGCCTAGAAGTAGATGACCCTGATTTTGAAAATCTTAGGAATCTTTGCTCTATTTTTAATTTACATGATCCTGGTTTTTCTGGTCCTAGATTTATTTGGTCTAATATGCAACAAGGTCCTGATTTAATCCTTGAAAGATTGGATAGATGCCTTATCAACCAAATAGCTGAAGAACTATGTCCCAAACTCTGTGTCAATAATCTTCCTAGGGACTCCTCTGATCATTGTCCTATCCATATTGGTTGCTATGAGGATTGTTGCATGCCTAGACCTTTTCATTTTATGGCTATCGTTCTTTCGCTCTTTTCGTTTTCAGTGTTCGATCTTCAGGTCAATTAATCAATTCAGGTGATCTTCTTAATAAAATTTGTCCAATGGTTGGTGTTTCTTTCATCTTTCTTTACTTATTTAGGTAATTCTCGTCTTGGTTTCTATTTTCTCTAAGTTGATTTTCAAGTTTTCTATATCTACAATGACTCCATATGTAGATCTTTCGAAACCACCTGAAATTCATCCGTTCATCAATTTAACGTTTAATAATGATGATTCGAGATATGAAGCTTGGAGGTTTTCATTGATTGGTCATTTAGATTTTGTCCACTTAAAATTTTCTGATGCTGCTGCAATTTTGAGAACCCAATGGAAGTTAAAGGATAAATATCATCTCATTCCGCTAGGTAAAGGTTTTTTTACAATCAAGTTATCTAATATTGAAGACAAAAATTATATTACTTCTGGGAAATGGGAAGTTATTGATCAAGTTCTTAGAGTAAGAAACTGGATTCCAAATTTCAGGCCTGAAAACCAAAGAACATCTAAAGCCATGGTTTGGGTTCACTTTCCAGGCCTCAGCTTAGAATACTGGGATGAAGAGACACTTTTCACTATCAACAGAGCAATTGGTACTCCCATTAAAGTTGATCCAGCTACCTTGAATTTTCAGAGTGGATATTATGCTAAAGTTTTAATTGAGATTGATCTGGCTAAAACGATTCCAAACAAATTACAGATCATTAATAAGTATGGAGTTTTTTTCTCAAGGTATTGTCTTAACTAAGCTTTCTAAGTTCTGCACCAAGTGTAAAATTGTTGAGCATACAACTATGGAATATATGGCTTCACAGAATATTGATAGAGAAGGCAGCTCAACTCAAATTGAGAAAGTGATTATCATTGAACAAAATCAAAGTCCACCTACCCCAAATGCAAAGAATGCTGAGAAGGTCCAACCTCTTAACAACAATGGTACTTCTCCTCATCCTCAGAACTTTATTGAATTAACTACTTCTATCCAGGAAACTATCACTTCCAGAGAGGTTAACTGATAGGAAATGTCCTCAATGCCTAGGACTAATCCTACGGTAAGGTTGGGATGTCCAAAGTTTGGGTCATAACCTTTAAGGTCAAGTTAGGAAAGTTGTCTTTCCCTGTGTCAGTAAGTTATATTCTGCAATTTCCTTTTTAAGTTACGTCTATTTTTAGTACCAGGAGTCTGTATAAATATCTGGAGTCTGTCGATCTAAAGACATAGAAGAATTTTGATATAGTTTATTCTATAAACTTATTTTTACGACTTGCTTCTGCCTATCTCTTGATAAGAATCTTCCAGGTTCTTATCAATTGGTATCAGAGCTGGTTCGTCCAGTTTATGATCAAATACCATTACACACGAAAACAAAAGAAGGAGATGGAGAAACAACTCAAGGATTTAGAAGAGAAATTGAACGCTTTGGAGGTTCAAGTTTCTGAATCAAAAAAGGAATATCGACCAACCTGTTAGGCTTGTCTTTGCAGCAGTTTTGATGGACAAGATCCAGAAACTTGGTTGAATAAGGCTGAAACCTATTTTGAGTATTATAAGATACGTGATGAAGAAAAGGTAACGTTGGCAAGCTTCCATCTTGACGGAAGAGCAGCACAGTGGTACCAATGGGTACAAGATTACATGGTGGATATGTCGTGGAAACAATTTCATGCAGGTTTGTTAAAAAGATTTGGGAGTACCGGCCTAGAAGATTATGCAGCTAAACTATCAAAACTTAGGCAAAGCAGTTGCGGTAACTTTGAAGATTTTCGTGAGGAGTTTGAAAGATTATCTAATCAGGTAAAGGGATTGCCTGAAAGTTATCTTATAAGCTGTTTTATTAGTGGGCTTAAGGAAGAAGTTGGTCTGGAAAAACTTTCATTCAAGCCAACTACATTACTACAAGCTATTAACACTGCACGATTACAAGATGCAAAAGTTTCCTTGAAACGTCAAATTGCTAGAAATAGTAATCGACCAACGGTACCAGCTAATGTTAATACTCAAACTAAGGCATCACCAAGTTTTCCTCCTGCTAAAAGATTGTATCAAACTGAAACTGATGAAAGAAGAAAACAACAATTGTGTTATTACTGCAATGAGAAGTGGTTTAGAGGACATAGATGCAAACCTAAAACTAGTTTCCTAATTGAGGGGGAAGAAGAGCAAGGAGAAGATGGCGTCGATCCAACATCCAGTGGAGAAGAAGAAGAGCAATTCCGTGAAGAAGAGATTGGTGAGATATCTGTTTATGCATTAGTAGGGTCTCGAACACCTCAAACTATGAGAGTAACGGGAGCTATAAAGAAGGAAAAGGTAACAATTTTGATTGATTCTGGTAGCACCCATAACTTTATTGATCCCATAATTTCAAAGAAATTAGGAATGGAAATATTAAGTGATGAGAGCTTTGAAGTGATGGTTGCAAATGGAACACGAGTACCATGTTTAGGCAGATGTCCAAGTTTGGGATTTGAATTAAAGAATTATAAATTTGTGTGTGATTTCCATGTACTATCGTTGGGAGGATGTGACGTTGTTTTGGGTGCACAATGGTTGGAAACTTTGGGTCCAATTAGTTGGGACTTTAAGAAGCTCACAATGGAATTTATTGTGGATGATAGAGTCATTCGATTAATAGGTGAGATAAATCATAAGCCAAGGATAGCCACAAGTCATGCAATGTAGCGCCTGGTAAGAAGTGGAGCTCCTAGCTATGTCTGTTACATACGGCAAGCACAACAACCACTAACCAAAGGGTCTGAAATTTCACCTAATATTTGCAAAATTATAGAAGACTTCAAGGAAGTATCTTCAACCCCAACTATTTTACCAACTTCAAGAATGCATGATCATAAAATACCATTATTGCCAAATAGCACACCTGTCAATGTGCGACCATACATGTATGCTCACTATCATAAAAATGAAACTGAAAATTGTGTCAAAGAATTATTGGATACTGGGTTAATACGCCCAAGTACCAGTCCTTTCTCTTCACCTGTATTGTTGGTGAAAAAGAAAGACGGATCATGGTGGATGTGTATAGACTATAGAGCATTAAATCGTGTTACTGTGAAGGATAAATTTCCTATACCGGTAATTGATGAGTTGCTGGATGAACTACATGGAGCTTGTTTTTTCTCGAAGTTGGATTTACGTGCAGGTTATCACCAAATTCGAATGCATGAAGATGACATACCCAATACGGCATTCAGAACCCATGATGGGCACTACGAGTTCCTAGTGATGCCGTTTGGACTTATGAATGCTCCTTATACATTCCAACATTTGATGAATGACATGTTCCGAAACCAGCTCCGTAAGTATGTTTTGGTATTTTTTGATGATATATTAATTTATAGCAGAAAATGGGAAGATCATTTGTCACACCTACGAGTTGTTTTTGAGATATTACAATCCCAGAAGATGGTGGTGAAATTAAGCAAATATTCTTTTGGAAAAGAAGAAGTTGAATATCTTGGGCATGTAATTAACCGTGAAGGAGTAGCTGCTGATCCATCAAAGATACAATGTATGAAAGAATGGTCAACACCTACTACCGTCAAAGCACTAAGGGGATTTCTAGGTTTGACAGGTTATTACAAAAAATTCATCAGAGATTATGGAAAAATTGCTTCGCCACTAACAAAATTACTTAAAAAAGATGGTTTTAAGTGGTCTGACGAAGCTAATGAAGCATTTATCTCCCTCAAGGAAGCCATGACTTCAGCTCCTGTATTAGCACTGCCTAATTTCTCTAAAACGTTCATAATTGAAAGTGATGCTAGTGGGAGAGGTATTGGAGCTGTTTTAATGCAAGACAAGCGTCCAATTGCGTTCGTTAGTAAGGCACTTGGTCCCAAACACTTGGGTTTGTCAACGTATGAAAATGAGCTACTTGTAATCATTCATGCAGTTACCAAATGGAGGCCATATTTGGTTGGACGTAGGTTTTTGGTACGAACAGATCAGCAAAGTTTGAGATATTTTTTGGCTGACCAAACTGCTCGGATATGACTATGAAATTGTTTACAAAAAGGGCATAAAAAATCAAGCAGTTGATGCATTATCTCGAATGTATGATGATACAGGCACATTACAAGCTATATCTTATGCACATTGTTCGTGGATGGATGAACTCAAACGGGATCTTAAGATTGATCCTTGGATAATTGAGAAGATACAGAAGTTGGATCAAAGTAGTTTCAGTACCAAGAATTTTTCTGAAGATAATGGTTTACTGAAATATCGTCAGAACCAATTAGTTGTCAGTCCATTGTCTAAGTGGAAGGATATTCTTATGAAAGAATTTCATTCATCACCAGCTGCTGGTCATTCAGGTTACTTGAAGACTATTCAGAGGTTAAATAGGTTGTTTTATTGGCCTGGAATGAGACAAGATGTGAAGGATTTTATTGCTGGGTGTGATATATGTCAGAGGAATAAGTATAGCACATTGTCACCATCTGGATTGTGAGAGCCCCTTCAAATACCCACTACAGTTTGGACTGACATATCCATGGACTTCATTGACGGGTTGCCAAATTCTCATGGTAAGACTGTCATATTAGTGGTGGTTGACAGATTCACCAAATACGCTCACTTCATAGCCTTAAAGCATCCTTACACAGCTTCTACTGTTGCTAAACAATTTATGGATTTTGTGGTTAAACTCCATGGTTTTCCAAAAACCATTGTATCAGATAGAGATGCTGTTTTCACAAGTCGATTTTGGCAAGAGTTGTTCAAATTGCAAGGCACTCAACTCAAGCTCAGTTATTCGTATCATCCTCAAACCGATGGGAAAACTGAAGTGGTTAATCGGTGTTTAGAGGCATATTTGAGATGTTTCATTAATGATAAACCAAAGACATGGACTTTATGGTTATCATGGGCTGAATATTGGTATAACACGACTTATCATACTTCGAAAAAAGTTACACCATTTGAAGCACTCTATGGGATACCACCTCCTGCTCTTAACAACTATGTTCCTGGAGAAGCAAGCAGCACCAATTTGGATGAAGCTCTTATACAACGAAATCAAATATTAGCTTATTTGAAGGAGAATTTCCAGGTGGCAAGAGAACGAATGAAACAATATGCTGACAGAAAGCGCATTGAAATCGAGTTTCAAGAAGGAGAATTTGTGTATTTAAAACTTCAACCATATCGTCAATCTTCAACTGTCCGCAGGCCTTCTCAAAAGCTGTCATCACGTTTCTTTGGTCCATACAAGATTCTTGAGCGCATTGGAAAAGTGGATTATAGGTTTGAACTACCGGTAGGATCAAAAATACATCCTGTTTTTCATGTATCAAACTTAAAGAAGGCTGTACTACCGAACTATGAAGTGTCCAAGGAGCTCCTTGTTGAAGTTGATGAAGAACCATTATCATCTCTGTTAATGTTATCCATAATTCTTGAGGACAATAATGCTCTTAAGGGGGTAGGATTGATAGGAAACGTCCTCAATGCCTAGGACTAATCCTACGGTAAGGTTGGGATGTCCAAAGTTTGGGTCATAACCTTTAAGGTCAAGTTAGGAAAGTTATCTTTCCCTGTGTCAGTAAGTTATATTCTGCAATTTCCTTTTTAAGTTACGTCTATTTTTAGTACCAGGAGTCTGTATAAATATCTGGAGTCTGTCGATCTAAAGACATAGAAGAATTTTGATATAGTTTATTCTATAAACTTATTTTTACGACTTGCTTCTGCCTATCTCTTGATAAGAATCTTCCAGGTTCTTATCATTAACACTATAGAAGTAAATAATACTTCTAGAATTCAGGGAGTCTGTGAACCTTCTACTGGTATAAATCTTACAAATAACCCTTTTGAAGTTCTCATTGAAAAGGTGAATGAATCTACTGATATTGAAGATGGTGAAATTAAGGAAATTAGTGCTTCTTTTGTTTTAGAATTTGGGTCAATTTCTCAACTAATTACTGTTATACCAATTGATTCCCAAACTATTCTTTCTAGTGATGTTTCTGGTCCTAGAAAATCTTCAAAGAAAAAACCTCCTTTAAAACCAGTTGTTGTTACTATAAAAGCTAGTAAAGAGTCTCTTAAACCTATTGACAAGGGGAGTACCTCCCCACAACCCCCTCCTTTTAAATGAAGATCATCTTCTAGAACATTAGGGGCCTTATGAGACAAAAGGCCAAAGATAAGTTGAGAAGTTTAATTAAATATAATAATCCTTCTCTTGTTTGGATTGTTGACCCAAAAATTAAAACATCAAAATTTCATTTTAAACTCCCTGGTATGCATCATCAAATTATTCATAATTCTATGGACAAAACTACAAGTAATATATGGCTTTTCTGGAATTGCTCTATCTTTGCTCCTGCTATCATCAAGACTACTAGTCAATGTATTACAGTTGAAGTAGGTGGAGTTCTGGTTACTGGAGTTCATGCTAATTCTTACTATATCAATAGAAGAGAATTATGGCTAGATTTGTGTGATATTAGTCTCTTGAATAAACCCCGGTTAATCTTAGGTGATTTTAACACTATTTTATCTGCTGGTGAAAAGAAGGGAGGCAGAAGCCACATCTCTACTGCAATGAAAGAGTTCCAAGATTGTATTAATTTCTGTGGTTTGCTTCAAGCTCTTAAAAGTGGTTTGGAATTTTCTTGGTGCAATGGAAGGGCTAGTAGAAAAAGGATTCTCTGTAACCTAGATAGATCTCTTTTTAATCTGCATTGGTTGGATAAATTTTCAGGATGGAGCTATAAAGTTGGTGCTAGAGGAGTGTCTGATCATAGCCCTCTTATGGGGTCAGATGCTACCATTCCTAGAGCTCTTAATCCTCCATTTAGGTTTCAAAAAATGTGGTTGTCTCACCCTGACTTTATGCAAGTGCTTTGGACCTCTTGGAAGGAAGAAATTTATGGTAATCCTATTTTTGTCTTTATGAATAAACTAAAAAGGTTCAAAAAATTTCTCAAGGTTTGGAATTGGGAGGTCTTTGGTGATGTTAAAGAAACTCTTAAGAAGGCTAAAGAGAAGGTGATGAAGGAAACTTTAAAATTAGATGATGATCCTACTAATATCACTCTCTTAAATAATGTGGTTACAGCTAGAGGAAAATGTGACATAGATGCCAACAACTACAATACTTTCCTCAGAGAAAAAGCTAGAATCAACTGCATTCAAGATGGTGATGTTAACACAGCTTTTTACCATGCAAGTATTAAACTAAGATAGGCTCAAAAATCTATTTCTGAAATTGAAGATCCTTCAGGTAATATTAGCACTGACCTGAATGGTATTGCTAATATCCTTATTGATTATTTTAGTACCAAGTTTGCCCATCAGAATGATATTATGAATGACTCTCTATTTGATGCTGCTCCAAATGTTATCACTACTGAAGACAATACTTATCTTGAAAATTTGCCAACTGAAGAAGATATTAAAAATGCTATTTTTGATCTGAACCAAGATGGGCCCCCTAGTCCAGATGGATTCACTGGTACCTTTTACAGACATGCTTGGGAAATCATTAAGAATGATCTGGTCAGTGAAATTCAATTTTGTTGGCAGAACAATATTACTCCTAGTGGAATGAATTCAAATTTCTTGGTGTTAATTCCTAAAGTACATGGTGCTAAGAATGCTAAGCAATTTAGACCTATTGGTCTTAGCAACTTCTGCTTCAAAATAATTACTAAGATTGTAACTATGAGAATCAGTAAATTTCTTCCAAAAATTGTCTCTCCTCAGCAATGTGCCTTCATCAAGAATAGAAGCATACATGAATAGGTTTTGCTTGCTTCTGAACTTGTTAATGAATTATTTGTAAAAAGAAGAGGAGGAAACTTGGGGCTGAAATTGGATATCTCTCAAGCCTATGATACCATGAGTTGGGATTTTTTATATAAAGCCCTTACAAGTTATGGTTTCTCCAACAAATTCTGTGACTGGATTATGGTGCTTTTAAAGACTACTAAAATATCTATCATGCTGAATGGAGGCCCTATTGGTTTCTTTGGTGTTGGAAGAGGACTCAAGCAAGGTGACCCCCTTTCTCCAATTCTCTTTATCTTAGCTGAAGATATTTTGAGTAAGAATATTCATAAATTGGTCCAAGAGAAAAAAATCCAACCTATGGTTATGAGAAATGGAATTCATCCCACGCATTTATTATTTGCTAATGATATTTTCATGTCCTGCAATGGAAATATGAGAAGTATTACTCATCTCAAAAACCTTTTATTGAATTATCAAGCTTCTTCTGGTCAAATTATTAACACTGCCAAAAGTAGATATTTTTTGGGTGGCACATCAAATGTTAGAAAGAGACAAATTGCTGATTTTTTTCATATGGAATTATCTAATTTTCCTGACAAATATCTTGGGGTGATGTTGGTGAAAGGAAAAGTTAAATCTGTTCATCTTTGGCATTTAGTGGATTACATGCAGAAAAGACTTGCAACCTGGAGTGGTAGATTGCTAAGCTTTCAAGCAATACTTACTCTGGTCAAATTTGTCCTATGTAGAATCCTTGTTTACAATATGTCTGTTATAAGTGGCCTAGGAAAATCATTAAAGCTTGTGAAAGAATTATTAGAAATTACCTGTGCTCTGGCAATGCTGAGGATAAAAAATGTGTTACTCTTAAATGGAACAAGGTTTGTACCCCTTTTGAAGAAGGTGGCTTGGGTATAAGAAGACTTTAAGATTTGAACAAAGCCTTATTGATGAAGTTTTTATGAAAGATGTTTCACTCTACAGATGAATGGGCTGTATTTTTCCTGGCTAAGTACACTGATAAAAATGGCAACTGGATTTCTTGTTATAAAAGTTCTTCTATTTGGCCTGGCATTAAATGGGTAATACCAGATTTCCTTGAGCTAACAAGATGGGCAGTTGGTGATGGAAGTAAAATCTCATTATGGAATGACAGATGGCTGTTTGATAAGCCTATAAGCATATTGTATCCAAATCACCCTCTGATAACTCAATTTCCTAACCAGAAAGTTAGTAGCTTAATTGTGAATGGTCAGTGGGTTATTCCTGAGAATTATTTGCAGATCCTGCAGGTTGATCAACTTCCCTTACTCAAAAATGGTGCAGATACCTTAATTTGGAGTAGCAGCCTATCTGGAAATTTCACAGTAGCTGAGGCAGTGAAGAAAATTAGCTCCCATATGCCTAAGATTTACTGGTATAATAAAATTTGGAATTCAGCTGTTTTGCCATCTATTGTGCCAATGTATGGAAAATCACTAGAGAATCCTGTGCTACTGATGAAAATATAGCTAAAAAGGGTTTTAATATGGTTTCCAGATGCTATATTTGTCACAATGATATTGATTCTCTACAACACATCCTTTGGCATTGCAACTTCAATAAACAAATTTGGAGCTGGCTGGGAGGTATTTTTAATTACTCTAATCCCCTTTCTTTTGAAGATATTATTAGAATTTGTAAATCTTCTATCCCTATGATAAAAGAACTTTGGTCCATTTGTTCCTTCACTCTTATGGTTGAAATTTGGTTCTTAATAAATAGTATTTGTTTTGAGGATGATAAGCCTAATGTTATAAGAGTTAAGAACAAGATTTTGAGGACTGTCCAAAACTGCAAAATAAGAATGAAGGGTTCTATGTGGGGATCAAATATTGAAGCCCAATTACTATAATTTTTTCAATTACAGTACAGTAATATAAAGAAAGTTAGAATCCTTGAAATTTATTTTTTGCTTCCCACTATGGATGAAACATTACTGTGCTGTGATGGTGCCTCAAGGGGAAATCTAGGGAAGGCTGGATATGGCTTTATTGTTAGAATTTATACTGGTGGATTTGTGTATGCTAAATCAGGGGGTTTGGGAATTCTCTCCAACTATATTGCTGAATTTATTGCAAGTATAAGTGCTTTGGAATGGGCTTTGAACAACAATAAACTCAAGGTGATCTTGCAAACTGATTCTAAAACTTGTGTTGTGGCATTAAGTAACAATCAGATACCTTGGTTCCTGGTGGATAGATGGCAGAGAATAATCAGGGGGTTGCAGTCCATTTGCTACATGCATGCTTATAGAGAGGTGAATTTTTCAGCAGACCATTTTGCTAAGAAGGGTGTTTATCTACCAAAGGGTCAAATTCAGAGCTACAATTCTAGACCTGCCTCTCTTACTCAAATGGAGTACCCTGATCAACCTTATTTTAGGTTTGACTAATTTTGATTTCACAGATTTAGCTTTTCTCTATTTTTTCCTTGTTCTTTTTTTATTTCATAATATGCCTTGTTTGGTCTTGTAATTTGTTCCCCTGATTTTTTTATAAAGTTTTGTTTGTTTAAAAAAAAAAAAAATCATTTTATGGCTATGTGGATTGAAGATCCAACTTGTAGAGATATCATTGCTAACTCTTGGCCTGTCAATGTGGTGGGTTCCCCTGCCTACAAACTCAAAGCTAAACTCTTAAGTACCAAGAAAGGTCTAAGATATTGGAATAAATCTTCCTTTGGTAATATTCAAACCAATATATATACCATTAGGAAAGATTTAGTTGATTTACAGCTCTCCAATCCCACCGACACTGGTAATACTTCAAGACTCAAAGCTAGGATGGAATACTTGTATAATCTAGAGGAACTATATTGGAAGGATAAATCTAGAGAGGTCTGGCTCTTGGAAGGTGACGGAAATTCACCATATTTTCTACAGAGTTACTCTCTTTAGGAGAAAAATAAATGCCATCATCTGGATTAAGAATTCCTTGAATATTATTCTAACTGATAGAGATAGTATTGGAAATTCTTTCATAGATTACTTCAAAAGCCTTTACTCTTCTTACCCTCAGCAGTTTCAGGATGAAATCCTTGCTGATCTTCCTTTTAAATTCATTGATGATGATAATTTTACCCTAAATATGCCTCTAACTCCTGAGGAAATAGAGAATGCAGTCTTTCAAATGGGGAAAAAACCAGCTCCTGGTCCTGATGGTTTTACTTGCCTCTTATACCAGAAACATTGGGATATAGTGGGAGATGATGTTATTGATATGAATCAAACTTGCTTTAGGACTGGTAACATTGCTAAAGTCTTTAATCATACCAATATAGCTCTTATTCCAAAAGTCCCCCTTGCTGAATTGGTCACTCAATACAGGCCTATTGGGTTATGCAACTTTATTTTAAAATCCTCTCTAAAACTTAAGCTAACAGGCTAATACCCTTTATGAATAATATTATTTCTCAAATCCAAAGTGCCTGCATTCCTAAAAGGAGTATTTCTGATAATATTCTGTTAGCAAATGAGGCTATATATGCTGTTAATCATGATTTAAAAGTGGAAGGTATTGCTTCCATTAAACTTGACATGTCTAAATCTTATGATAAGCTAGAATGGGATTTTCTTGAAAAAGTCTTAACTAAAATGGGTTTGTCTAACCATTGGGTCAAAATATAAACCAGTGTGTTTCCACTGTGTCTTATTCTGTTCTCCTTAATGGTAGTCCTACTGATTTCTTTAAACCTGAAAGGGGCCTCAGGAAAGGAGATCCCCTCTCCCCCTACCTTTACATTATCTGTTCTGAAGCTCTGTCTTCTTATATAGATACCCTTCAGAAAAAAGGTATCCTAGAGGGTATACAAATTTGTAAAGATGCTCCTGAGATGACCCACCTTTTATTTGCTGATGATTCCCTTCTATTTTCTAAAGCTACTGAAAAGAATTTCCATATCATTAAATATTATCTCCAAAAGTACTGTCTTGCCTCTGGGAAAGAAATAAACTTTGAGAAATCAGGCATTCTTTTTAGCAGGAAAATTCCTGAGCACATGAAAGCTATTATGGCTAATATTTTAGATATTCAAAGTAGGGATCTGGGAGAGAAATATCTTGGAACTCCTATTGTGTTCCAAGCTTCTAAAATACAAACCCATATGGGTATTCTCTAAGCTATTGATGCCATAATATCTGTTTGTCTTCATAAGCTCTTATCCCAAGCTTCTAGAACAACTCTAATCAAGTACATTGGCCAAGCTATCCCTCTTTTTCAAATGGGTGCCTTTCTTATCCCTAAACATCTTTGCAAACAAATGGACTGGGATTCAGAAAAGCTGAAATAAACAACTTAGCTATGCTTGCTATGAATACTTGGAAAATTTTGGAACATCCCAACATCTTACTTGCTACTGTCCTTAAGGCTAAGTATTTTCCAAAAACTAATTTCTTGAATGCCAAATGCATTGCCAAGTGTTCTTGGACTTGGAAATGCTTACATGCAATTAAGTAGCTTATAAAACCTTTTATTTCTTGGATTGTTGGGGATGGTCAGTTCATTGATCCTTGGTGTGATAAATGGATCCCTTCTATAGGCTCAGCCACTCCCAACCCTTTGGTGCCCCCTAACCCTAATATCAAATTTTCTTACTTTATTAATGCCCAAACTAGAAGTTGGGATGAGTCTAGACTTAACACCCATTTTGATGATGCTTCTGTTCATAAGATTATCACTATTCGCTTAAGCCAGCTTTGCACTCCTGATAGGAGGGCTTGTGATCTTTCAAGGAATGGCAAATTTTCTTCAAAATCTGCCTACTTGGGTCTTAGAGGCATTAGGCCTTCCCCTTGTAAAAATCTTTGGAACTGTATTTGGAAGATCATAATTCCTTATAGAATTCAGGTTTTTTTGTGGAGAGCATCCAGAAATGCTCTACCCTCTAGAACCATTCTCAACACCAGAATGCCTTTGCATAGTGTGGACTGTACTAGATGTTCTGATCCTCAGGAAACCATTATGCATGCTTTAGTTCTCTGTCCCTTTGCTAGTATAGTTTGGTTCATATTTGATTTTAACATAAATACTCAGTTTTTTCAAAATAAATCTTCTACTGATTTTCTCATCTTCTGGTTGGTTGATTCCCAAACTAAACTTTCTGAGGATGGGCAGTGTCTTTTTGTGGCTATATTGTGGTCTCTTTGGTCTAGTAGAAATAATCTTACTTTTCAAAACATCAAGGAAAATTTCTCTGTTGTCCTTTCTAGAGCCAAATATATGCTCCTCACTAGGAAGAATAACATCTCTAGTACCTTTATCCCCTCTACCTTGAATGTCAAGCCTTGTGACAAATGGATGCCCCCGTCCTTTGGCTGGATTAAATGTAATATTGATGGTGCTTTTGATGATGTCTCTGGAGCTAATGGTGCAGGATATGTGATGCGAGATTTTACAAGCAAAGCAACTTTTTGTGTTTCCCTAGTCTTTGATGTCCTTTCTGCTGAAGAAGCCGAAGCTAGAGCCATCTGGGCAATGTTGAAGAAAGCTGTTGAACAACATCTTTCTCATGTCATTGTGGAAAGTGATGCGAAATCCCTCATTGATCAATTTTCTGCTGGAAATTTTGATGGAGACTCTCACATGGATGCTATCTTTAAAGACATTCTTTTTTTCTCCTCTAGTCTAAATGCTTGTATCTTTAGTTACCAACCTCGTTTTTGTAATTCAGTGGCTCATGAACTTGCTCAATGGGCAAAACTAAACAAGTCTTCTATGTACTGGTCTACACCCCTTGTTTGGATTCTTCCAACAGTTGAGGAGGACCATTAGCCTTTTTGAAGGCCTTTGATTACTTAAAAAAAAAAAAAAAAAAACCCAAAAGGAAGCAGTTTTCTTTTAAGCATGGTGATAAGAGTAGTGAGTCTAGTGAGTAGTGAAAATCTAATATTTTGGATTAGGACTTGGGGAAAATTAATCCAACATTTTTCGGGTGCCCTATATTCTAGTCAAGTTGGTTTTCCCGCTCAAGGCCCATTTGCAGAAAGAACCGTTTTGCAAAAAAGTTAATTTTTTTCTGCATTAAAGAGGGAAAGCTTCCTTTAGACGCATCGAGTAAATTTTTGATGGGGGCAAATTGTGATGGGGGTAAATTTTTGATGGGGACGAGTAACAATTCAACATTTGTCCATCGTTTCTTTACCATTTTTAACTAATTAACATTTTGAATTTGAATAACTGAAATACCCTTTCCCAAATCTAATCAAATCTTATTAGTTATCTATCTATACATATTAACTAAACTTAATTAAATGTAAACTGAATTTAAAGAACATGATATACTCTCGGATCTTTTTTATTTTTGTGAAATATAAAGAGTATGTTTTTTTCTTTTTCTTTTGATAGGGTGAAATGTATCTCACATAATGATACTAAAATCCTCTGTTATATTTTCATATCATGTTGTTTATAGTGCTGGTGGAGCTACTACTAGCGGTGTTGGATATGTTCCATTATCTTATCATACGGATGATCATAGGATAATACATCTTTTTTGACTAACCACGCCCATCTTTCCATTAACCTTCCGTATAATATTCTCTACATTTGTTAATGAAGATAATTGGACTATATAATTTCTTTTCCTTTTTAGCATTCCATATATTTTATTTTCCTTTTATAGCATTCCGTGTGTATTTAAGATGAGGAAACCATCATTAATACATCGGTAATTAATAAGATTAACAAGATTTGTTGAAGGGTAAATCGTGTGTAGAAAGTGAAAACCGTAATTAGATAAAAATGGTAAGGAAAAGAGAGACAAGTGGCAAATTCCTATTCGTCCCTCGTGCCCCCATCGGTATTTTCCCCCATCAAAAATTTTCTCAGACGCATCACCATGCAAAAAAGGGATGCAAAACCACGAACTTCATCTTCATGCTCAAATATCAACACCAACACCACCACCACCATCGCCGTCATGTCTGAGCTGGTCCATTCTCGTAACACAGTTTTCTACGCCATTTTCGAAGATGATATACTAAAACAGATAAAAGACCCTGAAATCGTTACAAGAAATGGTATGAACAAGTTGCATCTTCATTATTTTCACTCCATGTTAATATTCTTGATATAATCTCTCCTTATGTTACTGATTTCATTTGGAGTCACGAGCCATTCACTCTTTATCCATCTACTAATGTTCCACCAAACCCTAACTTTGACAACATCCCTTGTTTACATGGAAACAATAGGTTTGGTAGTCACTATGATGATGAGTGATTTATTGTTTTTATTCTCACTGAAATTTCAAAGAAAATCCCTAATATCTCAACTAGGGTTTGGGATTCTTATGGTGAGTTTCTTCTCCTAGGATATATTCCTTTAAAGCCCTATAAAATGGATAAAAATAGAGTTTTTATTAGAGGTGGAGAAGTTATTTTGGTGCATAAAGATAGCATGCCTATGAAATCGACATTAATTGCAAATTCATCGTTTCTTAATTTTTATGAGATTGAGGAACCAGCTCCATACTATTTCAAATTAACTGTTGAGAGAAAGATTTCTGATTACCCTAAGAAGCTTAAGTTGAATGTGCATCAGATTCGGGTTCCAGTTCCAATTTCTATTGCAAAATTGTTGACACATGAACCTTGTTTGATTTCTTTGGCAAATGAGGGATTTTGCAATATAAATGATGCTGATTTGAGGAAGCTTAATTAGTGAGAAGATGGATACATTTCTAAAGACTAGTGAAGTTAAGGTATTAAGAAAGAAGAGCTTGTGTTGATGGGGCAAAACGATTTGCTGGTTTTTACGGAATTGAGACGACCGTACGGAGGAGACTCCTTGAACCAAGCGAAATGTTCAACCTCACACATATGCACTGCAAGAAGGGGGTGCTTTGAATTCGAGAGATCAATCTGTAGTACTCTGGCTTAAACCAATACAATGGACGTTCCAAAATAAATTCGGTCACAAGAGAGAATGGGTCGATCTGTAGGAGGGAAGCTGAGAAATGTGTGGAATAAATGGTAATCAAAGATTGTAGGTGTGTTGTGATAAGTTCTGAATGATTGAAATTGCTCAGTTGAGAGTAATTGCTCAATTGATAAGTTGTTGATCTCGTATTGTCAGTGAGACGTGAGATTCTTGTTATTTTTGTCGTTTTTTATTTCAATCATGACTCAAAGACTTATTTATATTGCTGGAATTGTAGAAACCATGATCCCATGAAGTGTGACAGTTTATGGAATCAAAGAGTGGGGAAGTGGAAATCATGTTTGAAACCAGTTGCTCATCGTGCAGAGACTTGGTTGATTTTCCATCCACTACTTTGTTAACTCCTTCAACTAATTGCACGACTTGCTCACATTCCATCGTGTATTTGAACACACGTGTCGTAGACCGCCAGACCAAAACCCTAGTTGATATCCCCCCAAGTGACACGATTGACGTCTCGTGGTTAGTTTCGTCGGTTGTTGACTTCATGATTTAATGGGACAATGAGTCCATGTATTTGTTGAGTTGAACATGATTTTGTAAAATGTTCTGAAACTCATGAATTGAACGTGGACATGATTCTCACGTTGATAGTTGATGCGGGCAAGTATTACTCTGATTTATTGAATATTGATAGTTGGACCAATATTCCTTGATTGAGCAAGTATTGCTCATCTAATGAATCATTGGTGCCATGACCAAAATATTAATTAAAATAATGGTAGTTGAACCGAGCATAATTAATAAAAATTCTGATTATGATATCGTCGTAAAATTATTATTGTTCGAGTCTGGAATTATGATCCTTGGACTTAGAAACCCTAATATGATCAATTGATGACCAATTCATGGTTAATTGAAAATTAACTTCGGAATGAAGGATAACCGGCTTCACGGGACCGTGGGTTGACCATTTAGCTCTCACATGCTCGTGTGAGCAAACTCCAAGGTCTCTTGAAGAGTTGGTGATTTGTTGATGAAAGAATGATCAAATGTTGGTTTAATCATTTATTCGAAAATGCTCGTCTGAGCCTTAGGTGATGAAACCTAATTAATTATGAAGAGGTGAGGGACCGACCAAGGGGTCATGAAACCTGCCTTGGGTGGTCACGGGATCAAATGATGATCGTTTCATGAAGTTCCAAGTTGTTTGGAAGAGTTTTGGACCTAATACATGCAATTGCGCAAATTAGGTCGAACCGTGAAAATACACGGGACAGGCTCATTGCGAGCCAAGGAACTAACCCTTGTCAGACAAGGTAACATGCTCACGTTGTCAAAGTGTTCGTATCTCAGTTCTGAGAATTTTGATATTTTCTGGCGTGCAATTGAGCATTCATTTGAGAAAATACGAAGAAATCAGAGATTTTTGATAAAACCGTCAAAACTTCATTAGATGAAGGAAAATAATTAAAAAAAATGAGGGAATCATGAAGTGTGGGACCGGTCATGGCCAAGGCATGGCCGGCCGGCCAAAGGGCCCAATCCCACACGTTTTTCTAATTTTTTTTATAATATTTTCATGATTTTAGGGAAATATGATAAAATCAAGGAATTTGTTAAAACCAAGGAGTTTTTGTTGAAACCAAAGAGTTTTGTTGAAATCAAGGAGTTTCCATGAGATGTGAAAAACATAAAAAATAATAATAAAAAAATAAGGGATGTGTGGGACCGGCTTGAGCATGGTTAGCCGTCTAGGGCCCGGTCTCGTGAGTTTTCCCTAATTTTATGTATTATTTCATGATTTAAAGGAATTTTCATAATTTGAAGGAAATATCATGAAATCAAGGAACTTCATGGGATTATGGAAACATGAAAAATATAAAAATAATAAAATGCGACGTGTGGGGCCTGCTAGGGCTTGACCGGCCGGCTAGGGCCCGGTCACACATGTTTTCTTAATTTTATATTATTTTTCATGGGATCAAGGAAATATCATGAGATAAATAAGTTTTCATGGAATTAGGATATAATAATAAAATAGTGAGGAACCATGAGGTGTGGGGCCGGCTGGGATCAAGGCATGGCCGGTTGGCCAATAATCACGGCCCCACAATATTTTTCTTAATTTTATATTATTTTTTTGGTGTGAGGGAAACACCATGAAACTGAGGAGTTTCCTCAAAACGAAAGATATTTGTTCAAGTGAAAGGATTTTCATGAACTCAAGCAAAATAATAAAAAATATGATAAAAATATGAAACTAGCGTGGGATTGACCACGACACGTCCGGCCGGTCAGTGGGCCCATGATCCTAGCGCCTTGGTTAATTTTTAATTATTTCATTATTTTCCTTCCTATTTTGCATAGGTTCATCGTCTCGTCGTATTTTGATATACTCGTTCGTGCGGTGACTGTTAATGCATCGTCGCTAAATACACTTGACCATTTAAATCGGGGCTTACTCAAAGGTAGCTTAGATGCCCGTGTGTTGAATATTTATTACTAGACCATGGAATTCTGCTGAGAAGAACCATAGATTGAAGCAACGAAATATTACAAAAGTATTTGAATACTTTCAGAAAATATTTGAATATTTTCAGAAATTCAGTGGATGAATCTAAGAATTTTCAGAATAATTAATTGATGGCTCTATACTAGCAGAGCAAGCTGTCTAGGAGCCGTCAATCTCGTGATTCTATATAAAAATAATTACAGTATTCATGAGATATGTCGTTGTCCATCCGAGAGACTACATATCTGCATGTACTCTGAGAGACAGTATTCTCAGTCAGAGATTTGATGAGAGACCCGTGTCTCAATACTCACATCTGATTGCTGGATCAGAAGTTCGTATAATTATGGGTTTACGATTTTAGCCTTTGTCGAAAATCCACCATCTACATTAAGTCCCCTACTTAGTGAGGAAAGCCGTGTTCCTCAGTCATCATTGAATGGTGATTTTCCGGTCATAAAAAATATAAGTAATTGAACTTAGTCGTAAGTTAAGATGTTACCGGATTTCGATAGTACAAGCATACCATGACTTGAATGAAGATCCCAGTGGCATGATAGAGTGTCGTTTGATGGACATAAATTGGTGTTGAACCACTGATTTCGACGACGGGACCTTGGTCGTATAGGATTCGCGGGCCTGGCCCAAAAAAACAATCCTTATTTTAGGAATAGATGCTCGTTTGTTCGTTAGTTTAAGGAACAAACAAAATAGACATGAGTCTAATGATATAAAATTTTGTCTATGAGCTTTCACGAAAACCAAAATTTTATCTTTGTGAGATTTCACAAAATGGAATAAACTCTCATTCCAAAGGTGAATGCTCGTACGAGAGAAAAGTTTTTTTTTTTTTGAAAAGACGTGCGTCTGTTAATAAAATTTTTGTCTATGCGCTTTCATGAAAAGTTTTATTTTTGATATGTGAGCGTTCACAAAATTTTGAAAATATACTCTCGCTTCAAAGACAGATGCTCATGCGAGGGAGCAAAATATATAGATATATTTTTAAATTTACGTGAGTTTCACGTTAAATATATGTATTTTGTAAAATCAACGTTTTGATTTTGAACAACTGTTGAAAGTAGACAATTATACATGGTGAAATAATGTATGTATGTGAGTTTTCACAATTGTAAAATGACGTCTGTCCAATTTTTGAAAAACCAGTGGATGTTAAAATTCACGTGGGTTGTTCATGGTTTGATGAAAAATCAAGTCATGATTTTGAATAATGAATTTTGCTCGTCTTTGCAGGTTTGAAGGAACGAGCAAGTTTTCGAAATATTGACGTTATAATCACTACATCTAGTGAAATTGTAAATAGGCAAGAGTTGATTGTTACCGCGTGCTTGTTGTTGGTATATCCATGCCTCCATGTATTTCGCCTCAGATAGTGGTGACTTCTGGTTATAACCACCCTTCCAGATCTTTCGGCGAACGCTCCAGAAATATCAAGTCAAACATGAAGACTTTTGCAGATGTTCATCTTGGGATGAATCAACCTTTCAGAGACACTGGAAAGCTGGTATTGTGTATGTCTCTCGATCATCCGTGAGTCATCCCTTGTCAGTAGAAGCACCGTCAACTGCAACAAATGAGACTATCGGCTGACGATGAAGGCAGGATTTGCGTTGATGGTGTAGATCCTGATTCAGATGTGGATGAACGAAGAATTTCGTCATAATTCGTCATCAGAAAATTCAGAAGTTATGTCTTCATTGAAATTTTTGTAGAATCTTCATCCGATGTCGGATTTTCGCGGTCTACCCATGTATCCTCATGCCCGGGAAATTTCCAAACTTTGAAAAATAAGCTTTTTGGGTTCCGAGCATGTTTAGGATCCGAAATTGACAAAACAGTAAACTTCCAGGAGACCTTCAGAAAAGTTTCAGCTGGCATGCGGTCCAATGTTTTGGCCACAACTCTTCGCTTGTTTCTTCAATTGCTGTGAATTTTGGATATGTTGTATAGGACATCCATACGAAGAGATTGGTGTATGACCATCCCCAAATTGTTCACCGATTTCTCCCAGCTTGTAGGTTTGTACAGGACAATGTAAAATCATCTCAGACGAGCTTGCTGTAAAACACTCATGTTGTGTCTTTAGACCATTCGCTTGTGTCTTGAACAGTTGGTGAAGGATTTCAATGTCATTGATTCATTTGAGGTCAGGACTCCTTGATTGATACATGAGCATGGTGCTTGCAGTGCCATCTTGCTTCTGTCAGTCGTAGAAACATCACTTCTGAAACCCTGGTCACGGGACCATAGCTGAGGCTGCTCTCGAAATGGGATGATGTAATGACCATGGTTTCATGTCCCGGTGGTAGAATTACTTTTATGATGAATAATTAGCACATGAGAGTATGGTTCTACGAGTCTTGGACTGTGAAACTGATCGTCATGATCAGTGGACCGTCAGTCCCCAGTATTTTGTTAAATCTCTCCTTTTCGTTTTCTCTTCTTCTGGTAAGACTCAGATAGAGGACCCGGGTGGAAAATTGATGTAAAGACCTAGGTGGTAGAAGTTGGAGGTACCTTGATGAAGGACTTAGCGAAAAGACCTGGTGGACATCGATCGACTGTAGAGGTTATGAATCCCGTCCACGAATTTCTGCTTGCATGTTGTGTGCTCTGGAAGCTGTTGGAACCTCACACGACGTCGTAATTCGATGCTTGACCCCAACTTTTGAAGCTAAGAGACTGAGTTATTACATTATAGAAGATCACTCAATTTGGAGTTGTAGAGGTCCGCCAACGAAGCGTGCACATTTGCAATTTGTAATCCCGTACAAATTTTTCAGGTTTCGTAGACCTGACGGTAAAGGCCATATCTTTCAGATCGTATGTACGATTAATGCGTCCTTTTGGTATGTCGTAGAAGATACATAGAAGAACATCTTTCGTTGAGGAGTCATTATCCCATTCCTCACCCATTGGTACGTTTTTGCAAACCCATGACCTGAAGTGTGTTGTATCTCATTTGTAGAGGTGATGAGAACATCTTGTATAAGACTTTGGATTATGCCCACCAGTCATGCCAGCTTTGGGAAGACTTTCATGTAAGCATGTTATTAGGTCTACACATCTTGATATGAATCATTGGTTCTTAGAGAAATCCGCTTCATGTGTAACACTTCAGAGAATGATTAGTTGATGAAGCCCTGAGGATGTTGCTCTTGCGACCGTCGTTGGTGCTGAGACTATGAATGATCACGCTCCAGAGATCCTTGTCGATGCTGAGATAATGAATGGTGTTCCTCTAGAGATTATTGTTGATGCTGATACCATGGTCGAAGTTGCTCCAAAGACCGAAAAGGCTATAACCATGATTATAGATATAATTCTTTCTCCTTCATCCAGTGAGCCTTTTACATTCACGAATTAGTTGATGAGTTAAGCGTTCCTAAGATGAAGGTGTACTGATAGTTCAACCTGATTGCTCCTGAAAGCATAACTTTAGCATGAACTATCTTTGTCGGTGTGTCGATGTTGTTGCGGTAGATAGCATCAGCAGTTTTCATACTGGATGTGATTGGTGAAGAGAGAAAGTTCCTCAATCATGCAAGGTCTTGTGATGTAGAGAAATCCCGTTGATGAAGTTTCATTGAATCACCTCAGGTTGCCAGTGTATGTTGAAGGAGTTAGTGCCATCCATGTACGAATGATGTTGCAACTGCTTCAGAAGTCTTATCATGGGATAATGAAGACTTATCGATTGAGTTTAGTAACACTTTGATCGTGCTGGTGTTGAATCAATATGTCATCATCGAGATATTTATGCTGAAGCTGTACTACTTAATTGGGAGTACAATTTGATGGCTTCTTAGATGCTTGAGAGTTGAAGCGTATATTCCTTAAGCATCGAATGTCTTAGGGGTTTGATTATCTCGGCCCTGAAGTTTCTTACGTTGATTAAGCATCCCTTTCGTTGCGGTAGTGGGATTCGAAACTTGTGCAGACCTCGGAGCTTTCTGATTTTTTGGAACACTCGGACTTGCAGGAGAAACACCCAAAGTGTTCTTTGCCATGTTTGGACATCATCTCAGTAATGAATGTTTCAGTGCTTGATTCGATGAAGCTACCATTCATAACGTCTTGCAGAGTTGCTAGAAAAATTGAGTCCCCATGCTAGGATAACATGTGAGGAAATAAATGACATAGACATGGAATGAGACTTGCCCGAGTGCGGAACTTCTTGATGAATGTCTATGCATCTTTTGTTCTTGCTTCAACCTCGTCAAAGTTTGAAGTTCCTCCAAGTACTCTGATGATGGAATGTCTGCCAAATCTTCTGGATCAGAACTTTCTTCGTTGGAGAGATGTGTAACCAAAGGTGCTTTGTAAGTACCCATCTTTTCAGCATGGATCCACGCTCGTATGAAGGACATGTCATATCCTGGATCTTCCTGATTATGTGAAACTTGGTTTCTGTCCAGGTTGAGCTTATGTTCACTTTGATAGTGATGTAACTATAAGTATTTCTGAGCGCTCCTTCAACATCTCCTATTGTGATGGAGCATGAGTAACTTCTTTTCGAGTGATGCCTATGGATCTGATGGTTTTCAGTGAGATGTTGTTGATGGCGGTGCCAGCATCGATCAACGTTCTTCCAAATTCGTTTCTTCTAAGATTGACTATGATAAGCAGTCCCCAGTCGTACATATCTTGGTATGTGTCTAGAGAATCAAGAAATATTTCCGGAATGGACTTCTTGACACGATGTGCTTCAGTTCTGTGAACGTGTCTCTCCTTTGTGCCTTAGACAAATAGAGCAATTCACATTCGACCAAGGATTAAACTGCCTCTTTGATTGGTTGTTCAGATAGTGTAAAGGCTCTGATTGGGAGAGGATTCTTGTGTACTCCTTCAGTCCCCAGTTGAAGCTATTGTGGATCAACCTTCTATTTTAAAAATGTGCTTCAAAATATTGCAATTGTTTGTTAGATGATTTATGAATCTATGAAGGTGACAGTACCCGGGATTCTCCATTTCTTCTTCAGTCGTATCTCTCCTGATAAACGAAAATTTTATTGTACCATTTTGAACCTAGATTTCCAGTAACTCGATCACTCCTTTGTGAGAAAAGAAAAGCTTGAGTCTGTCAGGCCATTTCCCCGTCCGTTGATGTCGGGTCGAGGTTTGTGCATTTCAGGATTGGTTATCTTTTCTTTGTGCCTCCATAGGCCTGAGATGTTGGAGAAGCGTTCTGATGTTGTGTCTCATCTTTCCTTTCAGCAAAAACATTTGTTGAAGGCTGGAGATTGTACATATTGTTGACTAGGCCTCGTATGTTTCAAGATTCCTCGACCTTGCGGGGTGCAGTAATCGTTGATCTCTTCGCTGCTTCATGAAGCTCTGAGAAGGCCTGGAAATAAAGATTTTCTAATAAAGCTCTATAGACCGGGATCATGCCGTTGATACAAAAGTCTACCAGTTGCTGCTCCGTGACACTTGGATCATGAGAGTCCAGGGTATGGACTCTGAATCTTTTCACGTAGTCATTGGGATGTTCATTGTTCCTATGAAACATTCTTCCAAGATCAGAGAGAGTAATTTTCTATGACACAAAGAAGTACTTTCTGTAGAAGGCGTTAATCATTTCTCCCCAATTGTTGATAATTCCTGGTGCGATGTTGTTGTACCAGGTGTATGCCCTGCCTTTCAAGGATTTTGAAAATTCTTTGAGGAGAACAACATGGTTATGTTCATGTTTACCCAAGGATTCAAGGAACTAAGAAACATGTTCCCGAGCATTGCCTCTTCCGTCATAAAAAGTGAAGGTTGGAGAGGTATAACCTTTTGGAAGAGGAATACTTTGCGTAGCAGCAGGGTACGGAGGCTGGTGACGATGAACATGTGATGTCTTGTCTTTTCCTCGGTTCTCCAATATTCATTCCAATTCTTCCAGAGTAATGAAATTTGATGATTCCTTTGTTGACGGATCGTCTGCAACTTTGCGGACTTCACTGCCATCTACCGTATGAATTGAAACTACTTCAGGATTAATATCTGGAGATGTCTCCTTTTTTCCCTTTCCTTGAGTCTTCCCTGACATCTTTTCAGTAATAGGTTTGAGATAATTACACAGCTCCTTCTGTGCAGAAGCAATGTCAGTCTGATTCTTGGCAAGAGTTTCTTGCACCTTCATGAGATTACCAATAGTATGTGGATTATTGACGACACTATCATTTATAGGGGTGATCACTGGAGCGCTCGGAGGAGTGTTAGTAGAAGGTTGCCGGAGGAGTGGTGTTGGCAGTACCACTAGAGCTTGCAATATTAGAGTCGGGTGTTGAATCTGGGTTGGTAACTGAACCAGACCTACGACCGACCATCTTTGTGAGAAGTGAGATTGCAACCGAGAGAATGATCTCCCACTGTGGTCGCCAATCTGTAGATGGGGCAAAACGATTTGTTGGTTTTTACGGAATTGAGGAGACGATCGTACAGAGGAGACTCCTTTAAACGAGCGAAATTTTCAACCTCACACAGATGCACTGCAAGAAGGAAGTGCTTTGAATTCGAGAGATCAATCTGTAGTACTCCGGCCTAAACCAAGATAATGGTCGTTCCAAAGTAAATTCGGTCACAAGAGAGGATGGGTCGATCTGTAGGAGGGAAGCTGAGAAATGTGTGGAATCAATGGTAATCAAAGATTGTAGGTGTGTTGTGAATTCTGAATATGATAAGTTCTGAATGATTGAAATTGCTCAGTTGAGAGTAATTGCTCAATTGATGAGTTGTTGATCTCGTATTATCTGTGAGACATGAGATTCTTGTTGTTTTGTCATTTTTTATTTCAATCATGACTCAGAGACTTATTTATATTGCTGGAATTGTAGACACCATGATCCCATGAAGTGTGACATTTTATGGAATCAAAGAATGGGAAAGTGGAAATCATGTTTGAAACTAGTTGCTCATCGTGCGGAGACTTGGTTGAATTTCCATCCACTACTTTGTTAACTCCTTCAACTGATTGCACGACTTGCTAACATTCCATCGTGTGTTTGAACACACGTGTCGTAGACCGCTAGACCAAAATCCTAGTTGATATCCCCCAAGTGACACGATTGACGTCTCGTGGTTAGTTTAGTCAGTTGTTGACTTCATGATTTAATGGTACAATGAGTCCATGTATTTACTGAGTTGAACATGATTTTGTAAAATGTTCTGAAAATCATGAATTGAACGTGGACATGATTCTCATGTTGACAGTTGAGGCGAGCAAGTATTACTCTGATTTGTTGAATATTGATAGTTGGACCAATATTCGTTGATTTGAGCAAGTATTGCTCATCTAATGAATCATTGGTGCCGTGACCAAAATATTAATTAAAATAATGGTAGTTGAATCGAGCATAATTAATAAAAATTCTGATCATGAGATCGTCGTAAAATTATTAGTGTTCGAGTCTGGAATTATGATCCTTGGACTTAGAAACCCTAATTTGATCAATTGATGACCAATTCATGGTTAATTGAAAATTAACTATGGAATGAAGGAGAACCGGCTTCACGGGACCGTGGGTTGACCATTTAGCTCTCACATGCTTGTGTGAGCAAACTTCAAGGTCTCTTGAAGAGTTGGTGATTTGTTGATGAAAGAATGATCAAATGTTGGTTTAATCATTTATTCGAAAATGCTCGTCTGAGCCTTAGGTGATGAAACCTAATTAATTATAAAGAGGTGAGGGACTGATCAAGAGGTCATGAAACCGGCCCTAGGTGGTCACGGGATCAAATGATGATCGTTTCATGAAGTTCCAAGTTGTTTGGAAGAGTTTTGGACCTAATACATGCAATTGCGCAAATTAGGTCAAACTGTGAAAATACACGGGACCGGCTCATTGAGATCCAAGGAGCCAACCCTGGTCGGTCAAGGTAACATGCTCACATCGTCAAAGTGTTCGTATCTCAGTTCTAAGAATTTTGATATTTTCTGGCGTGCAGTTGAGCACCCATTTGAGAAAATATGAAGAAATCAGAGATTTTTGATAAAACCGTCAAAACTTCATGAGATGAAGGAAAATAATAAAAAAAATATGAGGGAATCATGAAGTGTGGGACCGGTCATGGCCGGCCGGCCAAAGGGCCCAGTCCCACACGTTTTTCCAATTTATTTATAATATTTTCTTGATTTTAGGGAAATATGATAAAATCAAGGAATTTGTTAAAACCAAGGAGTTTTGTTGAAACCAAGGAGTTTTTGTTGATAGCAAAGAGTTTTGTTGAAATCAAGGAGTTTCCATGAGATGAGGAAAACATGAAAAATAATAATAAAAAAATAAGGGACGTGTGGGACTGGCTTGAGCATGGTTGGCCGGCTAAGGCCCGGTCACGTGAGTTTTCCCTAATTTTATGTAATATTTCATGATTTGAAGGAATTTTCATAATTCGAAGGAAATATCATGAAATCAAGGAATTTCATGGGATTATGGAAACATGAAAAATATAATAATAATAAAATGGGACGTATGGTGCTAGCTAGGGCTTGACCGGCCGGCTAGGGCCTGGTCACACGGGTTTCCCTAATTTTATATTATTTTTCATGGGATCAAGGAAATATCATGAGATTAAGGAGTTTTCATGAAATTAGGGATATAATAATAAAATAATGAGGAACCATGAGGTGTGGGACCGGCTGGGATCAAGGCATGGCCGGTTAGCCAATAATCACGGACCCACAATATTTTCCTTAATTATATATTATTTCTTTGGTGTGAGGGAAACACCATGAAACTGAGGAGTTTCCTCAAAACGAAAGATATTTTTTCAAGTGAAAGGATTTTCATGAACTCAAGGAAAATAACAAAAAATATGATAAAAATATGAAACTGGCGTGGGATTGACCACAGAACGTCCGGCCGATTAGTGGGCCCATGCTCCCAGCGCCTTGGTCAATTTTTAATTATTTCATTATTTTCCTTCCTATTTTGCATAGGTTCATCGTCTTGTCGTATTTTGAAATACTCGTTCGTGCGGTGACTGTTAGTGCATCGTCGTTAAATACACTTGCATCATTTAAATCGGGGCTTACTCAGAGGTAGCTCAGACGCCCGTGTGTTGAATATTTATTACTAACCCATGGAATTCTGCTGGGAAGAATCATAGATTGAAGCAACGAAATATTACAAAAGTATTTGAATACTTTCAGAAAATATTTGAATATTTTCAGAAATTCAGTGGATGAATCCAAGAATTTTTATAATAATTAATTGATGGCTCTATGCTAGCAGATCAAGCTATCTAGGAGCATTAATTATTCTGATATGAGCTTGCTGGAGCTTCATATCCTTTATATAGTCAAGGAAAACTGTTGTTTGTATCCTGAAGACGTTATCGCTCTATACTAGCAGAGCAAGATGTATAGGAGCCGTCAATCTTGTGATTCTATATAGAAATAATTACTGAAGTATTCAGTATTCATGAGATATGACGTTGTCCAACCGAGAGACTACATATCTGCATGTACTCTGAGAGACAGTATTCTCAGTCAGAGATTTGATGAGCGACCCGTGTCTCAATACTCACATCTGATTGCTGGATCAGAAGTTCGTATAATTATGGGTTTACGATTTTAGCCTTTGTCGAAAATCCACCCTCTACAACTTGTTAGAATTTCTGTTTTGTGTGAGTTTGGAATTAGGGTTTTCTAAATAGGAAAGTTCCAGATGTCGACATAATTTGACATGAGTATAATTCTTATCTTTTATTGTCCAAAGTTATTCCTTGATACTCAAGGTGATCCCAATCTGAAATATTGAGAATCTTTTAATTAAAATTTTCGATTATATGCTTTTAGTTTTCCATCAAAACAAAACATATCTCTTGGAAAGTTATATTGGTTAAGTGTTAAACTAATATTTGATATTTTCTAATGAGAGATTTCAGAATTACAGGTTGGATAATTGGAAAACCGAAATTAGGTACTTATTGCTTATCTTGAGAATATTTTTGGTTTCAGAATTTCCTTGTTGTCCAAACAACCTTGGTCTATAAATAGTTGAGTTTGCATTTCTTGCAAACTATCCTAAGAGCCATACAAACTTCATTCGTGTTGTTTCTGGTGGATCCGTCTATTCGGAGAAGAATGTATCCTAATTAGGAGAAATCTCTTGCGACCACTCGTTTAAATTACTTATGTGGGATCAAGAAGCTCTATGTGTATCTTTGTGGGAAACTAGATAATTGCATTGTTATTTTAGTTTTAGATTATTGATTTGATTGACTAACGGTTTCTGAAACTTTGATTGCACCTAGTTTTATTATTCTCGAGAGACTTCTCTTCAGACATAAGGGTCACTCAAACAAGATCATAGTATTGACGAGATCTTTAGAACTGTTTTTAGATCTAAAAAGAACTTGTAATCATCCATTGTTAACAGAATCTGTTTTGTGTGTGATCGATCATAAGTGGATTCAAGTTTGTGGTGTGTAGGTACATAAGAAGGCAATTGAAAATTTGAAGAACAAGAAGTTTTTTCTTATTTGTTTTTGTATCTCGTGATTTGTGCACTATGAATACCAATATTCTGTGGAGCACGTGTCACGATCTTAGTGGTCGCGCAATAACTGAATTATACAGCCTTCGCTGGACAAAAGAACCTGAGCTGCAAAGGGTACCTCCGTAGATCTACTTTATCTTGCCCCAAGAAAGAAGACCTCGACGGTAGAGATGAAAGAAGTACAAGTCTTATCTAAAAGGCGCAGCTGGCAAAGGGACAGAGTTAGATGATGCATCTAATCAGCATTAAATGCCAAGAATCTTATCTATACACATGAACCAAGGCACGTGGAGAGAAGAGGCGTTGCAAGACCTGATTGGTTGACACAAGTGGTGAACGAAGTTACATCCCATACAAAGGCTGGGAAGTTCCCGAAGGAACGTGGGTTAGCTGAGATGGCATGATTCTAATGGAACAAGCACGCGGTGAACGAAGGTACCACTGACACCTAAGGTATATCAGCATACGATGAACCCAGAGTTATTAAAGATATACCAGGGGTAGAAGGGGTTATAAATACCAAGCCTCACCAACAAATTAAAGGCATTCAATTCATTACCTAGAAGAAGAAGATCTAGTCTTAAGCTTATACCTCTTTAATTTTTAGAACTTAAGTAAACTACAACTTGAGTTCTCTCTATTACTTTGGGAAGCATTTAAGATCTTTGTAACCACCACAACTTAATACAAAATAATCACTCATTTCCCCCGTGGACGTAGACAAATGTCGAACCACGTTATATCTTGTGTCTCTTGATAACTTAGATGTTTTTACATTATCTTTACGTTCTTTGTTATTGTTGAGACCTTACTCATCTTTTATTACTTAGTATCATCAGTTCAACAGAGGTATCGATACTTCCTAGAATCCGATCCTTTGAGATGCTTACATTATGTAGACTATGGGAAAATAAGTAGTCAGAGTTTGGAGCCCACCATGTTCTTTCTCACGACCGTGATCTTAGACACAATTTTAACTTCAGTTTTTTTTTAATTCTTCGGAAACAAAGGGATCTGTGTCTCAACGGTGAATCTCACTCTCTAAGTGATTCTTTCATTTGTTACTTGTGTATGTTCTTTGTGTTCGTCATCTCTAGAAACAGACGACTTCACAGATCTACAAAGTTCTTCACAAAAGCGTATCCGCAAAACGCCAATATTTTTGTTTTATACTAAAACAACCAACTTTTTTCACAGATCTGAGAACCTTTGATTGACAAAGGAACCTCAGTAAGATTTTAAGGAAGAAAAATCTTCTAAAGCATTAATCACATCGTTTTCTCCAAGATCTGACAACCCCTTTTTCGGTTTTTAAGGTTTTTAAGGTTGTTTTCTCCAAGGGTGTCATACGCCTTTAATACCCGTCTGTCAAAAAAATCATTGCAGTATTTTTTCTGAAAAAGCTGCTCATCCACCCTCTGTGTCAGATCATTTATTGTTACTTTTTGACGAAGGTACCCAAGTACCAGATTTCTTCACTCTCTTTGTGACCACAAGGTATCAAAAGCCGAAGGTATGCAGAAACCGGATGATATACCAAACAAGCTCATGACCAGCGCTCACAAGAGGAAGATCCCAAAAGAAGTCTTAAGAAAATCAAAGAAATGAAGCACATGACGGACAAAGCGAGATAGCAAGAAGAACGGTTGCTGCAAAGACACCTATTCCTACTGAGGGGATGGGGAAAACATCAGGAGCTCAACCTATCTACGACATGCCGTTACCGGAGCATCCGGATACATTGAAGCCACCTGCAGCCAACGCAGGGTTACCTGGGACCTTAGTTCATACAGGGCGAGGGTTGGGAAACCTAACACCAATCCAGATAGATCCAGATGCACCAATCATAGACGAAGTAGCGGACAACTCTGTGCTTCCAGCCGACAGCACTCTGCAAGGAGGTGGAGCCCTCAACAAAGATCAGATGGAGGCACAAGTAGCAGCCTTGATCCTACGAAACAAGGAAAACAAAGATGCGCTATAGAAGATGGCCCAACAGAACCAGAATCTCAAAGGTATGTTGGACACACAGATCGAAGGATCCCAAGTTCGGCTTCCCCAAATGAAGCATAACAACGGAGCCATCTCAGGGAGATGAAGGGTCACTTTCAACATAGCAATGCCTAATCAACCTAACGGAGATGGAGCACCGCACCACGACCCAGATGAGGTGGACTCAACATACAAACCCTCTCAAAGCTACTACGACAAGGCGCTATCCAAAGATGCTCACAACGTGAACATGGTCATGGAGCAAATGGAAAAGATGCAGAGGGAGATACGAGGCCTAAAAATTGGTCATGCAGGCGCAAGGCTAGAAGAGGCGCTACATGAGGCAACCACGTCTCCATTATCTTTTCGCATTTTTGGGGAACCTATTCCTCCAAAATGCCTGGTACCTACGTTTCAGGCATACAATGGTACCTCAGATCCCGCAGCCCACCTACGGTATTACACTCGTATCCTTGCCCATTGGGAAAGAGATGAGGTAGTACTCTGTAAGTACTTTCCGGCAAGCTTAATAGGATGACTCCTTAGAGCAATTGTCTATGGTCTTTTTGGATACATACATGTACAACAAAGCAATAAAGGCAGGGTTAGATAGGCTATTTTATTTAGCTATCGGACCCCGGGAAACACTCATGCAGTACACAGACAGATAGAAAAAGACATGTCAAGCAATCGGGAAAGTTAATCCAAAAATTATCATTAACTGCTATATGTACGTACTTGACATAACCTCAGCCATATTCGTGGAACTTCACAACAAAGACCTCGATTCAGAAGGAGACCTCAGGGTCGTTCAAGATCCCTACATTAGGCTCGAGGATATCCAGAAGGATAACCTCAGAGCACAAACAAAGCCGGCAGCAGCTCCGCGACGAACCAACTCTCTGGAACCAATTTCGGAGATATCTAAGCGACAAAATGAAGTTGGGGGCAGAGCTAGCTATCAGGACAAACGTTCCAAGTATGGAGACAACAAGAGAGGCAGGAGAAGAGAATAATTTGTCGACAAAGTCTACACAAAGCTAAATACAACCTTCTCTCATATCCTAAGCAAGGAAGGAGCAAAGCCAGGCTTTTCATACCCGGGAACTAGGGGAAAGCAGCCAGACAAAACGAAGGGAGATAAGGAATACTGCGAGTACCACCAGTTCTATGGACATAACACAGATACTTGCTATCACCTACGCAGCGTGATCCAAAAATTCATCGACGAAGGTAAGTTCTCGGAATACGTGCAACTACATCCAGATGAAACCGAGGAGGCCTCAAAGAAAAGGGTGGAGCTACCTCAGAATGGAAAATAAATCAACATGATCACCTTCTCCAGCGGAGTCCAAGAAGCAATGGTAGAAGATATACTCGAGTTAGCTCGAAACAGGAAGAAGATCGAATCCCATGAAGTGTTCAAACTAAGTGGACCACCTACCGGCACTTGGGAAGACTGGATGGCCACGCCATTGACATTATCAACAAAAGACGTCAACCATGAGTTTTAAATGCACAATGATCCACTTGTGACCACCCTTACAATACACAGATGGAATGTTACAAAGGTCCTCGTTGTTGGGGGCAGTTATTTAAACGTGTTATTTTACGAACCCTACCTATGCATGGGTTTAACAGTGGAGCAAATGGATTCTTCCACTTGCATAGTATATGGCTTTAACGGAGCAGTCTCTATACCAAGAGGAGAAATCGTTTTGCAGGTACACGCAGGACCCTTAGTAACCAGCATACGCTTCTGCGTGGTGGAATCACCTTCGCCCTATAATGTCATCATGGGCAGGCTCTGGGTCCACAAATTACGAGGAACGGCTTCAACATACCATCAGTACCTATGCTTTCCTACACCTATGGGTGAAATAGAAATCAAGGGCGACCAGCAAGACGCAAGGCTCTGCAACTTGGCAGAAATCAAACTCAACGAAGAAAGAAGCGCGGCTCAGCACCAGGAAAGAAAGAAGCGCAAGGAAACTAACAAAAAATGGGGAATACGGAGACACCATCATCCACGCAGGCACCTTTGCACCAAAAAAAGGAACCCCCGCACTAGAAGCAGGTATCTCCGCCACTCTAAGCACAGATGCCTCCATCAAATGACAATTACAGAAAAGCACTCCTCGATGACCTCAACAACAAATATTCACACCGGTGGAACCAACAAAGAAGATAAATAATGGGACAAAGGCAGAGCCAAGGATACTCAACATTGGAACTTTACTCGAAGAGGAAGAGGAGGTGCAGCTACAACGGTTACTAGAAGAATACGCAGACATCTTTGCATGGTCAATAGAGGACATGCCAGGAATCAACCAAGATTTGGTCTCACACCACCTTCGGATAAAGCTGGAGATACCACCGTTCAAGCAGCGCATGCGGAAAGTAGCATACATCTACCACTGATGCGTGTCGTATGCGTCAAAAATAATTTCACTTCCTCACTCAACTAGATATAAATATAGTATTCGATAAGAAAGAGTTCGTATCCACAGAGAGGCGATTGTTGTTATGCAATTTTCAGATTCTTATGTAACCAAATAACCCAAGTTGTGTTTTTGTATTTATCAAAGTAATAATACTAAATAAAGCAAAGTAAATAGTTGGAATAATCAATAAGGAGAAGATATTGGTTAATGGATAATATCATTCATAAACATGTATTTTTCATCTATGATTAGAATTGGTATTTAATCTCTCAATTATCAAAAGTCCTAAGATATCTTGATCGCAAGAGTATCTCGTTTATTTCCTGATTTTATCACAAACAACATTAAAAGATGCTAATGTGAAATCTTCTTAAAAAGCAACCTAAAGTGTAAAAGCACAATTAGATTTAACTCCCTAAGAGCAATAAGTTCTATGAAATAAGACTAATCGATGCAAACAAACGTGTAAAAGCACTAATTCGTTTTAACAAAGGTTATGATTCATATGCGATTAAAAAGATGTATCACTACAAGTATTAACCACAAGATGCTACTAGAAATCAGAGATAACAACTTTTACGTATTGAAAACCCTAATATAGCTTTAGAGATGAAAACAAATCCAATTGATTCCGGACTCAACCAAACTAGCATTCAAATCATATGATAATAAAACAATGAATCATAAACGATAAACTTAAGACAAAACTAATTCATAGAATCAAATAACATGCTTGAAGAAATCAACTTTTATCCCATAACCAATTATTGTATTTAGCTACTCATATTCATGGAGTTCATCATCATAATATTCAAAGGAAGACTATGAAACATAAAAGAAAGCAAACCCTAGAAGTAGTTCTCTCCAAAAGCTCCAAGAATAGAATAAAAACGTTGTTTTAAATTGTGTAGAAAACTTCCTTTTTATAGCCTTTTTCTCCTTCCAAAAATAGGTTTTGTCTTCAAAGTCCATTAGTTGGAAATTCACCCGGCCCACGAGCAAGAGAAACCCATGTAGAAAATCTGTCCCAAAAGTGGTCGCCGGAAAACTGGGTTTTTGGCCGGAATCTTGCGCCGTAAAGTCGTCGTCGGCCACCTGAAAAGTCAAACGGTCAACCCAGTCAACTCGGGTCAAGCACACTGAGTCAACTCGGAGTCAACTAAGCCAGTTGACATGAGTAGTCCAAACCAAATGTTGCACAGCCCAAATGGCTATGCATTCCCTCTCATTCACGGCCAAGATGGCTGTCTTCTGTTGCACTTTCTGTCACGGCCATGAGGGCTATATTCTGTGCTTCTGCAAATTCAGTTACGGCCATAACGGATGCTAATCCATTACCACCAAGCCATGATGCTTCTCCCATTTAGCCAATTACATTGCAAACACCAGCTAGCCTGCCATCAAACTAACTCCACTTCATTTCCATCTGCATCAACTCGGCTTCACTGCCTTACTTGCAATGTGATTTCAAATGCCTCTCTCGATTTCCATATATCTCCAACTAGTTCATTCTCAGTTCATCATATTCAATATCATCCCTGCAACACATAGTCTGTCGAGAACCACCACCACACTTAAGCAAAATTAACCATCTCAGGCCTTCTCAATCCTGCAACCCTGACCTTCAACACCAACAATCTGTGGCTTTAACACCACTGATGCTCCATCTCTGCAACTGCTAAAACAGCTTCATTCCACTTCCTTGGACATCATTCAGCTGCTCTTATTCACCAAAGCCACCAGGTTTCTTGACTACAAAGACCTTGTGCTTCATCAAGTCAACAAAATTCAACATTACATCAACTGCCTTGTTCCTCCTCTTGGCTGTAGCTTCCACTTCAGTATAAGCACCGGTGTCACAACAGCTCCATTGCCATCAATTCCATAGCATGCTACCATTAGAACTGCAATACCAGACTCATATCCACCTCCACTTCAAACCAACAACACCACTTCCCTTGCTCAGAAATTCCAGCTGCAAAATTCACATCTTCTCAAATTCTTCTCTATTGGAAACTGCAAAAATAACCCAATTGCAAAGACTATGCAATGCCATTCTCAGGGCCACAGCTCTTCCTCAAAACCAGATTCAAAACCTTGGTCCCAACCCTGTATACCTTTGCATTTCATGGCTTGTAGCAGCCTCTTGAACTCAGTAGACATCCACCTGAGAAACCTTCACATCAACTCAGTCACCACATCACCACATTCTTCTCCCTATAATCATTCTCCTTGCATAGCTGCTATTAAGACCTTGTTCTTGTCCATCTCAAACCACCACATACATCTCACCTGCCAATTCCATCTACCAAAATCACCATAACCAGATTTAGCTCCCTGCAATCTCCATTTCAAATTCAAACACCCCTTCATTGATGTTTCAACCTCAAACCCATTTTAAATCAAACCCCTAATTTTGACATACAGCATCACCATCATTTCTCTCGATCTCCAATTCCTGTAAACTTCAGCTGGAATTCAAATCCACACCCTCTTATAACAATTTCATGAATTTCAGACCCAAACGAACCCCAGCTTCAATCGATTGCAACCACCATCAGATTCACTTCTATTCTGCCGTTTCATAACAACAGAATTCCCTTTTTACTCTCTTGGTTACAACACCGACCCAGATTTAATCCAAACCCATTCTCCATCTCAAACTCAATCACATGTATAATTCTTCTCATTCAATTGATTCCTTCTTCTTGAACTTGAATTCATGACCTAATCTGATTGCCACTGAGTAATCAACCACAGAAACAGAACCCATCACAAATTTGATTTCTAAATTTCAGACCAATAATAGCAGCTGATGTTCTTGATTTCAGCTGCTAATGATTGAATGAGTGAATGAGAGGCTTTCTAGGTTTTAGGGTTGTAGACTTGGATAAGATGGTACACCCCACTGCTGGAATACACCCACAGATTGGGTGCCTCATAGATGGTCACTTCTGATAAGAGCTAGTCAGATGGACGCCCCTTAACCTCAGCTAGTCTGTATTTTATTACTCTTCCCAAACAAGGTTACCCTTTATCCTTGGGTTGACTCCATATAGTGTCCTCCCCTGTAATGACGGATTTTCCCTTTTATGCTCCAATTGACGCTTTCTCCATCTTTCGAGCTCCTCCGCTAACAGCAGCTTCCTCCTACTTCTCAAACCCACTCCATCTCTTCAATTTCTATTCATCACTAAAGTTGTCATGCCTTTCATACAGAATCGCATCACCAAAGCCGACATAATTTTCAGACAGAGATGAAGAAATAAAAGCAAATAATGAGAAATAGTCCGCCTCCAGCGCTTTTGCCATGTTTCCCCTTCTTTTGATCCAAATGACTCCAAAGTACCTAAATACTCAAAAACAAAACATAAGGTACATAATTTACAAGAAAACTAGCGTAGAAAGCATAAACAATAGATAAATAATACGGTGTTTTAGACACCTATCAAATTCCCCCACACTTAGACTTTGCTAGTCCTCGAGCAAATCAAACAAAAATAATTATAAAACATACATACAACTCCGTCTCGTCGAGGCTACGGTCAATTTAAGCATAAATAACAAGCCTTTAAACCCCTAGGTGTCCCTAGTGGATGAGTTTTAGTCTCGTGAAGGTTTACAAGAGGTTTGCCTACAAAACCTATATTTCCAACTCCGTCTATTTGTGACAAATCAATGAACGAATCCAAAATGACTACAGGAGGAGGTACCTTGCACAAATTCAATTCATATATTAGTAAAGCTTTAATTAGATAGTCGAACAAACCACAATACTCGGAAACTAAAACCACAATCACAATGAAAAGATTAAGAAGATGGATATAGATATAGATGTTGACGAATGTTCACAAGTGTTCGATGTTTCCCATATCTGTCTGAAGGTCACTGCCAAGATGAACCTATACATATTGGATTGAGATACTTGGCTTGAATTCTACATCAACTCACTGGCATATACAAGGGAACCAGAAGTGACTTTATTCAACCAAATATAATACTTTCTTTTCTTTTTCACTTTTTTTTTTTCTTTTTCACTTTTTTTTTAATTTTTTTAGACAACATGATTGGATCAAACTGGATCCAAGCGCATGATTCTTGTCAGCAAGTACATGATAGTTGCCTTGGATCCTGCATTCCACTCTTGTTTAGGCGACGGAGACAGGGACTACGTTTCACACATACTGCTATTCCCAAGTGTCATTTTATTCCGTTTTGGTCTAATTGGTCGGTCTCTTTTTTTTTTTTTTTTTTTTCTTTTTCTAGTAACTCAATCACTCTATTTCATCCTAGCAGTAATAACACGTCGATGTTTAGTGACCCACCAAAGCACTTGGAGAACAATAGATAAATATGGAAAAATAAAAATAGAATGCGATATGGTGAAATTCCGAGATATGGTAACAACTATTATGTTAATTGTGACTTCTGAGCTATGTTCGTCCCGTTTAGTTAATTGGTTCCTCAACTCCTGCATTCAAAATGGTTCCATCCACTAATGGTGTCATCCTAAAGGCACAAGTTTCTAGATTTCGGAGTTCAAAAAGCACAAATTTTTTCTTGGTTTTTCTATTTTTCTGATTTTTTTTTAAAATGCATAAAACAAACCAAAACAAACTATACAAACATATAAATGCTCCCCCACACTTAAACTTTACATTGTCCTCAATGTAAAATTGAATCATCCAAAGAAAGTTCAAGGTGGGAAATCCCGCAAATGATATGCAAAAACAAAGAAAATAAAAATAAAAGCAAATGCATAAAAATAAAAAGATAAGGGTAAAGATACAAAACCGGTGGGTTGCCTCCCACTTAGCGCTTGGTTTAAAGTCGTCAGCCCGACGTTCTCCTTGTTCACTAAGACTCCTCCAGAGGGAGTGCATCCACAAAGTTCACACCGTCCACAAATTCGGAAGTAAAGTTCTCATAATATGGTTTCAGCCGGTGTCCATTCACTTTAAACTCCTTTCCTGTAGATATGCTACGAATTTCTACTGTACCATGAGAAAACACATTAGTAACAATAAAAGGTCCGATCCAACGTGACCTTAATTTACCTGGAAATAATTGCAAGCGAGAATTAAACAAAAGCACTTTCTGCCCAACACAAAATTGTTTTCTAGAAATCATAGAATCATGAAATGCCTTAGTTTTCTCCTTGTAAATGCGCGAGCTTTCGAATGCATCATTGCGTAACTCCTCTAGCTCTTGGAGTTGTAGCTTCCTTTGCTTTCCATCCCCATCTAGCTCCATATTGCATTGCTTAATAGCCCAAAACGCCTTATGTTCAATCTCAACGGGTAAGTGACAAGGTTTACCGTACACAATCCTAAAGGGAGACATCCCAATAGGTGTTTTGTATGCGGTTCTATACGCCCACAACGCATCATTAAGTCGCATGCTCCAATCTTTCCTTGTTGGATTCACCGTCTTCTCTAGAATGGATTTCACCTCTCGGTTCGACACCTCGGCTTGTCCATTTGTTTGGGGATGATAAGGTGTTGCAATCTTATGCGACACATTGTACTTCTTCAACAATCCTTGTAAGAACTTGTTTTTGAAGTGAGAACCCCCATCGCTAATTATGGCTCTTGGAATTCCAAACCTTGCAAAAATGTTAGCTTGCACAAAATCTGAAACCACTTTAGAATCATTAGTTGGGGTGGCTTTAGCTTCCACCCATTTCGAGACATAATCAACATCAAGTAAGATATAAAAATTCCCATGAGAGTTTACAAAAGGACCCATAAAATCAATACCCCATACATCAAAAACTTCAATAAATTGAATAAAAGTTTGTGGCATTTGATTTCGGGCACCTAGATTGCCTGTCCTTTGGCACCTATCACAAGTTGTGCAGAATATGTGTGCATCCTTAAATAAGGTTGGCCAATAAAAACCGCTTTCAAGTACCTTGTGAGCTGTTCTTTTACTCCCAAAATGTCCTCCGCAAGCATAGGAGTGACAAAAAGACAAGATAGAGTTAAATTCAGAGTCGGGAATGCACCTTCTTATTACTTGGTCGCTGCCATGTTTCCATAAGTATGGATCATCCCATATATATTGATTTCCTAACCTTTTAAGTTTGTCCCTCTCAGCACGAGACAAGTTCTTTGGGATTTGTTTAGAGACCAAGTAGTTCACAATATCCGCATATCATGGTTCCGCAAATGCAATTGAGAATAGTTGCTCATCCGGGAAACTTTCACGCAACGGGATAGCTTCCTTGTCTACAGAAAGACGGCTCAAATGATCCGCAACGGTTTTCTCAATTCCTTTCTTGTCCTTGATTTCTATATCAAACTCTTGCAAGAGTAAAATCCATCGTATGAGCCTCGGTTTCGCCTCTTTCTTTGTAAGCAAGTACCTAAGTGCTGCATGATCTGAAAAGACAACAAATTTTGTACCAATTAGATAAGAGCGAAACTTTTCCAAAGCAAAAACAATAGCTAATAACTCTTTTTCAGTGGTAGTGTAGTTTTGTTGGGCCTCATTTAACGTTCTAGAAGCATAATAAATAGCATGAGGTATCTTCCCCACACGCTGCCCAAGCACCGCACCAACCGCATAATCACTTGCATCACACATGAGCTCAAAAGTCTTGCTCCAATCCGGTGGTTTAATGATAGGGGCTGAAATCAAAAGCTCTTTCAAACGATTGAATGCCGCCACACACTTCTCATCAAAGTTAAAAACCACATCTTTTTGCAATAAGGTACAAAGTGGTGATGCTATCTTGGAAAAATCCTTGATGAATCTACGATAAAAACCTGCATGACCAAGAAAAGAGCGAATCTCCCTCACCGTAGTGGGAGGGGTTAGAGCAAGAATAAGGTCTATCTTAGATTTATCAACTTCCAAGCCTTTAGAAGATACTATATAGCCTAAAACTATGCCATGAGTTACCATGAAATGGCACTTCTCCCAATTAAGCACAAGATTTTTTTCAACACATCGTTCAAGGATTAGTGACAAATTATTCAAACAAAGGTCAAATGAATCACCAAAGACACTAAAGTCGTCCATGAACACTTCGATTATGTTTTCAACATATTCCGAAAATATACTTACCATACACCTTTGAAAAGTAGCTGGAGCATTGCACAAGCCAAAAGGCATCCTTCGATATCAAAAGTACCAAAAGGACAAGTGAAAGTGGTTTTCTCTTGATCCTCCGGTGCTATCACAATCTGATTATAACCTGAATAGCCATCAAGAAAGCAATAATAAGAGTGTCCAGCTAAACGTTCAAGCATTTGATCAATAAAAGGTAATGGAAAGTGATCTTTTCTAGTAGTGGCATTCAATTTCCTATAATCAATACAAACCCTCCAACCGGTTTGCACACGAGTTGGGACAAGTTCATTCTCATCATTCTCCACCACGGTCACACCTGATTTCTTTGGTACAACTTGTACCGGGCTCACCCACTTGCTATCGGATATGGGGTAGATAACACCCACTTCCAAAAGCTTGAGTATCTCCTTTTTCACAACTTCCATCATTGGGGGGTTCAAACGACGCTGCGCTTCCCTTGTAGGCTTTGCATCGTCCTCCAAACGGATTTTGTGCATACAAACGGCAGGGCTTATACCCTTGATATCGGAAATTGTCCATCCTATGGCCGTCTTGTGCTTCCTTAGCACCCTTAGAAGTTTTTGCTCCTGTAATTCACTAAGCTCATTAGAAACAATCACAGGTAACTCTTCATTGTCACCCAAGTACAAGTACTTTAAATGACTAGGAAGAGGTTTCAATTCTAACTTTGGAGATTTAACAATAGAGGGTAAAAGTTTTTCATCACTGCATGGTAAAGAAATAAAAGAGATATTATAAGTTTCCGGGCATCCTTGTAGTGAGTTGAGATCACCAAGGGCTTCTTTGACCTCATTACCACACTCTACACCATTATCAATGGATGTAGTTAAAACGGTTTCCAAAGCATCTTCACCATTCAATTCAAACATTTGTTGTGCCAACGTATCCATAACATCAACGGAGAAGCAAGAGTGGACATCACTAGGATATCTCATCGTCTCGAAAATGTTGAAACGTATTACTTCTCCATCAAACTCCATAGTTAGCGTTCCCTTATCCACATTAATAATGGTCTTCGCCATTTTCATGAAGGGACGCCCAAGTAGCAATGGAAGATACGAGTCCGGTGAACCTTCATCCATCTCTAACACACAAAAGTCAGCAGGAAATACTAGTTGATTAACCTGCACAAGAACATCCTCAACAATACCCATAGGGTAGACATTAGAACGATCGGCTAATTGCAACACAATTTCAGCCTTTTTGAGAGGACCTAAATCAAGTGACTTATACATAGATGCAGGCATAACATTAAAGGATGCACCTAAGTCTAACATTGCTTTGTTAAATGTAGTGGTACCAATTGTGACGGGGATGTCAAAGCTGCCCGGGTCTTTGCATTTCAGTGGGAGTTTGTGTTGTAAGATTTCCGAAGCATTCTCCCCCACACTAAGCACTTCATTACCTTTGAGCCTTTGCTTATTGGTACATAAGTCCTTCAACACTTTTGCATACTTTGGAACTTGCTTTATAGCATCAATGAGTGGTATGTTCACATGAATCTTCTTAAGAACATCTAAAATCTCCTTTTCTAGCGCCTCCTTCTTAGAATTTGCAAATCTGCGAGGAAAAGGTAAAGGAGGAACATAAATAGGAATAGGAGTTTTAGAGTTAGGAATAGATACCTCAGAAGTTTGGGGAGAATCCTCATTCTTCTCCTCCAAAACAGGTTCCTTTGGTGTTTCCACCTCTCCCGAATCAGCAACTTCGGGTGGCACAAGTTGTGTACCACTTCTCAATGTAATTGCATTCACACCCTCTTTTGGGTTAATAGGTTGAGAAGGGAGTTTCCCACTATTTTGTGCCTTCATTTGGTTCATCTCAAGAGCCATATAACCAACTTGGGTTTGCAACTCTTTCATCGTGCTCTCCGTTCTTTGCATAAAAGATTTCATCAACTCCTCCATACTTGACCCCTGATTTTGAGGTTGTTGTTGTTGAAATTGAGATTGTTGAAATTGTTGACGCGGCTGGAATTGTTGTTGTTGATATCCACCCGAATTGTTGAAAGTAGGTTGTTGAACCGCTCCTTGCTTGTTCGCATAGCTAAAATTGGGGTGATCTCTCCATCCCGGATTGTAAGTATTGGAATAAGGATCATACCGTCTTGGCTGATTTGGAAAAACCGCATTAGCTTGCTCATTGACGTCTTCATACCCATGAGAATTTGGTATCACCGCGGCTGAAACTTGTTGTAGCATTGATGTAATGTTTCCCATTTGTTGACGAAGTTCCTCTACCTCGCTTACTTAATTGACTCGCCGAAGAAGAACATCCGAACCACGATTCAAGAATTGTTGAGAGTTTGCTGCCATGTTTTCAATCAACTCTCTAGCTTGCGCCACCGTCTTGCTCACTAGTGCACCACCACCCGCTGCGTCGATAAGATTCCTATCACTTGATTGGAGTCCTTCATAGAAGTATTGGATGATCATAGCGTCACTAAATTGGTGATGAGGACAGCTTGCCACCAACCTCTTGTATTTTTCCCAACAATCATATAATGATTCTCCGACATTTTGCTTCATTCCGCAAATCTCCTTGCGAATTTGAGTAGCCTTAGATGCAGGAAAATATCTCTCTAGAAAGAGTTTCTTCAACCCATTCCATGTTGTAACACTCCCGGAAGGCAAGTAGTATAACCAATCCTTAGCATTACCTTCCAATGAGAATCGAAAAACCTTCAACATAGCACCATCCGCCTCCATATTTGTTGGGAGCATAGCCATGACAATGGTGTGGAAATCCATAAGATGCTTGTTTGGATCTTCATTCACCAAACCATGGAACTTTGGTAATTCTCTAAGAAGTCACGGCTTGATTTCAAAAGTGGAGTCGGTTTGAATGCAACCTTGTTGTATATCCAGCTTGTGAGAAGCTAAGTCTTTAAGTGAACGATTTGCAGGGTCACCCATTGCTTCTTCTCCTTCTCCTTCTTCTTCAAAAGGAATATCGTGTTCTACTTCCTCTCCTTCTTGCCGAAGAGCTTCGTGTTCTACTTCCAAGTCGTTTTCTTCCATCGTGCCTTGCCTTGGTTGGAGTATTGTTCCTTTTCGAGTAGCTATCCCGCACCTTGGATAATTCCAATCTTTAGAAGCCAGAGATTAGGTACCTGAAAAACAATTCTCACAAACAAGTGAGAAACAAGACAAGAAACGAAACACAAGTATGCAAGCAGAAAAATAAAAAGAAACTAAAAACTAGATAACAAGCCGAATGCCTCCCCGGCAACGGCGCCAAAATTTGATGCGTGTCGTATGCGTCAAAAATAATTTCACTTCCTCACTCAACTAGATATAAATATAGTATTCGATAAGAAAGAGTTCGTATCCACAGAGAGGCGATTGTTGTTATGCAATTTTCAGATTCTTATGTAACCAAATAACCCAAGTTATGTTTTTGTATTTATCAAAGTAATAATATTAAATAAAGCAAAGTAAATAGTTGGAATAATCAATAAGGAGAAGATATTGGTTAAAGGATAGTATCATTCATAAACATGTATTTTTCATCTATGATTAGAATTGGTATTTAATCTCTCAATTATCAAAAGTCCTAAGATATATTGATCGCAAGAGTATCTCGTTTATTTCCTGATTTTATCACAAACAACATTAAAAGATGCTAATGTGAAATCTTCTTAAAAAGCAACCTAAAGTGTAAAAGCACAATTAGATTTAACTCCCTAAGAGCAATAAGTTCTATGAAATAAGACTAATCGATGCAAACAAACGTGTAAAAGCACTAATTCGTTTTAACAAAGGTTATGATTCATATGCGATTAAAAAGATGTATCACTACAAGTATTAACCACAAGATGCTACTAGAAATCAGAGATAACAACTTTTACGTATTGAAAACCCTAATATAGCTTTAGAGATGAAAACAAATCCAATTGATTCCGGACTCAACCAAACTAGCATTCAAATCATATGATAATAAAACAATGAATCATAAACGATAAACTTGAGACAAAACTAATTCATAGAATCAAATAACATGCTTGAAGAAATCAACTTTTATCCCATAACCAATTATTGTATTTAGCTACTCATATTCATGGAGTTCATCATCATAATATTCAAAGGAAGACTATGAAACATAAAAGAAAGCAAACCCTAGAAGTAGTTCTCTGCAAAAGCTCCAAGAATAGAATAAAAACGTTGTTTTAAATTGTGTAGAAAACTTCCTTTTTATAGCCTTTTTCTCCTTCCAAAAATAGGTTTTGTCTTCAAAGTCCATTAGTTGGAAATTCACCCGGCCCACGAGCAAGAGAAACCCATGTAGAAAATCTGTCCCAAAAGTGGTCGACGGAAAACTGGGTTTTTGGCCGGAAATTAGCCGGAATCCGGCGCCGGAAAGTCGTCGTCGGCCACCTGAAAAGTCAAACGGTCAACCCAGTCAACTCGGGTCAAGCACACTGAGTCAACTCGGAGTCAACTAAGCCAGTTGACATGAGTAGTCCAAACCAAATGTTGCACAGCCCAAATGGCTATGCCTTCCCTCTCATTCACGGCCAAGATGGCTGTCTTCTGTTGCACTTTCTGTCACGGCCATAATGGCTATATTCTGTGTTGCTCCAAATTCAGTTACGGCCATAACGGATGCTAATCCATTACCACCAAGACATGCTGCTTCTCCCATTTAGCCAATTACATTACAAACACCAGCTAGCCTTCCATCAAACTAACTCCACTTCAGTTCCATCTGCATCAACTCAGCTTCACTGCCTTACTTGCAATGTGATTTCAAATGCCTCTCTCGATTTCCATATATCTCCAACTAGTTCATTCTCAGTTCATCATATTCAATATCATCCCTGCAACACATAGTCTGTCGAGAACCACCACCACACTTAAGCAAAATTAACCATCTCAGGCCTTCTCACTCCTGCAACCCTGACCTTCAACACCAACAATCTGTGGCTTTAACACCACTGATGCTCCATCTCTGCAACTGCTAAAACAGCTTCATTCCACTTCCTTGGACATCATTCAGCTGCTCTTATTCACCAAAGCCACCAGCTTTCTTGACCACAAAGACCTTGTGCTTCATCAAGTCAACAAAATTCAGCATTACATCAACAGCCTTGTTCCTCCTCTTGGTTGTAGCTTCCACTTCAGTATAAGCACCGGTGTCACAGCAGCTCCATTGCCATCAGTGCCATAGCCTGCAACCATTAGAACTGCAATACCAGACTCATAGCCACCTCCACTTCAAACCAACAACACCACTTCCCTTGCTCAGAAATTCCAGCTGCAAAATTCACATCTTCTCAAATTCTTCTATATTGGAAACTACAAAAATAACCCAATTGCAAAGACTATGCAATGCCATTCTCAGGGCTACAGCTCTTCCTCAAAACCAGATTCTAAACCTTGGTCCCAACCCTATATACCTTTGCATTTCATGGCTTGCAGCAGCCTCTTGAACTCAGTAGACATCCACCTGAGAAACCTTCACATCAACTCAGTCACCACATCACCACATTCTTCTCCCTATAATCATTCTCCTTGCATAGCTGCTATTAAGACCTTGTTCTTGTCCATCTCAAACCACCACATACATCTCACCTGCCAATTCCATCTACCAAAACCACCATAACCAGATTCAGCTCCCTGCAATCTCCATTTCAAATTCAAACACCCATTCATTGATGTTTCAGCCTCAAACCCATTTTAAATCAAACCCCTAATTTTGACATACAACATCACCATCATCTTCTCTCGATCTCCAATTCCTGTAAACTTCAGCTGGAATTCAAATCCACACCCTCTTATAACAATTTCATGAATTTCATACCCAAACGAACCCCAGCTTCAATCGATTGCAACCACCATCAGATTCACTTTTATTCTGCCGTTTCATAACAACAGAATTCCCTTTTTACTCTCTTGGTTACAACACCGACCCAGATTTAATCCAAACCCATTCTCCATCTCAAACTCAATCACCTGTATAATTCTTCTCATTCAGTTGATTCCTTCTTCTTGAACTTGAATTCATGACCTAATCTGATTGACACTGAGTAATCAACCACAGAAACAGAACCCATCACAAATTTGATTTCTAAATTTCAGACCAATAATAGCAGCTGCTAATGATTGAATGAGTGAATGAGAGGCTTTCTAGGTTTTAGGGTTGTAGACTTGGATAAGATGGTACACCCCACTGCTGGAATACACCCATAGATTGGGTGCCTCATAGATGGTCACTTCTAATAAGAGCTAGTCAGATGGACGCCCCTTAACCTCAGCTAGTCTGTATTTTATTACTCTTCCCAAACAAGGTTACCCTTTATCCTTGGGTTAACTCCATATAGTGTCCTCCCCTGTAATGACAGATTTGACCTTTTATGCTCCAATTGACGCTTTCTCCATCTTTCGAGCTCCTCCGCTAACAGCAGCTTCCTCCTACTTCTCAAACCCACTCCATCTCTTCAATTTCTATTCATCACTAAAGTTGTCATGCCTTTCAGACATAATCGCATCACCAAAGCCGACATACTTTTCAGACAGAGATGAAGAAATAAAAGCAAATAATGAGAAATAGTCCGCCTCCAGCGCTTTTGCCATGTTTCCTCTTCTTTTGATCCAAATGACTCCAAAGTACCTAAATACTCAAAAAAAAAACATAAGGTACATAATTTACAAGAAAACTAGCATAGAAAGCATAAAAAATAGATAAATAATACGGTGTTTTAGACACCTATCAACCACGAAGGGGTAGAAAAGGAGTTGTAAAAGCTACTCAAAGCAAGATTCATACGCGAAGTCAAATATCCCACATGGATATCCAACATGGTCATCGTTCCCAAAAAGAACGGAGGTGTACGCATCTGCATCGACTTTAGCAATCTCAACAAGGTGTGCCCGAAGGACAGCTACCCATTGCCAAATATTTACCAGCTGGTAAACGCAACCGAAGGTCATCAAAGACTATCCTTCATGGATGGATACTCAGGTTACAATCAGATAGCTCTTGCAGAATAAGACCAGGAGCATATTGCGTTCTTTACCCCACGAGGCCTGTATTGCTATACAAGGATGCCCTTTGGACTAAAGAACGCGGGGGCAACATACCAACGGTTAGTAGACAAAATCTTCAAACCATGGATAGGCAAAACACTAGAAGTCTACGTGGACGACATGATCGTCAAAATAAAAGAAGCAAAGGACCATCTCTCACACCTAAGGGAGATATTCGAAGTCATGAGGAGTTTTCACATGAAGGTGAACCCGAAGAAATGCAAGTTCGGAGTAACCTCAGGAAAATTCCTAGGATATCTGGTAACTCAGCGTGGAATCTAAGTAGACCCAGAAAGAGTCAGAGCTATAATGGAGATGCCATCATCGCAAACCCTAAAAAGAGTGCAAAAGATAAACGAAATCTTAATCTCTATGGGAAGATTCATAGCAAGATCATCAAACAATTGCAAAGCATTCTTCGACACGCTAAGGAAAGGAAGCAGGTTCACATGGACCACGGAGTGCGAACAAGCCTTTTACAAGATCAGGGAATACTTGGCGTCTGTACCCATTCTACAGAAGCCGGAGCCAGGTGAGATACTTACCCTATACCTAGCAGCAACAAGTTACGTTGTAAGCGCAGTATTGGTACGAGATCAAGGGCAAGGAGAAAAAACCGTATAATACATCAGCAAAACACTTAGTTCAGCGGAGCGTAACTACACCAATGTGGAGCAACTCATATATGCCTTAGTTGTGGCTACACAAAAACTAAGGATATATTTTGATGCGCACACCGTTCGAGTCTTTACTAAGGCTCAGATAAGTCAGATTCTAGACAGCACGGAGAAAATTGGAAGAGTGGCAAAATGGAATGCTATGATCAAACAATTTCACATAATCTTTGAGGCCAAGAAGGCTGAGAAATCACAAATCTTAGCAGAATTCTTAGCGAACCTACCTTTGAATGAAGAAGCTGAGGTGGATGACATCCCAGGAATGGAGGAAGAAAAGCCGGACCCATAAGACATCTTGGAGCCACAAATCTTACGAAGGTGGGTGATTTTCGTAGATGGCTCCTCCAACGGAGAAGGTGCAGTCATAGAGATTGTGATAATAACCCCTACCGGAGACAGGCTCATCCATGCATTCAGGTTAGAATTCAAACAATATACCAACAATATCACGGAGTATGAGGCAGTCATACACAGTCTACGCCTAGCGCAGGAGATGGGTCTATCAAATGTTCATTTGACTAGTGACTCACAATTAGTCATTAGGCAAATAAAGATCAAATACCAGACTCTAGATATGATACTATCTTCGTACCTAAATCTAGCACATGAGCATGCATAAAAAATCAACAAGGTGACATTCAGACATGTCTGTCGGAAAGACAACAGACACGTAGATGCCTTAGCATTCATATCATCAATGCTGAGGGACATAAACACCACCTCCGTCCAGATAGGGAGAATTTACGAGCCTTCGATAGAAGGACTAACCTCCGCAGAAGAATCCTTAGCCGTACAGACCAGGGGCATGAGGGAAGTGGAGAAAGAAAAGGAAGATGACAAAGCCGAAAAGCCGGATAACGAAGCCTACAAATCTGACGAAGACCAATCAATGTCAGATGAAAGCATCGAAGGTGAACCAGAAGATGATTGGAGGACTCCAATACACCAATACCTCGACAAAGGCATCCTACCCGCAGATACCAAAGAATCTCGAAAAATCGAGTCAAAAGCAGCAATGTACAACCTACGGGATGGGATACTCTACAAAAGATCATTCCTCGGACCTTTGATGCGATGCCTCTCATAAAATGAAGGTAAGGAAATTATGCATGACATACACAGCGGAGAAGATGGAAATCACAGCGGAAGGAGATATATTGCAATCAAATCCAAATCACAAGGATACTATTGGCTAAGCATGGACGAAGACGCAAAGAGCGTAGCAAGGCATTGTAAAAGATGCCAATGCCCAGGAAGATTAAAGCACCAACAACGGAGCTTAACTCGGTCATCAGACCTTGTCCATTCGTCAAATGGGGTGTTGACATTATTGGACCCTTGATAGAGGGAACATCAAAAAGGAGATATCTAATAGTAGCCACAGACTATTTCACCAAATAGGTGGAACCAAGGGCTTTGGCAAGAATTAGGGACACCGATGTCTTTAAATTCTTGTTTGAACAAATCATATGCAGGTTCGGGATACCAGCGGCCATAGTCTCCGACAACGGCAAGCATCTGGAAGGAAAAAACATAGACATGTTGTTCAACACCTTCAACATTCAGAAAAATAAGTCTACTCCGATCTATCCTAAGAGCAATGGACAAGCGGAGGCCACTAACAAGACGATTGCAATGAACTTGAAGAAAAAGCTAGGACCATACAAGAAAAGATGGTGCGAACAACTACACAACGTCATATGGGCCTACCGAACAACCAGAAGGGAGGCCACGAGAGAATTTCCGTTCTTGCTAACCTACGGAGCCGAAGAAGTCATCCCAACGAAGGTAATACTTCCAACAACAAAAACGGAGGCATGTGAAAAGAACCTAACAACGGATCTTATGTTAGAAAATATGGACGACCTCGAAGAAAGGCGTGAAGTGGATTTGCAAAGAATGGTGAACTACCAACGAAGGCTAGCTCGTGAATACAACAAACGGGTAATTCCTAGAAACTTTGTGGTGGAAGAATACGTCTTACTTCAGATACCACCATATCAAAATAACAAGGAATGGGGAAAACTATCTCCTACATGGGACAGGCCCTACATCATACACAACATCGCTGGAAAAGGGTCATACTACCTGAGAAACCTCAAGGGAGGAGTATTACAACACCTTGGAACGCAATGTACCTAAGGAAGTACTACCCCTAAGTGAACGGTTATCACTCAGGAGAATAATGGAAAGGGATACAACCCCCCCATGTTCTATCCCTGAATGGAGGTAGTACAACTTTAATTAATCAATGAAAAATAACTTTTTGTTAAAACAAAAGTAAGAGTTGATTAAGACACAATTTGGGGTAAGAAATTACACGCTCCGTCAGAATTTCTGTCTGAATTGACGATGAGACAAGGCACGGCATAACTACGCATATGTCAATCTCGGATCCTAAGGGCGAAGGTATCCCTCAAAAGTTAGAATGTAAGCAATATATCCACTAATCAAAGATACCTTGTCGAAAGTAAAGCATCCTCGCTGAACACGTAGGGCTACGACCCACGTAGGGACCCTATCAGCCCGGGTACCTTCTGGCCAAAGTATACCCTGGTAGGAGATGGAATGTTCCGCCCCCAAGGTCACACAAAACCTTAGCACCTTGTTATAAGCAAGAATGTGCATACAACTAGACACGATTTGTCTACATACTTTCATACAATGAAGGTACCATAAAAAGTGTTACCAAAACACAACTAACATGTCTTAACAGTTGCAGATGACGAAGGTCTAAAAAAGTAACGAAGGGTGTTCCAGAAACATCAAATACCCCTCAGTTGGGGGCAAAATACAAACAAAGGAGTTCAAATTGAAACTGTAGCAGGTATAACATAATCAAGGATAAGGAAGACGGGGAAAAACAACTCCTTCGGCCTGGAGCTCAGCCTCAACAAAGGCATTGTTTATGTATTCAATGGCAGAACGCATGTACCTCTCCTCCAAATACGAACCCGATTTCCGACGAAGCTCTGCAACCTGAGCGCTAAGCTAAGCATTGGCTTCATGAAGAGACTCCACCTTGAGATTGGCAGCATCATCGAACTGACGAGATATCTCCAATGCCGATATATGCCCTTCAAGACGATTGATCTTAGCACTTGCACCCACCAACTGCTCCTGGATACCTGCGTATGCAAAGGGTATCAGAAACAAGGAGAGGAAGCTAAAGACACGAAGGATGCCACAGATAAATAAACGTCCTAGGATACCTCCGGCATGGATAAGGGACACCTCAAGACTATGCTGGGCTTTGGAAAGATCCACCTCAGCGGCCTCAAGATATTCCACAAGGGAATCCTTTTCTATCCGGAGATCACCTACATCTATCTAGAATGAAGCATTCTCAGAAGACAGAGCTTGGTACATATTTTCTAACTCTTCAAACCTATTTTCTAAAGATGCATAAGACATGGAGGAAGACTCGGATCCAATGTTAACAAGTTTGTCCTTAAGGGAACAAACCTCAGAAGACAATACGTTATGCTCCGCAATAACCATAGCTAAGGATGCACAAGCATCTTCAAAAACGGCATAATATTTCTTCCGAATGATATCTTGGGATGAGAGGCGTTTCTCAACTAAGGCATTATTCTCCATTTGCTTTGCAATGATACTTTCCTTCCACCTAAGGGCTTCGTCATTCTCCTCACAAAGCAAAGCCATCTGCTTCACTAGATCCGCATTATGAGCAGACTCAAGAGAGAGTTGAGCCTCATTATGAACAGTTACATTCATCAGCCTATCAGACTTCTTTTGGTGATACCAAACATCATAAGTTAACTTGGAAACTTGATTACGAAGATACCTAAGTTCACTTAAGCCACCGGCTGGCAGACGAAGGTTGTCTCAGGACTACGCAACCAACAAAGGTAAATAAAAAGATAAAGGGGATAAAAAATGAACATATAACTTTGGAGGACTCAGCAACTAAAGAAGCATCAGCGGCCCTACGACCTTCTTCAGAAACCTTGGCGGCATCATTATCTCTCCTAAGAGCCAACAGGCAGGCCTCCAGAGACCTCTGCATCTTCTTAAGATTGTCCTCCAGCGAAGCTATCTTAGCAACCGAATCAGCGTCACTAGACTAGGGATGCTTTGCAAAAGCAAGAGCATACTCTTGGTTTCGCACGTTCCAACAAGGCACTCAGATGAGTACACTTAGCCATATAAACCTTGAATAAGGTATAACTGACATCGATCTGCTTACAAAGCTGCAAACAAAGGAGTGTAAGGGCGGACGAAGGATCAAATCAAGAAGAAAAACACTCAGGTAAGAAACACTTACTGAAAAATCTGCAAGACGGGGAAGGAAAGTGGCGTAGGTATCCATGAAAGCCTCCATCTCTTGGATACTACCCCTGTGGATCTCACCAAATCTATGGCTAGAACGAAGATAGTCAGGGTCAAAGAACAAATCCTTAGTTGTGCTGTACTGCGCAGACAGCACGTCCAATTGAGAAGTAACTTCAACAGAGCTTTGAAGGTGATGATGATCAACTCCAGCAGAGAAGGGACCCCTGGAATCCTGCAGAACAACCTCGAAGATAGCGTCATCAGAGATACCTAATCTCAAGCTCTCCAATAGCTTTCCATGACTTGGCTCAACACCAACATGGGGCACCACAACTGAGCCCTCACCACGACGAAGAGACGACATGGTAGAGGAGATAGGAACGGAAGAAAGGCCTTGAGAACCACTCAAACCAAACTCACTAGAAGAAGGAAGATTACCAAGCACAGTCTAGTCTGGTGACGAAGGGGGAGGTCCAACAACTTTGCTAGCAGGAGCAGTAGAGAAGGAATGAGCACTCCTAAGCAAAGGAGGAGCAACGTTGAAGGAGAAGCTGCTCAGTGAAATCACAACCTTCTTCTTCGACTACGAATCCGAGCTACCAGCCCTAGCCTTAGGAGAAACAACCATAGCAAATGAACCACTTGATTGAAGAGAGGTGGCAGGAGACGAGGGAAGACTCTTCGAAGCCACCACAACAGCTCCAACAGCAGCGGAAGTAGCATGCAAAGCTATGTTGGGTGCGGAAAACGAAGGCATCTTCAAGGATGAAGTAATAACGGGGACATGAACACTAGCAGGTATAACAAACTTAGCACCGGCACTAACAATGAGATTCTCACCCTCAGCCGAAGAAAATCAAATAGGACTAGGGCTTCCCTGGGAAAAATCCTCATGGGGGCTAAGACCAGTATCCTCGACGTCATCCATATCTTTATCACGAGGAGATCCACCAGTAGACTTGGCCTCCTCCTCCAAAGCATCAAGATCAATAACGGTCTTCAACCTACCCTTACTCTGAGAATACTACAAAGAAACACATACGACAGCTAAGAATTGGGGGAAAGATGCTAAGGAATACACAAACACAAAGTTATGATAATAATCCTTACCTCCGCAGGTGTTTCAATCAGAGCTTTCCTCTTCCTAGTTCTTGCGGCCACGGAGTTTCCAGCAGAACCCGAAGTAGCCCCAGCAGAAGAAGCAGGAGCAGACTGTAAAAAGCAAACAAAGATGTCTAAGTATAACAAAGCCTCTGCCGCAAGCTAAGATGTTAAAACTAAAAGGAGGTATTATATGACAACATACCTCGTGAGAAGCAGCAGGATTGAAGACCCAAGGCTGATATCCGTCGTACTTCTCCGGTAAAGAACGAGCTGAACGAGGAATAGAAGGATCCGCGGTGGTGAAACCATAATCCCAAGGACCAACTATGCGAACATGAGTACGAGCCCAGTGGTCATCATGATCAAGTCGGATGCGGTCATTCTTCGGTAAAGACAGCCTAGCAGAGTAGGGGATGGTGGTCAATCCAGTCTTATCAATCTCCTCCAACAAACGAAGGTTGTTGCCATCCCTGAGTTGCTTAGCAGTAACGTGAATACGACGAGGACCAACACTCCAAGGAAGAAGATTAATCTTCTGAATAGCATCAGCATACGTAGCATTGAAGTTGGAAGGGGTATAATCCTCACGCTCCGAACTTCCTTTAGCAAAGGGGTCATAAGCCTCCATCATTGTCTTACCTTTGCTATGGTACCATCACTCACCAAGGGCACGCCAGGAGTTCCCAGTATATTGCATGATTCCTCTAACTTGAGTCTTGTTTGCTGGATCATCCCTCGAAGACAAAACATCGTAATAGAAGGGGACCTTTATACTGAACAAAGGGAGGAACATGCCTGCGGATAACTGGCCAACGCTAATGAGGAGATTATTATCATCATAAGTAAATTCTCTGATGAGAGTCTCGGTAAGTACGTCAAGACCATTAACAAAGGAGACCTCAAACTTATGAAGACAAAAATACTTAGAGATCTCAACAATGGTCCAATGAGCATAGCTATCCTTCTCACGAAGTTGGAGCCTTGATAACTCGTAATTAGGAGAAGGAAAAAGAAGATCTTCACCAACAGTATCCTCCTCAGCAACCGCAGATGCCTCAGCTCCAGCAGGAAACTCAGAGTCATCAGGAGGAGGAGAAGGCGTAGCATCTGGATGATCCATCCGCGTAGGTGGATCCATCGACGAAGACACCTTCGTGGATTTACACGTAGGTTTCTTCGGAAGCCTCATGATAACTGACACTAGCAGAAGAACTTTATCCATCAACAATGGCAGCAGAAATTTACAGAACACCCGAAAAACAAAGCAAGGGAAAAAACTAAAGTACTTTGGGCATGTGTTTCACTAAACCAACCAAGGGAAATGGTTCGATTATACTACAACAAAAAACACACATCGCGGGAACAAGATTTTTGGGCATACTATGGTCATGGCAGAAATCTAATCAAGCATCAAAACAAAGCAAAACCCAAGTTTCAACACAGTACACTCAAGAGAAACGAGAGTACCATTCTCACAAACGACCAAAAACAACAACATCAATAATTAGCAGAACGCCAATTCCAAACAGGAGACATGCGTTCAAATACGGGAAGAAGATGAATAGTACTTACTTGAATAAGCAGTCGCAAAGCCAAATTGTACGAAGAATCCAGGAGAAATAATTAAAGCGGCGGAAGAAGAATTTCTGGAAGAGAAGAGAGCGACAGTTCAAGGAAAAATAATAAAAAGTTATGGAAAAAAATCTTTCTCTTTGTTCTCCTCTTATAGGAGGCTGAAGAATCCAAAAATTTAGAGGGCCCGAAGTCCAAGGAGAAGTTATTGCATGAAATGACATGTAGGGACCACCCAAGCGGTACGTGCAAAAATGGCGGCGTAACGGAAGTTTTCTTCCACTTCAAACCAAATGGTTGAAGATGAAAGAAAAGTGGAAAACTGTGAATACTAATATTTTGTGGAGCACGTGTCACGATCTTAGTGGTCGCGCAATAACTGAATTATACAGCCTTCGTTGGACAAAGGAACCTGAGCTGCAAAGGGTACCTCCGTAGATCTACTTTATCTTGCCCCATGAAAGAAGACCTCGACGGTAAAGATTAAAGAAGTACAAGTCTCATCTACAAGGCGCAGCTGGCAAAGGGACAGAGTTAAATGACGCATCTAATCAGCATTAAATGCCAAGACTCTTATCTACATGCATGAACCAAGGCACGTGGATAGAAAAGGCGTGTAGAGACATGATTGGCTGACAGAAGCGGTGAACGAAGGTACATCGCATACAAAGGCTGGGAAGTTCTCGAAGGAACGTGGGTTAGCTGAGATGGCATGATTCTACTGGAACAAGCACGCGGTGAACGAAGGTACCACTGACACCTAAGGTATATCAACAGACGATGGACCCAAATGCAGCAAAGATATACCAGAGGTATAAGGGGCTATAAATACCAAGCCTCACCAACAAATTAAAGGCATTCAATTCATTACCTAGAAGAATAAGATCTAGTCTTAAGCTTATACTCCCTCTGTTCCATTTTACTTGACGTTGTAGAGTTTTTCACGCAGATTAAGAAACAACATAGAGAGTATTTTTTTTTCCAAATCTGCCCTTATTAATATCTTCCTAAAAATTTAAATCACATAGTTTTTATTTTCAATATTTGGTGTAAATTACGAATCCCGTTGTAATTTACTTGGGATAGAGTATTTATCCTCCATGGAGTGGATTTAAAAACTAGAATAATTATCCATCTACTAATTTCAATGAAAATTAATGGTATGGTATGATTCCAAAGCAAGGGCAAATTAGTGAGAATTTGGGAAAAAAACTTAAACATTCATCTATTTTGGAACATAAAAATAACCCTAAAAAAGCAAGTAAAATGGAACGGAGGGAGTACCTCTTTAATGTTTAGAACTTAAGTAAACTACAACTTGAGTTCTCTCTATTACTTTGGGAAGCATTTAAGATCTTTGTAACCACCACAACTTAATACAAAACAATCACTCATTTCCTCCGTGGACGTAGACAAATGTCGAACCACGTTATATCTTGTGTCTCTTGATAACTTAGATGTTTTTACATTATCTTAACGTTCTTTGTTATTGTTGATACCTTACTCATCTTTTATTACTTAGTATCATCAGTTCAACAGAGGTATCGATACTTCCTAGCATATGATCCTTTGAGATGTTTACATTACGCAGACTATGGGAAAATAAGTAGTCGCATGCACACATCTTGATCGTCTGGGATCCAACTATATCTTGTTTATCTTTGATAGACTTGTGATTATTTAGTTGATTAGATCGACATCTATTTATAGTTCTCTTTGAGATCAATTTAGATTGATTGCGAATTTAGATCTAATTACTTTGGTAATAAGGGTTGTGATTGATCTAAACCAAACAAAGGAGTTTACGAAGTTGGAATTGTACTTTGTGTAGCGGCTTAATTCTGAGAGTATTCAAAACTGGACTAGGTCCCGGGGTTTTTCTGCATTTCTGATTTTCTCGTTAACAAAATCTTGTTGTGTCATTTAATTTTACTTTCCATAATTATATTTGCTTTATTATAATTAAAAGTACGTACACTTGTACGTTAATCCTAATCACTTGACATTTATCCTCTAGTCAATCTTTCTTGTATCGTAACTATGGTTAAGTGAATATCAAGTTGTTATATTGTCTCGACTTTGTTTGTAGACGATCACACTTAGTAGGCTGAAACAAAAAACGTTGTGTATTTGGGTACCCTCGTTATTTTAGAATCCTTGACATTTTCTATTGCTTTAGCATAAAACCAAAAACCTTGATATCGATGAAGAACTGAATGTCCCAAATCATGGCGCTTAAGTACACCATCTCTGGAAAGATCAGAAGAATTTGCATCATGCGAGGTTGCCATGGATGTGTTTCTTAAGAGCAACTGCAGTGGTACGACGATAACCAAAGATCACCAAAGCGAATGACCAAATTTGAGTTTAGTCTGTAGTGTGACGCTAGGGTAGGGGAGTATATTTAGTCGAGTGGATGTATAATCTATGTTTGGATGTGGAACGTAGGTATAAAGTTCGTCCCGTTCAGGCATTGATATATTTTACGCTGGTTGTGGGATGTTGGTAAAGATTACGCGGGTTGTGGAGCGTTCATAAAGCTTACGCCGGGAGATGGGACGTACGTATAATCAACGTCTGATGGGGCGAATGGGTAAATGAATGCCTCATTTAGGCGTACTTATAATGTCCGCTCAGCTTTTGAATATGTTCGTGAAAAATATGGGCTTTGGGCATGCCACGAATTCAATTGCCCTATATTACCAAAAAAAAAAAATGCCCTCACATGGAAAACTTAAATAAAAAAGGAAAACTTCTTTTTAATCTCAGTCAACCTGTTGTATTTATGAACTTTAAGTCCATTTTAGGCCACTGCATGTGTTCTTTGACTATTGATTTAATTATTAAGCATTTTTAAGGCCAAAGGTCTTGGGTAAGGGTCACGATCAAAAAAATTCTAACATTTTAAAAATTCAAAAATGGAAGCTACAACTGTGGGGCGGAGGTAAAAGTCCCGCTCAACTTCAGGCGTGAACTATATGCACGCCGGGTTGGGGCGTTCACTATATCAATGCCTGACTGAGGCGTTCGTATAATATTCGTTTGACTGGGGCGTTTACTATATCAACGCCTGCCATGGGGGGTAAAATTCAGTAAAGCCTGGACTGACGTACATTTCAGCACCGCTCCATTGAGGCGTAGTTTATATACACGCCTGTTCGTGGGATGAAGATTATACATGCACTTCATGTGAAGCGTAGTTTATATACACGCCCGGTGACAAACGAACATTATATGTTCGCTCGACTATATATAGTTTTGGTCTTGGTGCCAGACCAAATATAGTCTGGAATTTGGTTTTGGTCCAGATTTTAGTCTTTACTCCGTCCCGTTGTGTCTCGTCTCTGGACCATAGTTATAGGTTTGATCATCCACTGTGGTTAAAGATCTATGAAAGTGATTAATGAGTTAGAAATTCTTACTACCTTCCAGAATCAGAAATAAAGCGGGTTTTAAGTAAATGGATAACCTAGTTTAAGTTTGCACATTTCTTAAGGCAACGAGAAGAGGGAGGTGTTTTCAAATAATTTTTATAGTTATATCTTTATGGATAATGAATGAGCAAAATTAAGAAATGATTTATCTTTCTAACTATACCACGAATATTTTTAAACTTCATACAATTGAAAATCATTTTAAAACAACCGCGTAACTAACATAAAAATGACTATCAAATTATAAATATTTCTTATACTAACTATAATCAATTAACATGGTAGTTTCAAAAACATTTTTTGTTTAATAATATAAGTCACCTATTATTACCTGGATTGATTGGGGTATACCCAGATTAATTGGGGTATACCAAATGAGACAAAATAGGGTCATTTTGAAGTAAAAGAGGTCACCCCTTAACCATATATTTTCAAAATGGCTAATATGCCCTTATTTAATTAACACTAAAAAATCTGATTAGCTTAATTAATTGAGTTTAGATTAAAATTTTGAAAATGAAAATTCAGTAGATTAAACCTTTAATCCATCTTATGAGTTCGATTTCGATCAAAAAATTTGGTTTTCAAAAATGTCAAAGGTCGGCAAGGTATACGTTTGAATAAGGTGCCGGCTATATATGGCCGGCATGGTCATTGTTTGAATAAGATGCCGACCAATTTTATCCCGCATGGTCCTTGGATTAAGAAAACCTCGACCATTTGTTGGCCGAAAGGATCTTTGAATGAAGAATATATCGACTATCTTGGGCCAACAATCTAGCGGTCGGCATGTAAATATTCCCTACCACGCCGGCTATAATATAGTCAGCATGCACATAATTAATAACACTACCGGCTGACCTGTAGCCGGCATATTAAGGATTTCTAACCATGCCGACCTGTACTTATACCAAACAGAAAACAGAATATGGGAAAATGTAATTAACTTTATTCATGCAATTTTGGTTACTATATTGATTAAAACATAAACCTAACTCCTTGGCGACGGAAAAAGGAATGCACTTAGCATGTGTATCAAGCCTTTGAACCCCTGTGCGACCCTAGCGGACGAGTTATAGTCTCGTGAGGGTTTACATAGAGGTCTACCCACAAAACCTATCCAAAAACTTCTAAAGCCATCAATCTTCCTCCTCCGAAGACGATACAACATCCAAGTAGTCCCGGTTATCCTCCGGGATTTTTTCTGCCAAGAAGTGATAGCTTGCATCAAAATCGAATGCTTCCCCCTTTTCCTCCAAGTAGCGCGCTTTCACGACTTCGTGCTACAAAAATACAAAAATAAACTTACATTTGTTAGTGGTGTTTAGTTGGAAGATCAAACAACATGGGTTACGTAAAAAAAACCACAAAATTACTTACAAATTGTGCAATGGACAAGGCGAAGGGGCGAGTGTTAAAAATCCGAGGTTGGAGAGCCAAAAAAGCAAGTATCTCTTTTTCGATGACTAGGTGCCTAGCTTGGATTTGTTGAACACTTCTTGCATTAGGATTCCCAAACTCTTGGATAAATTTGTTATGTACCTTAGCCCAAAATGTTGTAGAATCCTCCCTTTCGGAGGATTGACGTCTAAGTCAATTTTCCGCATACCAAGCTTTGGTGATTGCCAAATCTTCCGCGGAGTCAAATGATGCCATTGTTGTCTGTAGAGCTATTGGGTGAGTTAGATCGAGTATATGATGGTATGAGATTTGGAGAGTATATGCAAATAGTTGTATGTTATTTTGTAGAGAGAATTAGTATATTTATAGGACGGTGGCCAAATTTGGTCGTTGTAGTGCCCAAGTACAAGCCAGTTAATGAAAATGTACTTGCAAAAAAAATGAATTTTGAATTCGCCGGCGAGATTTTTTCCCCTCAATATGCCGACTATGTATGGCCGACAAGGTGGGAAGTTTCTTACCATGCCGTCCAAATGACTTTTAGGCATCAGGAAAACATTTTTTTCTGTGCATACGCCGGCAATGTAGTTTGACATTTTCCTGCCGGCTATAGTATGGTCGGCATGGTTTAAATTTTCTTACCATGCCGATCTTATTACTTTTAGGCATCAGGAGTTTATGCAATTTTCTGTTAAACCGTCGGAACGATATTTGTTCACTAGCTTGCTGGCTATTATGTGGTCGGAAATGAATCAAATTTAAAACCATGCCGGCCTTATGATGAGTTTAGGCATCAGGAGAAGGCATTTTCTGCAAAATATGGCCACATGTTCTATAACATAATACACTGCCGGCTACGTAACATCCGGCTTGGTAATAATCTGGTTACCTTGCCGAATGCCGACCCTGGTATGCAAGAAGTTTCTGCTGTCAGGGCCGGCAGTCTGACACTTCAAAACCTTACAGGCCCTAGTTTGGTCGGCATGGTAACTTAAAAAAAACATGCTGGAGTAAGTATTGAAACTTTACGTAGATAAACAAACCATTCATTCAACAACTAGAAATCCAACACTTGTTGTCCAAAATACGAAAACATGTCTCATAAACCTTAAAAAAACATTTGTCCAACCATTAACCTTAACATTTGTCCAACACAACATAAAGAAATGAACTAGAAATGCATTCATTCACCACCACGACCAAGAACACGACCATGGCCCCGTTTAGGAACACCACCGCTACTACTACCTTCACCACCACGACCACTACGAGCCCTCTTTTTTCAGCATTCATTGCTTCCCTATTGTATTTTTCTTCCCTATTTACTTCAGCATCAGCTTGCTTGAACATTTCATGGGTATCCTCATTGTCAACATTGTTAACAAAGTCAATGTGCTTGCTTTGCTCTTCAATCGACAAAGGCTATCCTCTTTCTCTTGCGCAATACAACACCTTCACAAAGGTCTTCAAATGCTCCTTCTGTTTTCAATTAAACAACAAATAATTAATAGAATGATTCGATAATGTGATCTTAAAATAATAAGAACAACTCTAAAATACTTACAAAGAACTTAAGACTTGTTGTTGGGTCTTTCGATGCCATCTTCCTCTTACGAGCCAATTCTTTAGCAGTCATCTCCTTAATCACAGTAGGACTATCCCAACCCAAGTACCACGACATGTATCTCTCACTAGCTTCAAGACCGGTGGTCACCTCGTCCAAAAGACTCACATCGATGTTACGGCCACGTCTATCGTCCCAATGTACTTGAGTTGGCGCTGGATTGTAAGAGACGTTAATTGTTTTTTGGGACATGGTGCAGTCATCCCAGTTCACATTAAAGAACGTCTTATCTTCATCGAAATGAGGTTCTTCTTGTACGTAAACCAATTGTCGCATTACCCGATGTGGATCGTACATTGAATATCCTTCGGTGCACAATAACAAGGGTCCATAGTATAATGCAACTTCATCTCTCCTTTGGATTAAACCTTGATTTATAGTATCTCGATACAGATCAAATATCACCTCCTCCTCAGTCAATTTGTCGATGGCCATTCGTATTTCGATAAGATTTTGCGGCATTTCCTTATCCCGAGTACCCTTAAAACTGTACATTTGTGCTCTTGGATTATCAACAACAACATTCGCATCCACTTTGACGTAGGAGTTGGCTTTCACCAAAGAAGGGAAGTGCTCATATATCCAAACCTATGCAAAAAAAAAAAAGTTTAGTAAGAATCTTATATTACGAGAATTTGGAAAATATAAATGATTTAGACAATACAATTACCTGGAAGAGACATATGTTTCCGTTAACTTGCGAAGTGAGTTCCCTTGAATCCTTTGTCAACTCATTGTTCAAGAAGGTGACCACCGCAGTACCCCAAGAATACTCACGCATCTTATCTAAGGGATCCAATAGTTGCAACTAACTGGCGTCGGTTTCAGTTGAAGTTGAAGATTCGGTTTGTTGAACATTATCTTGAGTTTGTTCCCCAACTTCTTGTTCTTCCGATTCAACAATTTCATCTTGTCTACCCTTACCTTTATCTCCATTACCATCATCATCATCATCATCATTACCTCCTCCAACATTAGGCATGTCTTGATCACTATCATCATCATCATCATCATTGTTACCTCCTCCAGCAGCCGGAGTTCTTTCATCAACATCATCATCATAATCGTCACCTCTTCTACCAGATGGAATTTATTGGTCTTCATCTGGAGTTTCGTCTGAATCAATGGGTTTCGATGGTGGTTCATAATCATCATTCGGTATACGGATCTTTGTCGTTCCCGGCACAATGTATGCCCCTCGATGTGTTGAAGTCAAGAGTTTTTCACCAACCCGAGGAGGTCATGAAGGAGGACTAAGAGATTTCAAACCTTTCTTCTTTGCCTTTTCCAACCTGAACAAGAACGATTAAGAGTTTTTTTTTTAAAGGTCGGCAGGTTCGACATATATAACTAATCTGTTGGATAAATGGTCGGAAGGTTAGATATCTAAATACATGCCGGCTAAACATAAGCCGACAGGGTGTGATTCACATAACTTGCCGGCGTATAACAAATATGAACACATTACTTAACTGGATTTTTCACCAACCCAGTCGGCAAGTTCCTTTACCCATACATTGCCGGAAAACAAACAACCGACATGGTTTTATCCAAATACCATTCCGGTTTTCAAATTCAAGGCATCAGGAGACACAAAACTTGAAATACACCCGGCAAGGTAAAATTTTATAACCAACCCAGCTAAAAAACAAAGCTGACGCCGACAGGGTCTGAGGTTGAATAACTTGCCGGCCCTGCAAGTAGAAGTTACATGTATTCAACAGCTGACACGATTTTCAACCTAAGAGCTTGTTGACCAAACCCTAACTATGAAAAACTGGCAGGGTTGATAACAAAATACCTTGCCGGCGGAAATAACTAAAAATCAAAGAATCGATTTTTCTGACCTAATTTGACATGCAAACATGAAATTGAAGTACTTGAGTGAGTTTAAGTAGGCCCTTACTTTCTTAATCGCACCATTTCTTCGTTTTGAGAGGGTTCAATTTCTTTTTCAGCAACCGTTTTTTTTCTTCAATTTATGTTGAACTAGTTTTGCAATTCCAGGGTTGTATTGATTGAGTTTTCGATTAGTGTCTTTCATACGACTTGCCCTGGGTCTTGGATGATCCATTGATGAAGATTAATCGGAGTTTTCGTATCGACGATGTTAACGAATTAATCGACGAGTTTCGGTGGTGGGGGATGGAGGAGCCGGTATGGTTATGGAGGAGAAGAAGAAGAAAAGAAGGAAGATGAAATGAAAATAATAAAACCGATTTAGGGTAATTAGAATTATAAAGAGTTAGGGGTGCTAAAGTAATTGCACCCATATTTGGCCTCCCCTTAGTAAGGGCACATACCCCAATTAATTTGGGTATACCCCAATCTCGCCAGTTATTATTAGGACAAAATTTTAAAAATAAATAGGTAATTTTGCCTAGCACTTTTAGGGGCGACTCAATCGCAATTAGGGGCGACAATAAAAGACAAAATAGGTTGAAAATACTTATATGCCCCTTCATAATCGGGAGGTATTTTTTGCCCGATTGTTAAAACCTAATTGGAAGTTTTTTAACACCTTTGCCTACCGATTTAAAAGGATTTTAGAAAAAAACTCATTTTGGGGCAATCTATAATCGGAAGGTAATGTAACCAGTTAAACTTCCGATTATGGCTACATCTCAAACACGAACCAAATGGTTAGGGGTGGCTCTGCACCCAGAGCCAAATGGAAATTTGGCAATGGTCCGATGTGGAGCTACTTATAATCGGTAGCCAAATATCCTACCGATTATAGAAGATTTCAAAATTTTGGAGAAAATGGATTTTAGAAAAAAACTCATTTTGGGGCAACCTATAATCGGAAGGTAATGTAACCATTTAACCTTCCGATTATTATAATGGGAAGGTAATGTAACCAGTTAAACTTCCGATTATGGCTACGTCTCAAACACGAACCAAATGGTTAAGGGTGGCTCTGCATCCTGAGTCAAGTGGAAATTTGGCAAAGGTCCGATGTGGGGCTACTTATAATCGGTAGCCAAATATCCTACCGATTATAGAAGATTTCAAAATTTTGGAGAAAATGGATTTTAGAAAAAAACTCATTTTGGGGCAACCTATAATCGGAAGGTAATGTAACCAGTTAACCTTCCGATTATTATAATCGGAAGGTAATGTAACCAGTTAAACTTCCGATTATGGCTACGTCTCAAACACGAACCAAATGGTTAGGGGTGGCTCTGCACCATGAGCCAAGTGGAAATTTGGCAAAGGTCCGATGTGGGGCTACTTATAATCGGTAGCCAAATATCCTACCGATTATGGAAGATTTCAAAATTTTGGAGAAAATGGATTTTAGAAAAAAACTCATTTTGGGGCAACCTATAATCGGAAGGTAATGTAACCAGTAAAACTTCCGATTATGGCTACGTCTCAAACACGAACCAAATGGTTAGGGGTGGCTCTGCACCCTGAGCCAAGTGGAAATTTGGCAAAGGTCCGATGTTGGGCTACTTATAATCGGTAGCCAAATATCCTACCGATTATGGAAGATTTCAAAATTTTGGAGAAAATGGATTTTAGAAAAAAAACTCATTTTGGAGCAACCTATAATCGGAAGGTAATGTAACCAGTTAACCTTCCGATTATAAAAGGGAACATTAGCCGAAATATCCATACATTAATCGGTAGCTAATGATTCATTTTAAACTACCGATTGTTTGTAACCTACCGATTGTGGTTTTGGCTACCGATTATATAAGGGCATAGTTGCCATTTTGAAAAATCGCGGATAAGGGGTGGCTCAATTTTACGTTTGGGTGACCTTTTTTGTCTTTTAGTGTCGCCCCTAATTGCGACTGAGTCACCCCTAAATGTGCCAAGTAATTTTGGGAAGCTGCTACACTTTCCCCACTTTCTTCTTCCACTATTTTCCACCATTAGGCGATAGTGATCTTAGCCAGTGGTTCAGTTGTTGAGATGGTGTGGGGAAAAACAGGGGACCCATTCATATGTGTTATGTGAGGTGGTGAAAGAGAACGGGGGATGAGTTGGGAGATAGGAAGCAGTTTCGGTAAGTTTGGGAGATGGTGGGAGTATTTATTAACAGATCTCGATGGAAGATCGTAGTACACCAATGCTACCACATGGTGGTGATTCGGTTTTTGATGTCTTTCGGACATGGAACAGACTCTTTCAGCTTCCTAGTATCACGGCATTTGATGTTAAAATAAACAAATTGTATATCGAGATAAGAAAAACAGAATCTACTCATCGGCATTTGATCTTTTGCACACTGCAAAAACACCGCCCCCTACGTTCCGACTTACAGTCTAGACTAGTATAACCGTTGCCACGGTGAAAGGGCCGACCGAAAAAGAATCTAAAGATGGAGTTTAAATTTGATATTGTTGTTTGTGCTCGTTGCGTAGATTTTTTTAGGGTATATTAATTATATGTCCCTACTTTTAACTCCCTACAAATATATCCTTATGCAACAATAAATATGTCCCTCCTTTTTTTATAACCTTATCCATTTAATATTAGATTACCTTAATACCCTCACCCATATAATATTTTTTTCTTTATTTCAAAATGGAATAAATTTCTTCCACTACTTCACCACCACCACTAGCACCACCACCACCACCAAAATTAAACTACCATTCTACCACCACCGTTCAACAACCACCACCTACCAACCGCCACCACCACTAATATTCCACCACCACTCCTTCACCACCACCATTATACCACCATTAGTCCTCCACCACCACAAGTTCGTCGTTGCCGCCACCGCTACCACCACCGCCACCGCCACCACCACCGTCACCGCCGCCGCCGCCACCACCACTGATAATAGTTGATCCAAATAAAAATACAAACCAACAGTAGAAGTTTATCTAGTTTAGGGGATCAACAACGATAGTTGATCCAAGAAAAAATGATCAACAATAAAAGTTTATCCAATTGAGTTGATCAACTTCCATTGTTGATCCACCAAAATTGGATCAACAATAAATGTTGATCCATGTAAAATGGAGTGAACTTGGAGTGAGTCGAACACGCATCATCTGACATGAAGTCAGTCATGCTACCATTGCACCACAAGTTCAACATTGGAAGAAGTTTACATGATTTAAACTACAAAGCATGAGTTCAAAGGATCAACAACAGTAGTTGATCTCATATAGATGGATCAACAACCATAGTTGATCCAAAATATATGGATCAACAACCATAGTTGATCCAATATGACTGCCTACTTCAACCCATATAACCAAAGATATTTCATTACATGTAGCTTCATAAACACCAACAAATCCAAGACCACTTCAAAACCAACCTCAAATTGAATCAACAATGGATGTTTATCCATTTCAGTTGGATCAACAGTGGATGTTTATCCATTGCAGTTGGATCAACAACCATAGTTGATCCAAAATATATGGATCAACAACCATAGTTGATCCAATATCAACCACCCATATTTCATTCAAAGCAGACTTCAATCTCTGTAACAACAACTTATACCAATACTGCCACCAACAAATCACACATCTACGGCACCACCACCACCACCACCACCAAACAACCAAAACCAAAATCAACACCAATTTTATCAATGGAGTATAAGAAAATGAAAACTAGAGATGGATACAATCAAGTAGAGAGATAGTAACAAAAGAGTAATGTTACATGTGAAAAGATGCATACTTTTAGTTGCTTTTTATTCTTCTTCGCCGTCGTCTTCTGCCTTCTGCATTTGGACCCCCTCTCGTCTTTCCATTTTGATCTCTTCTTGTAATTTGTCTCCTCCTAATACTTTTCCAACATAAAAATCAACAAAAGACAAAAAGAAAAAGAAAGATAGGATGGAAGGAAGGAAGGAGGTCTGTCTCTTTCTTACTTTTTCTTTCCTCCTTTATTGTATAAATCATAGCTTTCCTCCCCATGAAGGTTCTTCTTCAATTGATTCAACGGCAATAATACCCTCAAACCCATTTTAACACCATCGTCTTCTTGTTTCAATCAACAACAACACCTAAGAGAGATTCAATTCATGTTGCAATTCGTAACATAAACCAGATCTGATTTTAAGTTATGAATTAGCGGCGGAGAAGATGGTTAAGGTGGTGTAACGACGGGCTAGAAACGAAAATGGTGACGATGGAGAAGCTGTTGTTGTTGGTTGCGTTCGTTGACGACGGAGATGAAGATGATGGTGGCGACGGAGATGAACATGGTGGTGAGCTCTGTTCGATTGTTTTTCTCTGGATGAGAAATAAAGAAGATAAGAAGAAGTCCTTTATTAGGTTGGGGTATATTTGGAAGTCCATAAATTGTTGATGGGCTTTTAGATAAAGAGGGACAAAATTATTATGTGATAAGGATATTTGTATAGACTATCAAAAGTAGGGACAAAAATCCAATTACCACATTTTTTTACAACTTTTCCAACGAGATAAAATTTGTAAAATTCTAAGGCACGGATTTTTATATATGTTATATTAAAGTTGGCTTTCCAATTATACCCCTGAAAAGTAGGATACACAAAGAGTTATAGTAATTGGATTAAAAGAGAGGGATAATCTTGTCTAGTGAAAATGTGACTTTTAATCTGCAAGGAATATTCTTTCTCAATCTTTTTATGAAATTGAACATTTACGTTACTCTTCATTTAACAAAAAAGTGGTCATAAAAGAGACTCCCTCCCTACGGGCCCTCTGGTCGGTTGGCCCAATTAATGTTTACAACACGTGTTAGCTAGTATGTAAACTCATCTCTACCAAGTCTTGTAATTTTTTATGCCTTCCAAGCTCTAGGCCTCCAAGGCTCCAACCACTCTTGCCAGTTGCCATGAATACTGCTGTTTCATTTTTTTTTTTTTTTAATGAACCAGGAATTCAAATCCTAGTACAAGTAAAATAAAAAAATAAATCAAGTGAATAGTGGTAACCATTTTCACACTCAATAGTCATAGACTCACAAGACTAACAGTAGTCATCTCTCTCATTTGCTGCATCTTTTGAGTTTGCTCAACTACCATGTCTGCTACTAGAGAAATAAGTGATGATCATGATCATGGATCTCATGAAGAAATTATAGACATCAAAGCTCTTCTAAAGATGCTTGTTGATTCTCAAGCTAAACAAGCTGAGTCTCAAACTAAACTAGCTGAATCTCACTCTAGATTAGCCGAGTCCCAAGCTAAACAAGCAGAATTTCAGAATAAACAAGCAGAATCATTTGCTAGACTAGCAGAAACACAAGCAAACACTCATCAACAAATCATAGAGATTTTGAAAAGCACTAACTATGCTGCTAATAATCATCAAAAACAACAAGGTACATAATTGATTTTTATCTCTATTTTAATTAATCTTTATCAAATGTCAACTGATTTTGGTGGGATTTGGTATTCTAAACTGACCTAGATTAAGTGAACCACTAGTTCTTGCTAATTACTCGGTTTTTTGTATTGAGTTTGAGCTTGTGGGGGGTGTTTGATTATTAGACCAATATATATTGTTTTCATTAGTTAAGGTTATAGCTCTATAGTATTTTACATGGGAATTTTGTTATTGGAAGAACAGCTAGGAATGGCGAAAATGCGGATAAGGGATCCGAAGCCAATGAAGCTAGGCAAAAGCAGCCTAAACTTGGTAAGCTCTACTTACATTTGAAATTTGAATGTCTTAATACTTTTGATATTTAATAAATTATTTGCTTTGCTGCTGGTTGTGATATGAAGACAGGGGTCTGCAGGCATGTTATGTTCCTGGTTTAAACGACCTGCTATGCAAAGCACTAAAGGAAAATGAGTTTGAGAAGGCTAACGAGTATATTAGGAACAATCCTGAAGTGATTAATCAAGGGATTGCACATGACTCATCTACAACATTGCATATGGCTTTATACTGGAAGTTAGACATGAAGTTTGTAGAGGATATTGTGAAACTCATGACACCGATAGCACTCGAATATAAGAAGACTAATGGTAATACAGCACTTCACATTGCGGTCCGGCGTGGAACCACTGAAGCTGTTGTGATGCTGGTAGATAGGAACCCCAATTTGACTCAGATTCGTAATAACAACAGAGAGACACCACTGGAACTTGCTCTTCGTTATGTTACAGTTGGGCAGAAGGAGATTGTTGAGTATCTTTACTCCGTGACGAGAGATGTAGAGCCTAGTCCGTTCGCTGGTCATGATGGTGCTAGGTTATTATGCAAGGCAATTGATGCTAATTTCTATGGTGGGTGAGAAAATCAAACTAGTATATCCTGATTTGATTTCAGTCAGTATTGAATGATTCCTGTCAATTGTAACTACATTTTTGTTTTGTTTTGTTTCGCAGATATAGCTTTGTGTCTTGTCAAAAAGTTTCCAAAATTGATTACAGAGAAATCGCTAGTACACGAAATGTGTGGATTGGAGTTGTTGGTTAGAAAACCTAGTGCATTTCGAAGTGGAACGAAGCTGACATGGTGGCAAGACCACATCTATTCATGTAAGTTAGTTATCAAACTAATTCTATGCTGTTGTAAAAACTATAATTTAGTTCTGTTGATTAAATTTTTCAAAGTGTAAATATGACTTGTTGGTACAGTAATTAAAGTGGACAATTCTACATATGTCAAACAAGATGAACCACATGCTTGTGAGTCCTCAGATTGCACCAAAGGAGATGAAGAGAACCCTTCGGAAATCTCAGAAATCAAAAAATCAGAGGAGAGCTCAAAAGTCTCCTTAACTAGTGATAAAAGAATCCTCATGCGCTACTTAACACGGGGTATTTTTCTTTCCCTTGAATAACCCCATACATTCAACTGCCACTGCAAGCTTCTGAGCTGGGTATCAGAAACCTTGCATTTAATATTTCATTTACATGGTGGTTCGTTTGTGTTTCTTATTTCAGTACCATGTATTATAAGATTACGCAACCAAATGTTGGTGCACGAACACGCAGTTGTGTTGCTGAAGCAAATGATTGTGGAAATCCGTCACTCAAACACTTATAATGAGATAAGATTATTTTTCCGAAATAATCCCAACATCATGAAGGTAGCTATAGAGAATGGAAATATGGAATTTGTTGTGGAGTGTCTGGAGCGGTTCGATGACATTATTTGGTTGAGGATATCGGGTCAAAGAATGATAGAAATGGCCATTTCAGAACGGAATTTAAGGGTAATGAGTTTCATATACAATCGTGGTTACAGTTATGAAGACAAGATTAGCCTGGTTTCCACAACAGATTATGAACATAACACCATCTTGCATTACGCTGCTAAATTAGCGCCTGCTGCCAAACTCCATAAGGTTTCAGGTGTAGCCCTTCAGATGCAACGAGAATTGCAATGGTTTAAGGTAAGGGTAATTAGCTTCATATGCCATTCAAATATATAACAAAAACTTTTGATTAATAAAGTAATCTTGATTTTTTTATGGTATGTGAGAAAAAACTACAATTTTTGTGGCAGTAAAATTTAATAGTACTTGCTAATTCCGCAAACTTCCCATGTTTTTTCTTTTTTGAAAAAGGGCAAGATATATTCAGACCTGTTATTAGAGCCAGAAACAGAAACCTTGCAGAAGCCAACCACAATGCATATTATGCTTTTACAGTACTGAACCTTAACGAGGACTTTCTAGTTAGTAAGCATATAATCCAAATAACATGATTTAAGTAAATAAGTTGTTTAATTTCTACTAATAGATTGAATGACTGAGGGCACCTTGTTGTTGAAAACTCTATTATATATTCAAGCCATAGCAAAAGATCAATTTACCTTTTGTAATTTATTTCCTACAGGGGGTGGAAAGTATGATGCCGGAAAATGACAAGTTCAAGAAAAATAGAAAAGGTTATACAGCTCAATCTATATTTACAGAAGAACACAAACAACTGGTTAAAGAAGGAGAGGCTTGGATGAAGGATACATCCGGATCGTGTATGATAGTCACCGCTCTTATCGCTACAGTTGCATTTGCAGCTGCTTTTACAGTTCCAGGAGGTAATATCAGTGACAGTAATAGCAGTATGAATGGCAGCCCAGTTTTCTTAGGAAGGACTTCATTTACAGTGTTTGTGGTAGCAGACGCTTTAGCTTTATTCGCTTCTATCACCTCGGTACTGATGTTTTTAGCTATATATACCTCTCGATATGCTGAGATAGATTTTCTCGAGTCTCTGCCACAAAAGCTAATTATTGGTCTTGCGACTCTCTTTATATCTATGGCGGCAATTATGGTAACTTTTTGTGCATCATTATTTATCGTGGTTGGAGAAACATTTCCGCAGCGTCTAATACCTGTAGCATTGTTTGGTTGTGTTCCTATGGTTTTGTTTTCATGGCTGCAATTACCATTGTTTTTTGAGATGATCCGTTCTACATATTGGAGCAGCCTCTTTCAAAAACACATACATATCGTCGATCCTGCAGCCTAGTACAACAACAACAACAACAAAAAGAAAGAGAATATAGTAACCAAATTCAAAAAGTTTATTAGATGGTTTTGGTCACAGTGAGATATAGTCTATCAGCCTTCAATAATGACATATTGTGTTGGTTGTTTATTTAGTCGGAATGGAGATGTAATGAACAGAATTATGTTTTGCTCATTTCTGTTTATAATTGGTGCTAGTTAACCAGGATACACTTTTTTAATGCATAACATTGGATGTTTCAATGGAGTTGCCTATTTATTTGTAAAAAACAAGTAATTATAGCGTCATACTTGGAATTTGTCAAATATTTGTTATCAGTAATTGAAAGTCTTCATGAGTCTTGAAAATGTTCAAGCTCAGTTGAACTTTACGGGTTAAAGCAAAAAAAGATAGTGCTTTAAATGATTCCGATCATGGTGATGTAGTAAAGTGGACACAATCATTTTGTCCGAAAGGTTTCAACCTTCCAGGGTGCAGGCAGGTCCCTATAAACAGGTTTGTAGCTTCCTCTATCTTGCTGCAATATCACTTATTTTGTCATATCCATTTATTTATAAACTGTCATAGCATCATTATTCATACTAAACAGTATATTTTGTGTACTACACACTTGAATCATGCATTGATTAGGAGAAATGACAAGTCAGCAAGCTTTTCTATTCTCTGCGGTTAGTTCTTTCCCTGCTTCTACTTTTTACTGTTTGTGATTCTACTCACTTCATGTAACTATGTCTTTTTAACGTTCTTCAAGGAACGCAGACATAAAGGATGTTGATATAGAGTGCTCTGTAAAGGGTAGGGTTGGCGGCCGTGAAGATGCTGAGCTTGAAGAACGATCTTCTTCAGATATGGAGCTCGGTAAGTATATCTTTTAGCAGGATTCTTAAAAATTTTGGTTGTCAATGAGACCTGATTTATGTGTAATTTATTGCTAACGCTGGATCAAAATGTTGAAAGCGTATTGTTTATTCCTCATAAGTTTTAGGATTTGAATTTGAACCGTGTACTCAGCACCCACATTTTACAAATTATTGATTTCTTACGAAAATGTTAAATTGCAGACGGATCCTAAGATGAGACTGATCTTCATAAAGGCAATACTTCTGTGCGCACTTACTCCGATGCTCTAAATGAGGTGCTACAGTCTACTACTTTCTACTCTGAAGAAAAGTTTTGTCCGTGCGAATGCACAACCATCTAAAAAAGATAATGAGGTTTGTTTTTTGCCGTCTTCTTATAATTCAATTTGTTAATTTTAGTTTTGTTCCCATAAAAGTATTCCATACAGGACAAATTTTCTTCTTCCTGTATGAGCTTGCCGAATTTTGAGTTATAATCTTTGCAGAGTATTTCATCAATGTTCAGATGTACTTCATACATTGTACGACTCTACATGACAATATTCAGTAGAACAATTATACCAACACACTAATGTTCCACCTTGTTTGGATTGCATGCGCACATCATCATCAGCAAATGTGGAAATGGAAATGGAGGGCGGGGAGTTGATGTCAACTTAGTGACAAAGACCCTCCTTAACTTTTTCTGTTCTCAACAAGGTGTTCCTGGACTAGCTTCCAACTTGCTTAGTCTCATGGGTCTTCCACTTCTTATAACTGAACCAGAACCAGAACTAAAACTCAACAAGTGCCTTACGTTACAGTAAAAAGACACTCTTATTCAGCTTTTATGCCCAAATTTTTGTGAATGTAAAATCTTGAGATAGCACTTACTATGTGTAGTAAATCAAAACATAATAAGCTCTAAAAAACCTAGGTGATACTTTAAGTTACCAATACACCAACCATATTATTTGGCCTCCATAAGAACCATATCTAATAAAAATGGAACAAAAACCCCATTTTCATTTAAAATCGGTAAATTTAGTTTTTATTAAATTTTATAATTCTAGTCTTACCCTTCCCTATGTATATATACGATGTTTAGAATGAAAATTTAGGCGGAAACAGATACGGAAATTGTGGAGATCAGATTTACACAGAGAATTCGAGATCTTCTCCACAGAAATCTTCATGTATTTGGATTTTATGGTTCAAATAATTCTGATTCTTCCTATTTCATCAACATTTTTAATTCAGAAACAATTTTTAGCTTCAATTTCGATCTGATCATCTCATAAATTATTTTGAGATCTCGTTTTTGTTTCAGTTTAGTTGAAGTAGCGAAGAAATCATTGACTTGAATGCTTCGGATTGTATCTGAAGATTGATTTTCAGTGTTTAAGAAATTGAAGAACTTCTGTTTTTCAGATCTGGAATTATTTCCAGTTTAATTCGAGAAAAGAAGAGAGGGTACAGTTTAATCATTCGAATTATTAAGTCGATCATCTTCAAGTTGATCTAATTGTAGTAGTCGAATCTCCATCAAACACGATTACAGCTTATGAAAACGATGTGTGATCTTCATGAAGATTCTCCGACATTGTTAAATTGATGTTTTACGCTTTGTTATATTTTGAGAATTCATTTTATTGTCTATATTTTTTTTTACAGTTAATTGTGTAATTTTCTGCTGGTGTTTCATTTTGTTTTATTAAGACTAGATTACTGCTGCAGCAGTGGGGAGGTCGACCAAAAATCGTTTGTATACGGAACTGAAATTGATAGATTCCGGACAAATCAATCAAGATTTTGATGATATTTGAACATATAATTTGTTTGTTCAAAGGTAGTTGATGTAAATTTCGAATCAATTCAGTTGCTTATTGGAAGATGATCTTAAATTTCATGAAATTTGAGAAAGCAGGAAACTGATTTTCAGTTTTTTGTACAATTTCTGTGACTGACAAATAACACTAAAGTGACCATATAGAGGTCTCCCTTCGGTCGACCAATTATGTTTTTCTTTTTGGTTTCAGCTGCAATTTGTTAGAACCCATTTTAGTTTCATCATTTTAACTGCTATATTTGGAACAAAAATATGTTGGAACCTTTTTTGGTTTCATTATTTTAACTTCTATGTTAAAATAAAAGATCACTTGAAGATACTGCCTGTTGTCACCTAAACATATATAGAAACGATTTCTGAGTAAACCTATATGAATTATGGATGGAGAAAAATAACATTATTACTTTTCTAATTGTATCACTAATGTTAAAATGACTAGATATTATTTGAGATTTTTTGTTAGACTATTGTAGTAGGTTAGTGCAATATATCAAATTATGCTTGGTGTGTCTTATGTTGTAGTTTTATGCCTGGGTGTAATAACACAAGTGCCTTAGAATATGAACATATTTCATGCCTATAAATATATCATAATTTTGCCTTTAAATATCAACATCCCCAGTTCATGTATATGTGTGTCCGAAGGCCACAAACGAATGCTATATTACTGGCCATATTATTGTTATGTGCAGTTGGATCTAAGTTAATAATACATGCTACGATTAAGACTTTAAATCAGGATCAGGACCTGCAATATGTTGGAACCCTTTTTGGTTTCATCATATTTACTGTTATAATGGAACCAAAATATGCTGGAACCCTTTTTGGTTTCATCATAAAACAGTTATAAACATACAACATTTCGCTGCCTGTCCAGTATATCAATGTGGTTTGGGTTAAGTTGTAGGTGGTGACAATAAACATAAATGTGATAATCATAATTGAAACCATTCATAAACCATTTAAATCTATTGCTATTATAAGCATTTTTACAGAAAACATATAATGTTGCAAAAGGCTATATTACAAGTATTACAATGAGTTGATATTACACTAATTTTTGTGTGTGCAATGACAATAGTCTCTTCTTTTCTAATTTTTTGGTGTTTGTCCACCAGTATCATGTTGGAAAGATTCGCTTTCATGTTTTCCACCTTTTTTGATATATTCACCTCATGAGGCTTCATGATTTCCCTTCAAGAGGCTCTTCATGTAATAACAAACATGAAGTCCACAATCTTCCCTGAAATTACAAAATAAATGCCTCAATGTTTAAACCTGCAAAACAAAATTGTCTGAATGATATTAAAAATTGTTTCATCGTAAAAACAAGAACAAACTAAAACCACCAACAATTTTGGTGGAACCAAATATAACAAAAGGAAACTGATGAAACCAAAAATGGTTTCACCAAAAAGACCAAAATAGAATAACACCACCAACAGTTCTGGTGGAACCAGATCTAACAAAAATAAAATAATAGAACCAAAAATGGTTTCATCAGAATGACTAAAATTAATCAACACAGTTCTTGTGGTTTCATCAGAATGACTAGAATTAATCTCAACATCAGAATGATTTAAACCAAAACAAGAATAAACTAACACTGCCAAACCAATATTGGTTTCATCAAAATGACCAGAATTAACCAACACCACCAAACCAGTATTGATGGAACCAAATTCGACAAGAGAAAAATGATGAAACCATTAATCAACACACCAACAGTCCAGGTGGAACCATGTTCGACAAGGCAAAATGATGAAACCAAAAATGGTTTCATCAAAACTACCAGAATTAATTTACATACCAACAGTCCAGGTGGAACCATGTTCGACAAGGAAAAATGATGAAACCAAAAATGGTATCATCAAAACTACCAGAATTAATTTACATACCAACAGTCCAGGTGGAACCAAGTTCGACAAGGGAAAAATGATGAAACCAAAAATGATTTCATCAAAACTACCAGAATTAATCAACACACCAATAGTTCAGGTGGAACCAAATTCGACAAGGGGAAAATGATGAAACCAAAAATGGTTTCATCAAAACTACCAGAATTAATGCCTACGTGATTTCATCAAAAAATACCAAAAAAATTAACACCATCACTACAGAGTTTATGCGATTCTTACCTTTTGGAGTTTATTTCATTGTTTTCTTTGACTTTTCATCTCTCCTTTTCTCTTGTTTAGTTTTATTCTTCACCATTTTGTTGTTTCAGAGGATTTAGGTCAGAAAATAGAGACGATTTAGGTCAGAATTGGTTTCATTGGTTGAAGTAAGTAATCATTAAAGAAGAGAAAAAAGGAAAATCGTATGATGATTTTGGCTACGGATGAAGACAGAAAGAATTCGTAAATCTGATTTAGGTCAGAATTGGTTTCATTGGTTGAAGTAAGTAACCATTGAAGAAGAGAACAAGGAAACATAAAAAAATGGAAGATGATTTCGCGACGGATGAAGTAGATCTGATTTCTTCTTATGTTTCAGAGACTAGGATAGAAAAATGGAAGAAGATAATGACGAAAAAATGAGTAGGGTTTATTTGCTTTGTTAGCTTTGAGCCGAATAAAAGTAAAGGGTATTTCAGACAGTTTAGGAATTTTGGGGTTTTTTTTACATCATTTGTTTTGTTGGAGTTTTTTTATATGAATGTTGATAGGCCTGGGGCTCTAACGGCGCATTAGAAATTCTGCAAACTTGTTGGCTTTCAACTTACCTAAACTTGTCGGTGTTCAACTTACCTGCATATTTGGCTTATTCTCAGTAAGTCAGTCGGTATGTTTGACTTGGTCTGCCAAACGGGTCAAACCCGATTTCTAGATGGGTTTCCCGCTCGAGGCCCATTTTCAGAAAAGGACCGTTTTGCAGAAAAGTACACTTACTTTTGAATTTTTTCTACATTAAACAAAGAGGGAAAGCTTCCTTTAGACGCATCACCACGCACAAAAGAGCTGCAGCAGAACCACGAACTTCATCTTCATGTTCAAAGATCAACACCGGCGCCACCACCACCACCGCCGTCATGTCTGAGATGGTCCATTCTCGTAACACAGTTTTCTACGCCATTTTCGAAGATGATATACTAAATAAGCTAAAAGACCCTGAAATCGTTACAAGAAATGAGTATGAACAGGTTGCATCTTCATTATTTTCACTCCATGTTAAGATTCTTGATATAATCTCTCCTTATGTTACTGATTTCACTTGGAGTCATGAGCCATTCACTCTTTGTCCATCTACTACTGTTCCACCAAACCCTAAACTTGATAACATCCCTTGTTTACATGGAAACACTAGGTTTGGTAGTCACTATGATGATGAGTGGTTTATTGTTTTTCTTCTCACTGAAATTTCAAAGAAAATCTCTAATATCTCAATTAGGGTTTGGGATTCTTATGGTGAGTTTCTTCTCTTAGGATGTTTTTCAATGAAGCTCTATACAATGGGTAATAATAGAGTTTTTATTAGAGGAGGAGAGGTTATTTTGGTGCATAAAAGTAGCATGTCTATGAAATCGTCATTGGTTGAAAATTTAGGGTTTTTAACTTTTAATGAGATTGAGGATCCAGCACCATATTCTGTTAAACATTATGTTGAAAGAAAGATTTCTGATTACCCTGAAAAACTCAAGCAGAATGTGCATCAGATTCGGGTTCGAGTTCCAATTTCTGTTGCAAAATTGTTGACACATGAACCCTGTTTGATTTCTTTGGCAACTGAGGGTTTTTGCAATAGAAATGATGTCGAATTGAGGAGGCTTAGTGAGAAGATGGATACATTTCTGAAGAGTAGTGAAGTTACTGATGAAGGTGTAAAGAAAGAAGAGCTTGTTAGGATTTCTGTTAGGATGTCTAGAGCAATGTATGTGAAATTGGTTGATCAGGAAAATTTTGAGGCACCGAAATGTTATCCAATTCCACCAAAAACTGATAGTTTGGTTTACGTGGAAACTGTATTGGGTATGAAACTTGCTTATGGGTTTGAGTTAATGTATCAGAAGAGTATTCGTGAAGGGAAAGGAGGGAAGGGGATTACTACTTTGGAGGCTTTTAAGAGGTGTTTGAAGAAAAAGGGGTATTTCAAAGGGCTTCCTTCTCAATCCGCTAAGTATCGCCTGCTCGAACAAAAGGCACAAGGATACTACACAAAGAGTTCTCTTTTCTCTAGGGAAAGGTATATGTTGTTTTCATTTTATTCAAGACTTGTTCATTTGTGATTTCTTGCATAATAGTATCTAAATTTTGGAGATATCCGCAGTCCTCAAGTGTTGAATTGTTTCTTGTTAATAGTTTTTATCTCCTATTTTAAGATCATTGGTTTCAAACCCAAAAAGTTAGCTCGTCTGCATTTAACTTTTGGGATTATTCATTGTTCGAATTTTGAGTGGATTCATCTTTGTCAACTTTATCTAGGTTTTGAGTTGTAAACTGTGTTCACTTTCTTTTCTTGTTTCAGGGAACTGATAAATGCGCCAGTTAGTCGAGTTGATGAGATTCTTTTGTTGCCCCATTCTGTCGAAGAATTTAAGGGTCTTAACCTTCTTCCCTCAGATGATGATGCTTGGCTTTTTCAGGAGGAGCGCAGGTTGAAGTTGGTCATATCAAGGAGAGAAGAAGACATTGAACGTCTCGAATCTCAGTCTACTGAAGAAGGATCATCATCTGATAGTGATTCTGGTAATTTCCCTTTTCTCCACTGTGATCATTATAGCTCTTGTTTGCTCTTATATATATTTCTTTCGCACAAGATTTTTAACAGGTAACCTAGGTTAAATGAGTTACTACATTTCTCTTGAGCTTTGGTGCTAAAGTTACTACAATCTACAACATTTTGCCTCGTCTTACTGGTCGTCTTCTTGTGTGGACAGATCAAAAATAAATAAAAATTAATTTACTACAAGTTTTTGATGACTGATAACTTGTACATGATTGTATTCAAGCAGATAACCGCTATATTCCCTATGGTTTCGATAGTGATTTTTCATATGACGACTTTACAGATCCATTCAATGATCTTTACAATGAGGTAAATACCAGTACTCCACATTCTATTGTGTCTCATGAGCATTGCAATTTTATTATTTAGCTATTACGATTATGAGCTTTTTTTCTCTGCTAATGTCTCATCTTGTTTTTAATTGCAGTATTCCGATGATGAAATCCTCATGCTTGAGATGATGGGAGTGGATCTCTCTAAAGATGGTGGCAAACGCCGCAGACCCCGCAAAAATATATAAAGCTGGTCCACTATTGTTCAGATGTTCAACACATAGCATGTTTCGTTTTGTTTTTTGTGGTCAAGCGTGCATATGACTGAGTTAGTATATATTCTATTAGTACGTGACTCAGGTGTAATGATTGCTCTTATTACAATCTTTTATTACATACAGTACAAAACTATTCGGCAGATGAAAATTTTAATTTTAATTGAAGATCCGGTAGAACGTAGACAAGAAAAAACATTTGTCACGAAATAGATTACCGAAATTCAGATTGAAATTACATAGGTCAAAAATCTGTATTGTTATGTTGATGTCTGAATAATGATAGGTTAAGGCACCAGAAGATGGATGGTTTATCATTGTTCATTTTACTTTAGAACAGCAAAAGCCTCAGAAGAATTTGAGGCTTCCCACTGGCTGCATTGGGGATCCACCTTCTACCTATAGCTTTCCTGCATGGACAATTGAACGCTAGTTGATTCTGTTTTTATCTCTGTCATGAGTTTGTAGGTAGGTCTTGCATCTGACAGCACCAGTTCTGCCTGGCCTTTCTGACAGTTCAGAGTGTTCTGTCAGAAAACTGAACTATCTTCACCTCTTGGGAACATGCTTCTTGCTTTTTTTTAGCCTTCAGTTATGAAAGTTCAGTTTCTATATCTTGAAATTTGGAATTTCCCAATATCTTCTTTGAACTTGCCTTCACTGGTTGAATGAAGAAGATCAGCCAACAATTGTTGGTTTTGAAATGATATTTGTACCCAAACAAATAACAGCTTGCGTAACAGCGCATTTGGCTTACAAGTGATCAGACTGACTAAGACGACATTACTGGCATTCCCTATGTAAATCTCTATATGAACATATGTTTTCTTTGGGAGCTAATGTTTTTGTACTCCATCAGCCCCACCTTTTGATCATTTCATGTATATCCGATTTGCCTTTGAGAAAGAAAAGCGCCTTCATTAGAATTGAAATATCACCACCATTAATTCTATTTTGATTTTTTCCACACTGAATCGATGTTGTGGAACTAATTTTACTTATTTAAACCCCGAGTGTCGCTTCTCCGGCCAGAATTCCTAGCCCCATATATAAACGCAACGATCATTAGCTTAGCTTAGCTTACCTTCAAGTTCCATTTCCAGGATTACCTTCAAGTTCCATTTCCAAGATCTGAGGAATCTGATCCCAGTTCTTACGCACTCCAATTCTACAACAATATACTTCATTCGTTTATGAAAAGTGTTATTTTCACTTTTTCAATTTGGCCTATTTTGAGGTTAAAATGAAAAAGTAAAAGTATTTTTTTTTCCAGAAACGGAGGTAGTACGTTTGATAAATCTCGACTAACCCTATTTTTCTGAGACTGCCTTAGCAACTTGATTTGAACTACGACGATCTGAAGCAGTAGTGGAGCCAGAATTCTTGGTTGGGTGGGCACAATTACTTTTTTTTTTTTTTTTTGATGCAAAAGAAATATATTGATTACGCACAATCGTTCTGGATGAAGTTCAACAGAAAATCAGGGGGACTACTCAACCATGTATGAGTGTATCCCTCTTTCCTAGCATGTTTTGCTAATTTGTGTGCACACTTATTTGCCGACCTATTTGTGTGCTTACATACCCAAAAATCAAAAGAATTTAAAATAAAGAGAATGTCTTCAATGATTCTTTTAGACTCCCAAGGAACTTCAGATTCTTCGCCTCATATGGTTTGGACAAGACCCAAGTAGTCAGCTTCAATAACTATCTTCCTAAATCCCAGCTGCAGTGCAAGTTTAACAGCTTCCATAACAGCAAGGCTTTCCGAAAATTCTGAACCCGATGCATCCTTGAAGTCAGCACAAGCAGATGCTAGATGTGTACCTGCAAAATTACGAAATATCAGTCCATATCCTCACTTTTTAGTAACACGACAATAAGATGCATCAGTGTTGATTTTGATTAAGTCCCCTATATGAGGGGTCCATTTATGTGCAGTAGGGACTGCTGCGACATTGTAACAAGGCATACACACAGAATCTGCATCTAACATGAAAATGTTAATAGTATGCAGAAGTTGTTGTGGTGTTGAGTGTTTGTTATTGAAGACTAAGTTGCATCTGTCCTTCCACAAATGCCAACTAATTACTGCCATCTTATGAATTATTCTTTTGTCTGGGAGATTAATCCAGCTATCCATCCATTCTGCCAAACAAGACCAATCCTCTTCTATAACTAATACCCCTGCACCAAACCATATTGCCCTTGCAAAAGGACAGTCTAGGAGAATATGCATAGTTGTTTCTGACTGAAAATTACATCTGCCACAAGTGATATCTTCTTGGGGTATTCTTTCTTTAGACATAATAATGTCTCTAGCACACTTCCACATGAATAGCTTGATTCTAGGTATAACTTCCATACTCCGTATACTTTTCCAAAGCTTAGAAGACTCATTTGGTACCAGTTCATTTCCTTGGTGAAATTTAAAATTATACAGAGCTTTATAAGATGATTTTACCGTGAACTTCCCACTTTTAGTTCCATACCATATTAGCTTATCTTCACTGTTTAAAGGAATTCTCATTGCTAGAATCTTTGCTGCAGTATCTTGGTCGAAGAGATTGAGAACTGTTTCCTCTTTCCAACTTTTATTTTCAGCATCAATCAGTTCAGCTACATATGTAAATTTCTCGTGGTTGACTGCACCAGTTTCCGGAGTAGGAGGAGAATTGAGAGATAACACCCATTTATCATGCCAAATTAGAATCTTAGTACCATCACCTATAGCCCAAAAATTGCGAGAGTATATGAAGGAGAATTCTGAACTTATACTCTTCCAAGACCATGTAGAGTCTGCCTTTTTAGGGGCATGAAGAGCATTCACTTGTTTGAAGTATTTAACCCTCATAGAGCTACCCTAAACACTGTTTTCTACTGTGCAAAGTCTCCAAGCAGACTTTGCAAGAAGCGCATGATTAAAGCAATTTAAATCTCTAAAATTCAGACCACCATCCTCATAAGTGCGACAAATACCAGTCCACGCAATAGGATAAAGTCCCTTTTTTTGCTGGTTTTTTCCACCAAAAATGAAGCTGAAGAGAGTTCAATTTAGAGAGAGTTTCTTCAGGTAATTTGAAAGATGTTATCTGATGAAGAGGTACTGCATTTAGAACATCCTTCACCATCACTGATCTTCCTAATTGAGATTGAACTTTACCCCACCATTTATTTAACCTGTTCTGCGTATTATCTATGAGAAAGTTAAACGATACCTTCTTCTTCTTATTTAGAAAAATAGGAATACCTAAATACCTCTCATTAGGATCCATTCTCTTAACATTCATCATATCAACAATAGTATCTCCTTCATATATATTGGCTGAGTCCTTTTGAGAAGGTGATACTTGATTTCTGATAATTTAAAAGCTGGACACTGGAGGTGTTGAAAGATTGTAGTAACTCTTGAAGATGATTAATATTGTCAAGGTTGGTCTTGACAAGAATCAAACAGTCATCTGCAAACAACAGATGGCTGATTGGTGGTGCTCTTCTAGCTATCTTGATACCACTGATTTTCTTTGAGAATTCAGCTGCTATCATGGCTCTAGAAAATGCTTCCATTGCGATAATGAATAGGTAAGGAGAGATCGGATCGCCTTGCCGTATGCCTCTAGAAGGTTTAAAAGGAGTACATGGGAAACCATTAAGAAGGACTGAAATCTCAGTTGTTGAAATATACTGAAGGATAAGAGCGCACCATTTTTATCCAAACCCCATACGTTCATAACTTCAATTAAGAAGCTCCGCTCTAGCCTGTCGAAAGCTTTCGACATGTCTAGTTTAAGAGCTAAGAAATTATCTCCTTCCATCTTTCTTTTTAAAGTATGAATTATCTCATGTGCAAGAGATACATTATCTGATATGAAGCAGCCTGGGACATACACAGATTGAAGATGAGATATTACCCTATTTAACAGATGCTTCATTCTTCTCGCCATTAGTTTTGATATAAGTTTATAGGAGGTATTGCATAATGAAATAGTCCTATAGTCAGTTGGGGAGCTTGGTGTCTTAACCTTTGTAACTAACATGAGTCTAGTCTGATTTAGTTTCTTGTTGAGAAATCCAAATCTGAAAAAAAAATTGTATCATGGAGACCGAATCTGTGCATTTATGAATATCTTGAGAATATTTTCGGTTTTGGAAATTCCTTGGTGTCCAAACTTCCTTGTCTATATATACATGAAGTTTGCCTTTCTAGCAAACTAATCCTTCATAACAATTTGACTTCCTATTTTTTTCATTGTTACTGGTGTAGCCGCCTATCGGAGAGGAGAGTAATCTAATTAGGTGAAATATCTTACGGCCTCTCGTTTTAAATCCTTCATTGGGATTGAGAAGCTCTAGCACGACCCGTTGGTGGGAAACTAGATAATTGTGGTTTATATTTGTTTTCGATTGATTTGATTGACTCACGGTGGTTGAAATCTGATTGCACCTAATATTCACTCAAACTAGTTCAGAGTTTCGACAGGGATCTTTAGACTGTCGTTAGTTCTAAAGACGATCTTGTCATAATACATTGTTAACAGACTCCGTTCGGTGCGTGATTGATCACAAGAGATTCAAGTGATTGTGTGCAGGTTTTTATTGAAGATTTAAGAAGATTTGAAGACAAAGAAGATATTGAAGATCTGACTTGGGTTTATAATCTTTGGTGTGCACAATACTTTTTTGGGAAAAGAGGATCCAATTAATAATCGGTTTATCCTTGTGGTAGATTGGATTGATTAATTGAAGTAGATCGGCATCAACACGGTTCCTTTTGGATTAAAGGTGTTATTGGCTTAATCTTAACTGATTACCTTCGGGTGATTGAACATAAGATAGATCTAGACCTGACGAAGGAGTTTATGTTAAGATAAACGGAAGAGCCTTTGTTTGACTCAAATCACTTGGTTGAAGAGAGTTGATACCAAACAAATTTCTTGTTCCTTTACTGTTTGGAATACAAACCAAAGGAATTGTTCCAAGTACTTGACTTATTTATAAGTTGGATGCTGGGAATACTACGGAACTAGGTATACTATAGTGTTATGTACTTGGTCTCAACTATACGAAGTAAGTGTATTTTGTGTAGCGGCTTAATCCCGAGAGTATTCAATTCTGGACTAGGTCCCGGGGTTTTTCTGCATTTGCGGTTTCCTCGTTAACAAAATATTGATGTGTTATTTACTTTATATTTCCGCATTATAATTATTTTTATTATAATTAATGTAAATCACACAAACGTTAATATCCTATTTAATTGATAAGCAATCTTATTGTCTTTGGTTAAGTCCGAACCTTTATATCAAGTAAACACACTTTGTTGTTATATTTTCTCGATCTTGTATCCATAGATGATCACACAGAGTGTGAACCGATTTGTTGTATTGTCTCGATCTCGTATCCATAGACAATCACTTTCGGAGAAAGGACTTATAGGTAGGAAAAGTTTTGGTTTGAGGTATATTTGGGTACCCTCGCCTTTTCACCTAGTATTAACATCATTAAAACCTTGACAGTTCCAAGAAATTATGTTCATGATTATAAAATTGCAATACCTCAAAATAATGAAAAAACCAGGTTTCAAAACAAGATAAGCAAACAGATTAACTAGATTTTGGGGATATATGTATTCCTGCGAAGAACCCCTGATACAATCATTCACTGGAGCATGAGTGATTGCAGCTGAGTCATCCACTTTCATCATAGAGTTGTTAAGATGGTCCATATTAGTATTGTCACCTCCTAGAGTAATGGAAGAGGGTTGGACATGGATATTATGGGGATTCATTGATGGTTCCTGGTTAAGAGAGGAGTTTATCATGCGTTTGACGTTTCTAGAATTCTCTGGATTTTCATCCTCAATTAAGTTCTCTTCTAACTCTTCCTGTATCATGTTTGTAGAAGAATTTCCTTCATATCTTCCTCTAACTCTTCCTCTACAATCTAGAGACAAGATTCACTGTTCATCCTCCTAGATAATCTCACCCTTTTTCAGAAGCAATTTTATAATCAATCGTCGACATGGAACAATTAGATGGCAAATTCACAAAAATACAGGTAAGCCTGAGCTTTTCTCTTACAGCAACCAATTAAAATTCAATTGCAACTCCCTGTTTCCTGCATATCTTTTCAGTTCTGCTCTCCTAAACTTTTTTAATCATCCTGTTCTAAATTCATTATTCTATTTGTTCAAAAACCCTATAAATCCCCCTCTTTTTTCATTCCTCTTGCTCATAGCTCATTCCCTCCCTAATCTCTCCATGTTCCTTTCCTTAGTGTGTTGTCTTCTAGTTTTCTAAAAATCTAGTTTCTTCTGGTTCTCTATTTCTAGTCGTGGATCTAGAGATGTTTTTTTCAATAATCGTTTTAACAATCATAGTAGGAATGCCTTTATTCATGTTAGACAATGGACTGATCAGTTAGTAGGTTCTTTTTTAACAAAAATGGATAAAAATTCTTTCTTTTTAAGAAATGCCTTAAGATTCAGATGGGGATTGTTTGGTGATCTCTCTGTTAGTAAACTTGGTAGAGGTTTTTACCTGATTAAGTTTGAATGTCAACTTGAAATGCTTAATGTTCTAAGGCATGGAACTAGAGTGGTATGTGGAGACATCTTTATGATTAAAATCTGCAATTTCAACACCCTTCTTGATAACTTCTCTATGAGCTATGAGGTTTTTGAAATAACCCTACACAATCTCTATCTTGAACAAACCAGAATAACCAATATCATTGAAAACACATTCAGATTAGGAGAACTAGTTGCTTATGGTGATCCTATCCCCACACATAATGATTTCAACTCCATAAGAATCAAGCTCAGGCTTAACCTATCTAACCCTCTCAATTTTGGTTTTCATGCTCCTAATGATCTTAATGGCATCAACTGGGTTGATTTTGTCTATAAAGAGCTTCCAAGACTTTTTTGTAGTTTCTGTCATCAATTAGGGCATCTAATGGAAGAATGTATTGATTTATTTTTACTCAATAACCAAGAGATTAATATCCCAGCCCCTCCTCAACATATTCAGCAATTCCCTAATCTTCTAATTAAACCTTTGAGTGAAGATAACCATGATGATGACTATTATCAAGATTTGTTGCACAATGTTGATTTAGAAATACCGGATAGTGACTGGAGTCTCTGGGATTCAGACCATAATCCTTCACTAGCATATTCAGGCCAAGATAAATCAGTAATTTCTTTCTCAAAAGGTGAAGGATACAAAATCCCTGGTTTCCATTCAGATTATACATCCTCAGATTCAGAACAATCAGTCTCTACTGATTTCATTTTAGAATAAAATTTTGATTTAGATGAACTTCAAAATGTTCTTCAAGGCACAGAATAACATGATTTACCAATATCACTATCTCCTTCTCAGCCTTCTGTTCATGATCAGCAATTCAGACCTTCCAACTTTTTAGTCTCAGACATTGAAGAAGCTGATCTTTTCTCGGACGATGACAATTTCAACCACTCAACTTCTAGTCCAGCTATCAAAAGACAAAACCCGGATCAGCAAGCATATATTTTTAAATTAGGTATTGGCTCTTCTTCGGATGCTGACATCTCTAGAATAGTGTCCACTGATGAGGTGGAACAATGGACTGCCCAGTATCATCCAAGCAAGAAGTTCAAATCTGCCTTTACAGACCAATCAGTTTCTACATCACCTATTATGTCGGAGCACTCACCAGTTCCCATGTTATCTGCAAATGAAAGTTCCCTACATCAACCAACTCATACAACATCTCCTATAACATCTGAGAAGAATGGTCAGTAATATCAGCTCTTTGTCGAGGATACGGATCAGACACACCTGAATCAATGACTCTTCATGGACGGTGGATACACTTAACTTCATACCAACCTTTTGGATTTACCACTTTATCTTGTATAATTATAAGCTCCAGTTGCATATAGCTAGCTCAATAATCCTAGTTTCTAGGTGCTTTCCTGATGGTTATTTCCTTTTTTGCGGTTCACCCTTAAATTTATATGATGTTCATCTATATCAATATATGCCGCACCTAGCTCAGTCAATAGGAACACCTGTTATTAGATTTGTATGATATTTCACTCCTAGTTATACCTTTTGGCAAAATTTTATCTTGTATGTATGTTATTATGTAAAAAAACTAATCTACTCTCTGGAGATAGTCTATTGTATTTATTTCTTTTTTAATTTTTCACAGCATTCCAACTGCTACTGAACTTATATGGTTATATCTGATTGCATTCTCTGCATTTACTTTTATAATCTGATTACAGTCTCTAATTGTATACTACTAAAATCTACCTACATTCTCTGCACTTACACTTAAGTTGAGCTGCCAAATTCAATATATTTTTGTATAACCTATCACATTTTCTTGCTCCGCTCTGTTTTTTTGCTTCCATGTATGTATAATTATGCGTAATAGATTTCTCTGAATCATTAACATCTCTTTCATCCGACTGATGTTGTTTTGAATTGGCTGATCCTGTATCAACACTTTTGATTAAGGTTACATGCCATACTACAAACCCTTAGAATTACTTTGAAGACACATTTCATAAGCTCAAGTTCCCCCTATTAGTCTGATTTTAGAGGTTCTTTCTTTGCCATTAGTTATCATTAAATTTCTTGAATTTCTTCTTCTGATAATTCTTTTTGCTTATCCATGTAATACATATTTTTTCTTTCAAGTTCTACCAAATCCTGAAACATAGTATCTTCTTAAGTTTACCAATATTGGTTTGTCATTATAACCTTAATCTGTGCTGTTTACTAGAATCTTTTCACCTAAATACCCATCTTATACTACTTTGTGTTAGTATTTATACTCTGCTGTCTTTTATTACTCTTGATTGCTGCTGCTTTAAAATACCTTAGGGCTTTTTGACAAATCATATACTATTCTCTTTTATTTATACAACAGGCAGTTAACTTAAGTCTGTAATATATCCTTATTCCCTGTTGGCTACAATCTTTTCAACTGAGTTCCAACCGTTTACTTCTCAACTATATTAACTAGAATCTTCTCAGCTGTTTTTAACCTTCCTTACGTTGTTTTCTAGGTGCTTTCATATGAATAACCAGCGTTTACTTTTCATTCCTTACTATACTTTTGAATTATGATGTCTATATTATTCTATTAGTTTTACGGTTTTCACTTTGCTTAAAGATTTTGACATTTCTTTTACTGATTTCTGTGTATTTTCAAGCTTAGGTTCCTTAAAAAACTGTTGAGTGGTCTCCTAACCTTTATTAGTGCTTCAGTTCTTTTTTCCTAAATATCTCCAAAACTCTTGTCTTCCCTTAAAAACCCACCTAAACCGAGATATCCCATCTTCTCAAAAAAGCCCATTTAAACTTTAATCAAACCATATTTAATGTTCTCATTTCCTGACTACAAAACCAATTCACGCCAACTCTTCTTTTTAAAATATGACTATTTTGTTATGGAATTGCCAAGGAATAAACCTCCAACCTTCTATTCAACATTTGAAAGGACTAGTTACTCTTTACAAGCCTAGCATCTTATTTCTATCTGAAACTCTAGCTAATGATCAACACATAAGAAGATTATCTCAATCACTTCAATTCAATAATTATGTCAACGTCCCGAAAATTGGTAGGAGAGGCGGACTATGCTTAATGTGGGAAGATAACCTAAATATCGAAATACTACTTCAATCTCAAAACTACATCCACACAAAAGTAACGCCACCACTCCCAGAACAACCTTGGTACTTCACGTGTATCTATGGCCCTCCACATCCAGATATAAGGAAAAATCTTTGGCAATAATTTCCAACAATCTTCGACAATATAAATCCATCTACCCCATGGATTTTAATAGGAGACTTCAACGACGTCTTAAATCAATCGGAGAAAAATGGAGGAAGACAAGTTACATATGCCCAATCTCAACCTCTCCTCACTCTAATGGACCAGATGGGCTTCATAGATTTAGGATTCCGAGGAGACCCGTACACTTGGACAAACAACCAAATGGGGCAAGAAAATATCTTAGAAAGATTAGATAGGGCTTTAGCAAACCAAATGTGGCGAACAAAAAATCCCCATGCAGCGATTACTCACCTTCCAAGAATAGCTTCTGATCATGCCCCAATACTACTTCAGAAGAAAGCAATAGATTGGCAAGGAACAAAAAACTACAAATTTGAACACCTTTGGCTCTCTCACCCCCAACTCAAGCAAATAGTCGAATCGTCTTGGGATCAACAACAAGACGATGAACCGACTCTCAATCTCCAACTGAAGCTTATTACAACTGGACAAACTCTCTTAGATTGGAAAAAATAAACTTTTGGTCACCTTCCAACAAAAATCAAGAAATCAACAACCAAGATAAAACACGCCCAACACCAATGTGCATCCCAAACAAGATCAGATATGGAACTCTGGCTGATTTAAGAAAAACAACTGAGAATAGAGCATCAAGAACTATTACAATGTCATGCGACGTACTGCCAACAAAGATCCATAATTCAATGGCTCCAATCAGGTGATCTCAACACAACTCTTTCCACACTAAAGCTACCATTCACAGATCCTGTAACAATATGTAACAACTACAAGACACACAAAACAATTGGATTATCAAAAAAAGAAGACGTTGTTCACCTCATTCTGGAGCACTATTCACAATAGTATACGGCCCTGACTACAGAAATAAATAAAGATCTTTTTACAAATATCAGACCTCGGTTGACTCCTAGGAAATCAGACCTGCTTACAAACACTACACCAAAATGACCATTTAGGGACGTTTATAAACGTTGCACATAATTTCTGCAACGGAAATAAACGTTGGCAAAATGGCGTTGCACATTGGTGTGCAACACATATTATCTGTTGCACAAATTAATTTGTACAACGCTTATAAACGTTGCACAACCGTTGCACCTTTTCTTATTTGTGCAACGGATATTACTTATAGAATAACACTTTTGTGGGTCCCATTTTGATTTTGTTAACGTTTTATTTACTTGGTTATAGTTACATCCGTTTCTCATTTTCGGTAAGTTGTGCAATGTATAATTATACAACGTTTATATCCGTTGCAAATAAATTTTCAGGTTAAAAAAAAAGTACCGCTGGAAAATTTTCCCGCATATTTCTTATCTTGAATTGCAATCGACCAGGGACAATTACTGATCATCACAATCCATCAAGAACGATTCATATATCAACAAATTAAGTAGCTACCACCTTGATGAGCCCAGATTTTTTGTCGAGTTCATATTTCACCTTGCTCCCTCTTGGAATTTCTACCACCTAAAATATTTAGGAAGGTTATCAGTACAAGTTCATTAACCCTAAACTCTATTTACTGTAAATAAGCAGCTCTAAAAATACTAAGTCTCTTTCGTTAATAGGAGACCTAGCAGTTAAGAGTCAATGTTCTAAACATCACTATGTTTACAACTTTAAGGATTATGTGCACAGAAGGAATTGTGTTTTAATTTAACCTTCAGTGACATGGTTCTAAGCACAACTCTGACAAACAAGAAAGTTAAGAATAACCATTAGGTCCGTCATTTGCTGGAGCTAGATGCCTATCTCAAGATCATGCCAAGGGTGTGCAGAAACTGCCCTCTGAGACAAGATAAAAAGATTCTTTCATCAAGTGATGAGCGTGCTTGAGATGGATAGTTCGCAGCCTTATTTGCAGCCATAGTTTGAGTCTTAGCTGGAGCAACATCATTTGCAATCTCAAAAGTGGGCTCCATTGCTGCAAGTTGTTGGCGCTGAGTTTAAAATTCAAATTTTATATAAGTCCTTCTTCAGCTTATAACTAAACTACGAATGAAGGTTGTGGATGCTATCAATTGGAAAAGAAAACTATGCTAGGACGCCACAAGATTCCAGAAGAATGCATGTTGTGGCTGCTATCAAGTTTCATTACTTGGGTCCATCTGTGTTTCCTGCACTGGATATTATTTAGCATGCTCAATCTAGTTATAAAGACAAGTAATAAGAGATGATGCAAATGAGAATACTTACATAGAGTGTTGGATTGAATTACAGGCAACTTTAGTTGGAAGAAAGTCGTTCACTTCAACTTCCTTGTTTCGTTTATCTTGTATGATAACACATCAGTTAATATAAACAAAAACTTGTGAAATAAGTCTTAAGCTAAAAAACATTAAATAATAATATCATATAAGTAAACATCGGATTATACAGATCCAAGTCATTTACATAACCTGCAAAAAACTTGGATGCCTTCCTATCTCCTTTAAAACCTAAACCAACTCCAAAAATCACTGCGGTGCAAACCCGAAAAAGAAAAATATTACACTTCTTAACTTTGAGAATTCGAATAATGAAAAAATCAAATGAGTTGACAGTGACAATAGATTACAAGGTTGACTACTAACCCATAAACCTACTCTTCTGATATAAGAAGTTCTCTCATACTTGGTCTCCTAAATGTTCTCATCTTCAATGCCACACACTATAAAGAATCTGAATTATATAGCAATCGAACGAAACTACTCTAGCATACTAAGCTAACAATTTAAGAGTATTCTTTGAGAATTCCCTAGGAAGGAACATAAACAAATGTTTGATTATGATATGTAACTTCAGCTTATTTACACTTACCCATAATTTGGCATTTCACCTAACTGCTCCTTGACAGGCTCAACAATTGTATCCTTCTTTTCTATTATCCTGGACACAATAAAATTCAAGTGGCTTAGTGCATGACCATCGAAATATGAAGATAAAAACATATAGCCAGACAAGCACCATTTAGACTGTAAAACCCATAGACAAGCAAAGTAAAACATATGTACATTAAAAAATTAGATTTTAGAATAATAAAACAAGGATGTCAACTAAAAGTTGTAGCACGACATATTACATACCTTCTTATATGAAAACATTTAAACCGTTGGTCGAGGCCACACTCACCAGTTCCTTTTTCGATGGCTCCAAATGTTTAGCAATATCAATGTTGGATCAAATACTCTCTAGTTCTTAAATCCGTTTCTTAATCATCATATCGTTCTGTTTCCTCCAAAACCCATCCTTTCCTGAAATATTCCTTGAATCACACAAAAAAACTCAGTGTTCAACATGAACTAAGTACAAAATGGCGAAATCAATCATCCAAATTCCAAACAAATTAAAAGAACAAATGATAAATCTATCTTACGGAACTTCCAAAGCCTCCCCACGGTCATCCTACAACCAAGACATAAAGTTTAAATCTACAAAGGCCCAACCATTTTCTCATACAAAGTTTATGGTTCTGAATATTGGTCGCGTGAGGACCTTTAAACACTTCAAGATCCCTCTCCTCTATTTTTTAAACCATATCTTCGTTCAATAGTTTCTGTTCGCCACTCTTTGCTGGTTCGAAGATTAGATCCTACTTTATCTGGGATACATTCCTCAGCTATTTTAAAAAACCATCACCATGAACACAACTTGGAAGAATCCAAAAGTAAATCTGGAAACACATAAATCCCAGACAAGTAAGCATAAAACGTCATCAACAACAACTTTTGAAGAATATCCAGTAATAAATAAGTTAGAGTGAATAACAATCATATTCTGAGAACATATACTCACAGAGCTTCATTTTTTTTTCTTCGACACAAGGTGACCATCAACTAAACTTTGGATAACTTCTTTAACAGATTGGTTGATAACTCCCTTCTTAGTCTAGTTTTCTTCTTGTTTTACTGTTTTGGACTGCTTCTCCCGGTACCTGAAAAAGCACAACCAAACTCATTATAAAAAATATTGTTTAACTGTAAAGGAAAAAAAATCATTGCTTAGAAACTAAACATAGACATCATTGTTTAACTGTCCGCTTTTCTACGGGATTGAACGGTAAAAAATAAATCGGTGTGGTGTTTTCGTGTGCGTGCAGTGAGAAATGGAAACACATAACTTTCTTAGTTAGCAGGAGAAAAAAATATTCCAGTTTGTCTTAGATTTTGATTTTATTCCTCACCTCTTTTGGGTCAGCAAGCATGTTAATAATGGTCGTGTCGATGGCGTCTTGATTTTCAAGCCTTGAGGGTCTAGATGCAAGCAACACAAAAGTGTCTTAGTCCATGGTCTATGTTGGATAAGAAACATAACGATGATCTCAAGGATCATTCCCACGACTATCAAACAAATGCAGAAATTTTCAATGAAAGTAAGAACCTGCATGGAGAACAGTTTTCAAATTAAACTCCATTCACTTAGACTTCAAAATTGATGTAGGACAAGCAAAAAAAAACTTTTAACTCTTAATATGGAAGCTAAGATGCATTTCTTTATTGCCTGGTTAAGTTTTAGGGGGTCTCCTTCAAGAAGACGAGCATCGGCAAGGATGATATCACCGAGCTTGATGCTAATTATATCTTCTGGTACTAAAACTAAAACATCTTACTCTTGCCACCGCCCATCTCTAAGTACTTGTATCACAAAGATTTTGAGTATTACACATTTAAAGGATATTGGCAATGAGGATTGGACACTTCTTCTATGCTAATTTATTGACTTAAATTTGCATTTGACACTCACCTTGGATTTTGGAGTACATGATTTTCTTTTATCAAAGAGTACAGGCTTGAAAAAGGATCAGAAAAAAAATCTTTCAGTGTAAAAGATTTTGAAAATTCTAAAGGACTGGAATTTAAATTAGTCACATCACATCTATGAGTCAAACCTTATCAAATATATTATACATACGCCAAGAAAGTAGCTGCTTGAGTTTTAAATATATTCAGCTACAGGGCACTCACCATTATCCTTACACTACTACTTTGTGCCTGAATAAGGTAAGTAGACCGAACCTGGTGATTGGTCATGGGAGGAAAAGTCGAAGAAATACTATTGACTTCTTCTTGGAGCTCTGGAATTGAATTCTTTATTGTCGGGGAAACTTCCTTCAGTTGATTCCCAAGCACCTATGTACAAGTACAATTTGAGTGGTTAAATGTATCAAAATTCCAGAGACACCACACTTCAGATCATGAAAATTAAGTAAATAACCGTAACTCTTACCTTTATGCTAGGTAAATGTTTCTGATGTTCTGCAAGGGTTGTGGCCAAAACTTTAGCATGGCCACTAGTACCACCATCATGGGAGATTCATAAAAGTTCCGGACCCTCACCATTATTTGCCTTGACCTATAGTAACAATTTCCATCAATCAAGAAAATCTAACAACCCATGCTTATCAAGAAAGAAGATAATATAAGCACTTGTAAGTTCAAGTAAGTTGATAATGTGAATGTAATGACTTGGACAGAAGTATACTATCTCATTGGAAATTGGAAAGAAACATCCAGAGACATAAGCACCAGGTTAACACCAGTAACTTAAAGTAAGTTAATTATGTGTGCTCTACAAAACACTTACACAAGGTTACATACCAGATGGAGAGACTGCTTATGAATACGTTGTAAAGCACCTGTCCAGTGCCTAAAAATGCACCTATGTTCAAGATGAGCAATCAAATCCTCAATACCTGAAGCAAGAACTTCATGCTGGCCTAAGTAATACTAAAATGAAGTATCTTATACAAATTACAAAACAATCACAAGGTTAACCTGATAGGCATACCAAACACCTGGAAATTGAACAAAATGCACAAATGGCAATGCTGTTTCTTTTGGGACTTTTTGTCGAGTAGCTTGGAGACGTTAAGCTAGTGAAGGATCACTCAGTTTGCTGCTTGTTTGTAATATTACATAGCTTCTTCCTTGCAATCTTCCCTGCAATCCTTTGTAATCTTCTCTACATTTGGGCCAAAACTTAGGAACACCCTTCTCCACTACGAGTACACAACAAGTACATAGAAATTCAAGCATGTCTATGAAATTTTAAATTGCTAAAACAGATGTTTCTTTTTGCGGATTAGGTGCTCATAGATTAGACATTTTACCTTAATGTGTAAAGTGGTTCATACTTCTCCTGGAACTAGGCCTCAAAATCTCCCTCCTTAAAAAACTTGGTCTTTATCTTTCATGTTCAGTCTGTCAAGGAACCACAAAGTCAAACAAAGGTATCATATAAAGTAAATATAAACTTCAGTCTAAAAATACATCGTAATGGCTCATGACGAACATACCTAGCGATTATATACCAGTAAATAAATCCATTACCAATAAATGGGGTTCTTCATAGGAGAGTAAAAAAGAAGCATAGATCAAGTAGTACAAACCATCTTCTACTTGAGCTTGGAAAGCATCAGATGACTACAGACTCTACACAAATACTAAAACTCTATACACAACTGAGTCACTCACAAAAACTTCATCTTCAACTGAATCAAATCATACTCAATACTTCAAATCTACAAAAAAAAAAAAAAGAATACCAAAATAAAAAACCTAACTCTCTCAGATACTAATTAGGTCAAAATCATAAACCTAAATCTTATAGATACTAGTTAGGTAATCAAAAACCCTAACTATTTCAGATACTAGTTAGGTCAAAATCAAAAACCCTAACTATTTTAGATACTGGTTAGGTCAAAATAAAAAGCCTTAACTTTATCAAAAGATTTCAGATGAATTTTTTTTTAACCACTAACTAGTTTAGAACTTTATACCTGATGAATAATCCAACAAACTAGTTTATATCACAGGTTGAATGATTTGATTTTCAGATTTCAAGGAAACAATTTGTAGATCGATATTTCTTGATGATGTGTTTTAATTAGACTATAAGATTTGTTGAAATCTAAAATCTATTGAAGATGGGGTTTGATTTGCAGACGATGAAACCTAAAATCTATTGAAGAAGAAGATATGAGAAAAACTTTTCTCTCAATCAAATGATGTGGTGAAAAATCTACTGAAACTCTTCGTCGTCTTCGATGAAAAATGAAAAGAGAGAGAGAGAGAAATGTGGTGAAATAATAGAAATTTCTAAAAATAAGTTATTAAAAATATTTAAGAAAAAAATCATATATTACAAAAAAAACCAAATGATGTGCAACAGTTATACGCGTCGAACATACGTTGCACCACTAGTTTATTTTAATAAATGAAATATAAATAATTTGTGCAACGGATAACATAGTGCGCAACGGATATTAACGTTGTGTACTGTGCAACGTCTATATCCGTTGCGCACCTCCGAAATTGAAGCATTGCTAAAACCAGGATATGGTGTAGTGAAAGGAAGTAACTACGACAGAAATCAAACAAGCTTTATTCTCCATAAATTCTGAAAGTGCTCCGGGTCCAGATGGCTATACAAGTAAGTTTTTTAAAGTTTTCTGGGAAACAACCCATCATCAGTTGATAGCAATGGTTAAATCCTTCTTTAATAATCTTAATATGCACCCTCTCATGAATCACACAAATGTAACACTAATACCTAAAGTCGACCACCCTTCAAAACCTTCACAATTCAGACCAATAAGACTCTGTAACGTCACATATAAAATCATCTCAAAAATCTTGGTCAACCGAATTAGACCTGTTCTCCCCTTTTTAACAAGCCCTTTCCAAAGTGCATTTGTGCGGCATAGATCAATACACGACAATATAGCAATTGCTGGAGAACTCTTCCATCATATTAGAACCTCAAAATCCACCAAAGATCCTAAAATAGCTCTCAAACTGGACATCCAAAAAGCCTATGATAGCCTAGACTGGGGATTCATCAAAACATCTTTTACTAAACTTGGATTCCCATCAGCATTTATAGAATACATCATGCTATGCGTCACAAAAGTTACTTATTCAATCAAAATAAATGGTACACCTCATGGATACATCACCCCAAGCAGAGGTATCAGACAAGGAGACCCACTATCTTTCTATATTTTTATAATAAGTGCTGAAATCCTATCCACAAACCTGGGAAACCTTCAAAACCAAAAATTAGTTCCAGGACTTAACATATCACAAAAAAGCACCGCCCATAATTCATCTAATGTATGCAGATGATCTTCTGATTACCTATAAAGCTTCAGATCAAAGTAACCAACACCTTAAAACCCTCCTCCACGCCTATAGCTCCTCTGCGGTTCAAGTAATTAATACTACCAAATCGGTAATCATCCATCACCCAAATTTAGACCCAATCAAAATAAATGATCTTCAACAATTCTTCAATATGCCGACCACTTCAAAACCTCCAATATATCTAGGCATTCAGTTTAAACAAGGAAGAGCATCAAATCGAACTTTCGCTCCCCTCCTACAAACATTAGCCAAAAAAGCAAAAGGATGGATGCCAAAATGCCTAACTCCGGACGGAAGACTAGTTCTCATCAAAACCTCCCTAACCCCAACCTCCAATTACATAATGCAAACACAAAACCTACCCAAAATTATACACAAACAAATAGATCGTATCACCAGGAACTTTTTCTGGGGACATGACTCAACAATCAAAAAACTATACCCTATAGGATGTGATAAAGCAACAAAACCATTAACCGAAGGAGGATTAGGAATAAGGAAAAGCAGTGATCACAATAAAGCTCTTATAATGAAGAGAATCTGGAATTTGCATGAACAACCTAACTCTATATGCGGAAATCTATTCAGCGCAAAATATCTTAAAGAACAACCAATGTTTCAAGGAAACGTTTCCATACCCTCTGCTTCTAGTCCTCAATGGAGACAACTCGCAGCAATTATCCCTACCATGCAAAACTTAATTTTCCACTGTATTGGAAATGGGTTAACAACTCCGATAGAAGCTAATTGGATTCCACACACTCCCAATCTAGACCCGACATAATGCTACCCATTCCAGACGGTAGCAGATATCATCGACCCGATCTCCCACTCATGGAAACATGAGAAATTGAACACATTTCCCAATCCAATAATTCAAAAAATCATCAGCATCCACCTTCCTCAAAATAATACCCCAGATAAAATTATCTGGCCACACTCAAAAACTGGAAAGTACACTACATCTTCAGGATACAAATGTCTAACCCACGGTCAACCAACCCATACACCTCTACCACCTACCAAATTCCTGTGGACCTTACCATGTCCACCAAAAATTCGGCTTTTCTTGTGGAAATACATCAATGAAGGATTACCAACCTTCTCTCTATTACATTGAATCCATATGACCAACTCAGACAGATGTCCAAGATGCAATACTGATACGGAATTAGCAAGCTACCTTTTAATTCATTGCCCAACAACAACTACTTCATGGAACAACTTATTCAATCAACTTACAAATACTCCAAACTCCAACCACAACCACAACCCGACCTTCACCTTAACCCCACAAACAACAACATCCCAACTCCTACAACAACCAACATCAACAACTATAACCTCCACCTTCTGTTTTCTATTATGGACCCTATGGATATCAAGAAATGATCTAGTTTATCAACAAAAACAAACAACTTCGGAAGAAATCATAACCTGGGCAAAAAAATTACAACAAGAGTATTTCGGAGCACTGCACACTTCGCCACCAATCATACTAGGAGATACACCAACATTCAACTATCAAGCAACAGATAGAAGGAAAACAACAATATCGGTAGGTTGGTCCACTCCGAACATCAACTGGATAAAGATTAACACAAATGGAGCAGCCAGAGGCCACCCGGGATTTGCAGGAGCAGGATTCATCTGTAGAGACTCTGATGCAAGACCGTTAATAGCAATAGCTCAACCACTGGGAATCACCACTGCCCTAACTGCAGAAACTTGGGCATTACTCTTGGCCTCAAGAACAGCAATAGATAGACAATGTCCTAGAATTCTATTTGAAACGGACTCAGAGAACCTCATGTGTTTCATCACATCAGACACTATACCACCTTGGCACATAGCATGAATGATTGAATAAATAAAAAGTAGACTTAGGAAAATCCCGCAAGTCGCAATACAACACAACTACATGGAAGGAAATCAAGCGGCAGACGGATTAGCAAACAATGCAGCAGATGAAAGCCAAGTAGGAAACTATTCAACCAAAATTTGGGACCAAGCAATCCCATCTTTTATAAGTCACATTTTATTTCAAGACTTTGTGGGTACCACATACCCACGACAAGTTGTAATTTAAATTTTCTCTAATAAAATACATGCTTCAAAAAAAAAATCATCCATATGATCAATAACAAAACACTTTGGAATTTTTTTTTTTGTCGAAGCTCCCAGTGGTATCTGATCCATATATCCTCAGTTGTTCTGGTCTTCCACCATCCTCCTCTATAAAGAGATTTTTGAAGATCAATCTCAATCCTTGCCTTAATTGTGTTTCCAGCACGAGGTCTACAGTTTCTCTGTTTTGTTGATATCTTTCTTCCTATGAAGCCAATAGCTTCATCAATGACATCCATATTCATGTGTTCCATTTTCAAATATTTGAAATGAAGAGTAAAGATTTTTTTTTGAAAAACATATTCATTCAACGGGACATGCTCGTAGTATTTTTGAACATGAAATAGAACTTCATCAATCAGCCATGGCCCATCAGCAATCACTTCTTCTCTTTCAGCTTCATTGTTCAATCTCACTAGGATAAGATTCAAGCCTATAACTCTAATCTCCTTATTACGATACTTTGCCCAAAGGGAGTTGATCTCCTCCTCTCTGATAAATCTCATTTTCATCTTTTTCTTCTCAATAAATTTTCCTAAGATCCCAAATGACCATTGTTCAGCAGCAACATTAATATTTTGTGACTAACCCACATTCATTCTTTGAACAGAAGACATGTCAATATTAGCATGTCTTAGTTGACGTGAGAGATGGTTGATACGATCAGTTTGATTTTCAGACATGATTTCTGGGAAGTAAGAAGTATTTTGTTTCTTGCAATAGTTTTGTGTACATATGATCTGTATAAAAAAACTTCCTACATAATATATAGACTTTCTGGTAGAATAAGAATTCTTTATGGGAGATATATGAATACTAGAAAATCTTGATATTTTTGGAAATGTGAGCAAATCAAAATATTGTATAGGATTATTTTTGAGACCAAAATATATGGATGATTGAGTTAAATATCTCGGATAAAAAGGAAACCAATTAACTAGGTGGTGCATGGTAAACCATCTGCAGCAATCACGGGGGTGCATTAAATGAGATTTGTGAGTCATTTTATTTTGAAATTCCTGTTTGAGTATACTGGTTTGAATCGTAGATCTGAAAAGATACTGAGGATTTTCATGGAAAAAATCTAGGATGACATAAGAATCTAGCGAGTATGGAAGAGATAACATATTTTCTATAAGATTGTAGACCTGAGAAGTAGGATTAGAATACTGATATAAGTGAAGGACACCTTCTGAAATACCAATTTGGACCATCATCAACACGAAGATGGATAGCACCACTGCTGGATGCACCACTTTTCTTTTCTCAGCTGCAAATTTCATGCTGAAGTCACCACTGTTTCCCACTGAATGATTCATCATAGGCCTGCAAGATAATTACAAATCCATGAAAGGAGAGAATAAAATATAAAATTGAGGATTTTGAAATCAGGATGATTCCACAACTATCTAAAAGAAATGTTTAATAAAATAACGAGATAACATGGTTTAGCATAAGATTAAAGTTTAAAAACATAAAAAAACATAAACTGGAAGGATTAAGATTCAGAAATCATGGAGTTTAGGAAAACCGATTTGAGAGTGTATTAACTCAGGCAGTCGCCCGATCCTCAGTGCTCACAATGTCATCAGTTTTAGAGCAAACCACGAGTCATACCAAAACAAAGCTCTTACATATATATATTATTATATTTCTTTTGAACATTAACTATTTTTTTCAGAAAAGAAATCATAATGAATTCCAATATTCAGTGTGCCCTTTATGAAATAAGTTAATTTTAAAAAAGAATTCTGCCAAGAAAATTAATTCTTCAAGACAGTGGGAACCCAAAATATTCTAAAATAACAAAAAAAAAACTAATATTTTGCTAATAGAAATAAAAAGGATCCACACACATCCATGCTTCTCCAATTCACCACCGGCGAAACTATCTGATGAAAACTTTAAATTCTAAGTAATTTATTCATTTATAATAATAATATAATAAAGAAAAATAACTTAACATACGATGAATGCGAAGTACTAAAATATATATGCGAAAAAATGGAATATGTCAAGCCAATTAATGACTCATTGATGCATATCAATTTGGGCTTACACAGTTAAAAGTATGGCGAGTAAAACATCCATACCCGCATAATTAGTTAAAATTTATACTTTTATCAAGAACTTAGAAACCTTGATAATATTTTTCGGAGATATACGAGCATCGTGGTGTTGCTCGTATAGAGCTCCTAGAGCTCTAGTAGTGAAGGGTGGAAGCAAGGACTTTGTAACTTGAACTTTGTATTGATTGATTCTTGCTACCTTACTTACAAATGAATACAACATGCCTATTTATAGGCTACAAAAAGAAGAAGAGAACTATGCCTATGGAGGCTAACAACTATGCCTTTGGAGGCTAACAACTATGCTTATGGAGGCTAACAACTATGCCTTTGGAGGCTAACAACTATGCCTATGGAGGCTTACCAAACCAACTACTAGACAATCTAGTATTCTTGTTTGATTTGTCTAACTCTAGAACACTCATTTTACACATGTTAATTGTCTAACATTGACTCTAGACATCCTAGATATTTCTAGGTTAATTTAGATAGATGTGAACACTTGACTAAGTTGGTGTTGAATATTCAACACTCCCCCTCAACACCGACTTTCCAACTTCTCTTTATCGTAGACATTTCGGTCCCCTTCATAGTTTAAGGATGTTTCGGTCCTCTTCATAGTTTAAGGACGTTTCGGTCCTTTTCGGAAGTTTAAGGACATTATGGTCCTCTTCTTAGTTTAGGGACATTACGGTCCTCTTCGTAGTTTTAGAACATACGGGTTCCATCGTAGTTTAGGGACATTGCGGTCCTCTTCGGAAGTTTAAGGACATTATGGTCCCCTTCGTAGTTTAGGGACATTTCGGTCCTTCTTCGTTTCAGTAAAATACTTCTTGTACTCTTTAGACAACTCATAGGATTTTCACCCACTTTTGTTGTTCTCTATCTCATCACCACTTGGTGATTGCTTCCGTTTCTTCACAACATTTTTGTTGTTTCTTCTTCTATTCATCTTTGTTCCAGTCACGCTTTTGTTCGAAAACTGTAACACTTCTTTGGTTATCCAGATTATCTCACAATCTTTCATTTCGTCAAGCTTCTGCCACAAGCTCTGACTATTCTTATTCTTGTTATATTGCTGTTACAATTTTGTCACGCTATCCAGATTTGCCACATTTCTAAATTCGTAACAGATTTGCAACGCTGTGACAATTATTGTCACACTTATGTTTCGTACGTATTTAAACAAACACCTGTAAACCCATTTAGACTTCATTTGGACATTACAAATTAGGTAATTCCAACACTCCCCCGTAATTTGTAATGGCTCTGTTTTTTTTTTTTTTGATATTCACCCAATCTCCGTTTGCGGCTCTTATCTTTTTTTTTTCTTCCCGATTTGAGGAAACAACCACTTATTGTTCTTACCCTCAAACCCTTCTCTGATCACTTATTAGGAAGTGACCCTTTCTTCTTCTCTTTTATCTTGTTTTTTTTTTCATGGAGACCCCATTTTTTTTTCTTCATGGAGACCCCATTTCTTCTCTTTTAGTATTTCTTGCTCATTTAGTATGTCTCCTAACTTCACAAGTAAGCCTCTACAAATTCAACATTTTTGAAATGTCGATATTACAAAAGCTTTGTCTTGTAGTAGCAATAGTTTTTTCTTCTTCCAGTGGATACATGTCCACCGGCTTCGTGTCACAAGTAGAAACTTGATGTTGTCGTGACAAACATGGCTTTCTTGCCATTTTTTTTCTCTCAAAACCGAGTAGGTCGTCTCATTGAGGCTCTCTTCCCACAATATGAGGAGGCGATCATTTGAAGATCTCTTCCCTCAATATATGGAGGCATTCGTTGTTGACGTTTTCATGATATCGGCTTCTAAAACTCTTGAACGATTGTGGAGGCAATCCTTGGTGCACTCTTCCCACAATTGTCTTTAGAATTTTGTAAACAATTTGAGGAGGAAAATTATTGCTCTCTTCCTCAAACTTGTCTTCTCGGTCACTTATCAAAAAGTGATTTCTTTTTTTCTTCTCTACTTTTCTTTTTCCACATGGAGGCGTTTTTGCTCTGTGAAGGTAGGATTTTTTTTTTTTTTTTTTTGACAACAATGGTTGAAATCTTCTTAGTGGTGTTTGCATCTTCTCTTCGTAGCGGAAACTTTTACGCCCATTTCGGATCGAACGAGCTCTGATACCAAGTTAAAATTTATACTCTTATCAAGAACTTAGAAACCTTGATAATATTTTTCGGAGATATACGAGCATCGTGGTGTTGCTCGTATAGAGCTCCTAGAGCTCTAGTAGTGAAGGGTGGAAGCAAGGACTTTGTAACTTGAACTTTGTATTGATTGATTCTTGCTACCTTACTTACAAATGAATACAACATGCCTATTTATAGGCTACAAAAAAAGAAGAAGAGAACTATGCCTATGGAGGCTAACAACTATGCCTTTGGAGGCTAACAACTATGCTTATGGAGGCTAACAACTATGCCTTTGGAGGCTAACAACTATGCCTATGGAGGCTTACCAAACCAACTACTAGACAATCTAGTATTCTTGTTTGATTTGTCTAACTCTAGAACACTCATTTTACACATGTTAATTGTCTAACATTGACTCTAGACATCCTAGATATTTCTAGGTTAATTTAGATAGATGTGAACACTTGACTAAGTTGGTGTTGAATATTCAACACTCCCCCTCAACACCGACTTTCCAACTTCTCTTTATCGTAGACATTTCGGTCCCCTTCATAGTTTAAGGATGTTTCGGTCCTCTTCATAGTTTAAGGAAGTTTCGGTCCTTTTCGGAAGTTTAAGGACATTATGGTCCTCTTCGTAGTTTAGGGACATTACGGTCCTCTTCGTAGTTTTAGAACATACGGGTTCCATCGTAGTTTAGGGACATTGCGGTCCTCTTCGGAAGTTTAAGGACATTATGGTCCCCTTCGTAGTTTAGGGACATTTCGGTCCTTCTTCGTTTCAGTAAAATACTTCTTGTACTCTTTAGACAACTCATAGGATTTTCACCCACTTTTGTTGTTCTCTATCTCATCACCACTTGGTGATTGCTTCCGTTTCTTCACAACATTTTTGTTGTTTCTTCTTCTATTCATCTTTGTTCCAGTCACGCTTTTGTTCGAAAACTGTAACACTTCTTTGGTTATCCAGATTCTCTCACAATCTTTCATTTCGTCAAGCTTCTGCCACAAGCTCTGACTATTCTTATTCTTGTTATATTGCTGTTACAATTTTGTCACGCTATCCAGATTTGCCACATTTCTGAATTCGTAACAGATTTGCAACGCTGTGACAATTATTGTCACACTTATGTTTCGTACGTATTTAAACAAACACCTGTAAACCCATTTAGACTTCATTTGGACATTACAAATTAGGTAATTCCAACATAATTCACCTGGACCAACTCGAAATTTAGCAGGTGGACACATGGTGCTCAATTTGGTGAATTGGACATGGACGTATTTCTTAAACCGGTCGTTTCCACGGATTGAAATCCTGTGAAAATTTACCCATCCATTGGACACCTAGCCCGTGGGATATTCTTGGAATTAGCATAAATATGAATGATATTATAGAAAAATCATACCCATACATATTGTTCATTATCGATTAGGTCTTGGTAAATAAAACCCCACATAGTTATGCTCGCTGGGACCTGCTCGTAATCCAATTCGAACTTCAGATATTTATCATCACGGTTCTCGACCATGCTTGCCAAATCCTTCAGATTCTTGATACACTTATCATTGAAAGAAAGAACCTGAACAATTATGCATAAGAACTAGAGATGCAATAAGAAAAGACACAAAACATGTATCTTATGTCCAGTTATTACGTGAGTATCGACAACATCTTCGTATCCGATGTTTATGTCAGATATAAGCAACTCACAAATCGCCAACACCATTTACTATTAGTTCTTAAGATTAAACTACAAATCATTAAAATAAGAAACTAGCAAACATATAAATAAAAAAGAAAGAACGAATGGAGAAAAAGAACATGAGAGATCACCACAAGTTGTTCATCTTCTGTTTGTCATTGCATACAAGTGCTTGTCCAGAAGTTTGACAGGTGGGTTGTATTCATAATCTTTTTCATACTGGCAAATTATAAGAAACAAACATTAATATGCGTAGCGAGAAGTATACATATCCCAGCATGAAAAGGTATTCACTCAGCTTAAATGATTAGAAGATACAAGAGGAGCAGATAGTAGAAGTGACAGTATAAAGTTAATCACACCTTGGAACAGAGATATGGAATTGATACAACGAAAAACATGTTGGGGTCACTGCCTTATGGCCCAACAAATGAGGTATCCCCTTAACTTTTTAAGGGATGAGCTTAACACATGCCTTGTGAATGTGTTTTGTTAACAAAAGGCATCAGGAGAATGTTTTTCATTCTCACG